>OZ025297.1:157875371-158475371 GCA_964019185.1 Maratus speculifer | reverse complement strand
ACAGACGGACGGACTGAGGGACAACAATAGGTGCTACGTATTTACACAATTACGAACGCACCTAAAAATGGTAGAGAATTAAATGAGCGAAATTTTAAGGTGTATATTGGGGGAGGGTGCAAGCCCCCCCCCCCTCAAATTTTTTTTTGTTTAAGGGCGACCCTTTATTTATCTTTTGTCAAGGATTTAAAATGTGGATCTAAAATAAAATAGACCGAGAATTGGACATTTTAAAAACTGTTTGCGTATTTCGAACGGCCCTGTAAGTCAAAACTGACGCGGAAGGGGGGGATTAGAAGAGACGAGCGTGAAAAATAAAAGATAATAAACTAATACTTCAAATAACTGGACTTCTAAACAAAAATATAACGATTTAACCTAGAGTCGAATTAATGGGGTGGCCCGCAGGGGATTACCCCCCCCCCCAGAAGTTATGAGATTTTATGCTTTTTAATGCACAAATTGCGATTCCCCCTCTCTTACAGAGCTGTAAAACATGATGCCTTCCTCCGGAGTCGCGGAAAAATACCTGCATTCAACACTGATTTAGCCTAGAAAAAGAAAAAAAAAGTCGAAACGAATCAAAAGATCGAAATTGAATCTAAAGATCGAAATCGAATCTAGAGATCGACATCGAATCTGAAGATCGAAATCGAATCTAGAGATCGACATCGAATCTGAAGATCGACATCGAATCTAAAGATCAAAATCGAATCTAGAGATCGACATCGAATCTGAAGATCGACATCGAATCTAAAGATCGACATCGAATCTAAAGATCGACATCGAATCTGAAGATCGACATCGAATCTAAAGATCGACATCGAATCTAAAGATCGACATCGAATCTAAAGATCAAAATCGAATCTAGAGATCGACATCGAATCTGAAGATCGACATCGAATCTAAAGATCGACATCGAATCTAAAGATCGAAATCGAATCTAAAGATCGACATCGAATCTAAAGATTGATCTTACGGGCAGAACCGATTTTACATTTTTACTTTCTTTTGTAACTTTACAAGAAGAGAGTATTAGATTCGTGAAAAATTTTGACTTCCCGTTTTCGATGGATTTATATATTTTAGAAGGTCTTTAACACGATTTTATGGTTTTTAAGAAATATCTGTCTGTGGGTGTGTGTGTGTGTGTGTGCACTCTGTGAGTCTGTATACGACAAAAATTTCTGACCGTCTATCTCAAGAACAAATGCACGGAATTCCACAAAGCTTTAGATCTAGTTTGACATTGATATAAACTGAATCTAATTAATTTTTGGTGTATATAGCCTAACAGGTAGCGCTGCTATGCTGTATTTTTTCCGATTTACGCAACAGCTATATCTGAATAACGAATGAACGGATTTTCATCACATTTTAGATCCAGTTAGTCCTTGACATGAAGTGATGTTTTTTGCATTTTGATGTATATAGCTTCCTAGATGGCTCTGCTATACTGAATTTTTCACAATTTCCACTCAGCGCCATGTGAAAGGGGAGGAACGAAAGGAAGCGGTCGTTCTGCGCACGGAAATTTAGGGGGCGCCAAATTTTTACTACTAACATCACTTCTAGCCTATAACAAGAAAAAGTTAATAGGGGGGGTGGGCTAAATTGGAACTTTGAACCGGGCGCAGTTTTTTTTTCGCACGCCCCTGTTTCCATTTTAGTTTTATCTCAAGAACTAATGCACGGACTTTCATAAAAATTTAGATTTAATTAGAAAATAATTAGATTTTAAGAAAATAATTAGATTCAATTAGTCCTTGATATTATTTGATGCTAATTACATTTTGGTGGAAATCGCTTAAGAGATGGTGCTGCTATACTGCATTATTCATGATTAACGCAATAGCGCTATCTCAAGAACGAATTTTCATCAAAATTGAGATTCAGTAAATCTCTGACATAGATTAGTGTTATTTAGTTTTTGGTGTAAATTGCAGTACAAGTGGCACTGATATGCTGCATTTTTTATGATTTTGCAATAGCTGCATCTCGCGCTTTCATGGATTATCATCAAAATTCAGATTCATCTGGTACCTAATAAAAATTGATCCTGATCAATTTTTGGTGTACATCACTCAACAAAAAACGCTATTTTGCAGGGGGGGGGGGGGTCTGAGGTTTCTTTAATTCTTCTATCTTAGAAACTAATACACTGAAATTTTGGAATTATCCGTCTATTTTATCTTCGACTTTTGGAGGAAAATGAAAATTATATTATCTTCAGAGAAATCGATTAAAAATTTTAAAGTATCGATTAAATCGAGTTGGCCGTAGTATCGATTAAATCGATTTAAAAAATCGAAATCGCCCATCACTAATGTACGGTAATACTTGATTATTCTGTCGAGAAAAAAAATTAATAGCAGATTATAGGAATAAATGTCAATAATCGATGATCGTAAGTATGATAGCGATTGATATTACACGTGATACACGTATTTTTTTTACGTCGTAAGTGCTTTTTAATTCGACTTTTAATTTGTATTTATTATTTATGTTTATTGTTCCTTCGTTATTTAAAATGAATTTATGTAAATTTGAATAGTTTGGCGAAACTGGCCGACGTGTTAATCAAGTAGCACTCAATTTACATTTGAAAATATCATATTTCACAAAAAACTCCGGCACAAACCCGGATTTGCAAGATTTCCTTCCAATACCAATGCGGCAAAATCTTCGTTTTAGAATAGCGGAGAAATGTGCATTTTAAAAAATTATTTTTATTATTTTAAAACGAAAATAATAATAAATAAAAAAAGTTACTATAGCACAAAACAATTTATAGATTTTCTAAAAAGAAATTGAAAGTAAATAAACAATTTATTAATACAGAAACAACTATTGCTGGGTTACCATATCAGGCAAAATAACACCGTTTTGGCGATAGTCAGATACCTCAGTGTGTATATAATATCTGTGCCAAACATGTTTGGAAAAAACAATAATCGTTATTTATACAGCATGTTTAAATACTGTAGTATAGTGAAAAAAATGTATACATGACATATACGCACCACATTGGCGCGTTTTTTTTTCTTTTTTCTTCTTCTAAAACCGATTCGGAGAAAATTTTGTTTTCAAATACCAGTTACATATATAGTTTACAATTATTTTCTGTTATTTTAAATAGAAAATAACAATAAATTTTAAAAAGTTTAGTTAATAATTATAAAACAAAACTATTTATATCCTTTAAAAAATAAAATAAAATAAAATAAAAATTTATTAATAAATAAACAACAGCCAGGTTACCAAGTGAGGCATAAAATCGCCATTTTATTGCAGTCGCGCAAATGTGGCGCATATATGACAAATGTGCCTAGATTAAAATAGTTTATATAATTGAAAAAGAAAAAAAAAGAAAAAAAATGTAAATAGACAATTTATTAATAAATAGACAATAACATCCGGGTTGCCATATCAAGCAAAATAATGACACTTTGGCGTCAGTTAATTACTCAGATGTATATATGGCATTGGCGTAAGAGACAAATCGCACCAATGTAGTGCCTATGAGATATCTGTGCCAAAAAAAAAAATTAAAAGTTGCAGTTAAATTTTTTTACAATATCTACGTATGTGGAAAGACATTTACTCTAAAATTTAAATATTATTCATTTTTGTGGTATTAACTGCTATATATGTATTTAAGTTAAATGTAAAATTTTTTCCTAAAAATGCTCTCACTCATTAAAAGAGAGAGAGAGAGAGAGAAAATAGTTCTTGAGAACATCGCTCCATCTTGTGCTTTTTTTGGTTTAGAATAGCATTGATTAGCGACAAAAGTAGATTGAAATACCCAATTGAAGAAACAACATACAAATAACAATTAGAGCCTTTAAAAAAATAATTTTGCGAGTTTCTTCTGTAAAACACATAACTGGAAAATCTCTATAAATAAAAGGAATTCCGAGGATAATTAATTGAGGCACAGGGGAGCAAATCTTGGCAATGCGCCAACTCGGTCCAGAGGAAGCAAATCTTGGCAATGCGCCAACTCGTAAATATTAATCTAAAATATAGATTTCTGACTGCAGACGATTTTAAGATATTAACAAAAGAATGTTATATTTTCAAGCAAAACGTTAAAATAATTTTCTATATTGATATTTAAAACACATATGATAAAATAATTAATATTTTTTACCGGTGAAGCGATAGATTAGTTCTTTTTAAAAAACAACAGTCAGTGGCCACGTATTTCTGACAATGCATTTCTGCAAGTTTCGAGTTAATGATAAAATAATACAAATTTCAAGTTCGTTTAATATTGTTAATACGGACCCGGGCAACGCCGGGCGGGTTAGCTAGTTAGATTTAAAAATAGTTTTAGAAAAAGAAAGAATAAAAAATACTTATGTTTTACCTAATGAAATTTTTGAGATGTTGTTTTCTTTTAATCTGGCTCGAAAGAAATAAATAGCCAAATATTGTGTCACTTCAAAACTTTCTTTCATATTGAGTTACTTTTTAAATATTATAAGTATTTTTTTTTTCGTTAAAGATAATTTTTTTTCCTTTCATAATATTATTTTGCATTAAACGGATTTTTTTCTTTTTATCATTATTTATTTTAAATCAATGAATTAACAGGTTTTTTTCCTCGAAATGTTTATATTATTTTCCATTAGAGAAAGCATTTCATTTCTTTTTTGAAATATAATTATCGCCAAAAAATTAGTTGTTGCAACCCTTCCGTCAAAAATAACCGAAAAATACGAAATTTAGTACGAAAAATCAGAGTTATCCCTGTATATTTGTCTCATAAACCTCCGCAAAAATATTTCCTATCGAATGATATAATCTGCAAAAAGATCCATCGGGTAGTTTTTGAAAACACCCGTTTGGAAGTTTCAGAACTTCTGCTTTATAATATACTAGCAGGCTATGCCCGCTGCGCTGGTCAATATTTCAAAATCAACGAACGATGAAACGAACTGGTGAATTTAAATTTGTATTTTAAATAATTTGGACCTCCAGCAGCACCTTGCTCATTGCTGAAAACGATTTAGACACCATTGTGATATTAAATTATCTTAAACGTTGCGCAAAAACCAGCTATTTAGAAGTAACTATTTTAGTTTATTACTAACAGTGCTCATTTGGAAGCAAAATGAGAACATTATGGCAACAGGATTTAAAATTTTCCCTTATCTGAAGAAATATTAATTATTACAGTCGTTACCATGGTACAACTTCTGAAAACTTTCTTCACAATTTTTCATTATGTGAAGCCAGGAACCCAAAGCTACTCCCACCTAAAAAGTTTATATATATATATTAAATGTTGTCCGCGCGATAAAAGGCACAATTATGCAAGAATACGCTTCAAACTCATCAAGTACATTGAGATGGTTAATATCTCAGTGGGAATTGCAAATGAGCAGAATCGGCCCATGGGATGGTTATTGGGAAGGGTTCAAACATTTGAATACCATCCAACACGGCTTTCACAAAACCAGCTCTTACAAAACAATAGCAGGAAAATACTGATGTACCACGTTTGATAGAAACCTGGACAGATATGCGCATGGGCAAAAAAGACCAGTCCATGTCGAAAATGGGAAAGTCAGTATCATCCTGAGATGAGTTTGTTTATTAAACAGCCTAGATATGTCCAATATTTTTGGCGAATACCTTTTTGTATCTGTGATTGAATTAAATGTTTTTAAATATTACTTTGTAATTCTCTTATTTTAAAATAAGGTATAAAAAATCAAATATAATAAAAAAGATGATTTAGAGGTATGATTATTAAACTTAGCATAATAATTTTTGCCCCTCGCAATATAGCGTAATGTAAACATTTTAGAACTAACGACTGCGTGGCGTAATTTAAAAAATTGCCAAAGAAGAAATTTTTAAGAATTATTTTTTTACATTATTGTGTACATTATTTATTTATATTATTTGCATGAATTGGATATGAATATGGCGCAAATATCATATACGCACTGGGTTTGGTACGATTTTTTACAACGTCAATTTGGCGAAAATCTCATTTTCGAATACTAGTTACATATATATTTTTAAATAATTTTCTATTATTTAAAAAAATAAATAAATAAAACATTTTTTAAATATATTAAATTTTAAAAACTAATAACTACAGAAGTAAAACCATTTTATATAATTTGAAAAAAGAAAAATTAAGGTAAATAAGCAGTTTATCAAAAAAATAAACAACAATAGCAGGGTTACAATATTAGGCAAAATAACGCCATTTTGACGCCAAGTAAATCCCAGTGAGTTTATGACATACATGTGCCCTAAATATTTAAGTTCTTAGAATTGGCGAATTTCTCACACAGCCGCCAAGTCAGATGTCAAGCAATCGTTAAATCTGATAAACATTTTTCGTTACATCAAGTTGCCAACGATAAAAAAAAAAAAAAAAAAAAAAAAAAAAAAACACGCATTAAAATTCTCACTACAACAATTACTTTATTATTGCAAAATTTCCTCCTGAAAAATGAAAACAAAATTATTTGCTCTTTCGTATTTAAGCATTTTCTCTTTAGTTATTTAAGATAAAGTTATGTAAATTTGTATAATTTGGCGAACGATTTGTCGAAATTGGTTCACGTGATAATCAAGTAGTAGCCAATTTACACTTTTCATATTTCACAAAAGATTCCTACACAGACATCATATACGCAATAGGTTTAGCACGATTTTCTTGCAACTACAATGTGGCAAAATCCTCGTTTTAGAATACCAAAGAAATTTATAAATATTTTATTATTTTCTATCATTTTAAACAGCAATTAACAATAAATAAAAAGTAACTGTAGAACAAAACAACAAAAATCATTTCAAAAAAGAAAAAAATGAAAGTAAATAAACAACTTATCATCAGATAAACAACTATAGCTGGGTTACCATATGAGGCAAATAATGCCATTTTGGCGCCAGTGAGATACCTCGATGAGTATATGACCAAATCCGTGACAAAATTTCCATTTGGAAAAAAACTTTAATCGGTATTTATACTGCATTTTCCCTACTTATGTATAAGAAAAAACTTTGACACAGATGTCATGTATGCACCCCATTGGCGCAATTTTTTTCTGGTGCTAATTTGGAGAACTTGGGGGAATTTTTTAATTACCAATTTCATAAATATTTTTTAATTATTTTGTATTATTTGAAAAAAAAAATAAAAAAGTTTAATTAATAGCTATAGAACAAAATGATTTATATTATTTTAAAAAACAAAATGAAAGTTAATAAATAGTTTATTAATAAATAAACAACCATAGTCGGTTTACCATGTGTGGCATAAAATCGCCATTTTGTTGCAATCGTGCGAATGTGGTGCGTATATGACATCTGCGCCAAAACTTTAAAAAGTTGCAATTAAATTATTTTACAGTTTGGATGAGGAAGACATTTGTACTAAAATTTTAACATTATACGCATTTTTTTTTTTTTGCTATAACTGTTATTTATATATTTACAATTAAACATTAAAAAAATATCCTAAAAATGCTCTGACACATTTAAAAGAGAGTGAGAGTATTTAGTAATTGTGAACATCGCTCCGGCTTATGCCTTCTTGGTATAAAATCGCATTGTTTGACGACAAAAGTAAATTCTAACTCCCAAATAAACAAATAACATACAATTAACAGATAAAACCATTTTTAAAAGTAATTCTGCTATTTTGTCCTGTAAGACACATAATGGTAGAATTAGATTTTAAAGATATTTTTTTTAAAAATAGAAAAATGTTATTTACGTTTTATCTAATAAAATATTTAAAATACATTTTTGTTAGCCTGCGTGAAAGAGAATAGCGAAAGTTTGATTGAAGAAATATTGAAGAGGAAATGGTCAATTAAAAAAGACTTGTAAATTTTATTCAGCGGGAATTTTTCATTTCAAAATGTTGAATTTATCTATAGTAATAACGCATAATTGCATAAATTTACTTCGAATTGCAAAGTTTTTCCTTCAGTACTACTTGATTATACCATCGACCAATTTCGCCAAATTATACAAATCGCCAAACTATTAGCCAGATTATATAGATTAGCATAAATTTTCATTTAAATAAGGAAAAACGAATTAAAAGAGCATATATAAAAGTAGAAATAAAATGTCAAATTAAAAATCACTTGATGACATAATTAATATTTATATTATGCTTAATGTCAAATGAATGTGGCATTTATGATCATCCATTATTGACATTTAATCTTGGAATTTGACGGTAGATTTTTAATCCACGGGATAATCTTCCCTTCTTCAGTTTCTAAATTTTAAAACTGTAATTTTTCCTGTAAGTGAAATTGACGAAATGGCGCAAGAAAAATTAAATTAACAATAAAAACATTTGCAACAAAGAAATAAAAAAGTTATATCTATATAATTTACGATTAAATATTAAAATATACTCTAAAAATTATCTTCACTTGAAAAAAACAACATTATAGCGACCATTAAAAACCTATGTCAGGCATTAAGTCAGTAGCGCATTTTCGGCTTAAAAACACATTCTTTGGCGACAAAAGCATCTGCTTTTTTCTGCTGTAAGTTATATTATACGGAAATTGGATAAAAAAGAGAAAGAAAATAATAAAAAGGGAAATAACTATCATTCAAAATTCATTTAATCAATTTCTGAAATTCATGTTTTTATTCTAACACCAGGGATAAGTCGCCAAAAGTTAAACCAATTGTTATATTTCGCGTTAATTTATTTTTTGAGCATTATAAATATTTTTTTCATTTTCAAGATAAATATATTTTTATAATATTACGCCTCATTTAAGCGGTCTTTCTTTATTATTATTAACATTATCAGTAGTTATTTTCTGCTATTATTTGCAAGATATTTGTAATATTTCTAATAGATATAGCCATTTTAATTCTTATAGCAATTATAATTTTCGCCAAAAACAGCTACTGGCAACCCTTTTGTCAAAAATAACCGAAAAATACGAAATTTACTACGAAAAATCAGAGTTATCCCTGTAAATTTGAATCATAAACCTTCGGAAAAATATTTCTATCGAATGATACAATCGGCAAAAAAATCCATCGGGTAGTTTTTGAAAACACTCGTTTGGAAGTTTCAGAACTTCTGCTTTATAATATATATGATATGATATGATATGATATTATATGATGATTAAAATAAAAGAATCGTAAAGAGCGCAAAGAGAATGAAGCTAATATTAATAGTAATTATTATTATTACTAAATGTCTAAACATAAACGAAGTCATAGTAAATGCATAGACATATATTTACTAACATTACTACCTATAAACAGTAACAAAAGTATTTCTTAAAGCAAAAAAAAATACTCCATTAATAACATTTACTATTAATAGTACACTAGACTATTAAGGGGTTAAGATGGATTTCTCGTTTATTTATTTTATTCACCAATATACATCTGATTTGTATGCTTGACATGAAAGCTGGCTCATGAGTCATAATTAATATATAGGGGCGAGATAGCACAAGGAAATTAGCGTTATACACATTAGAATAGGATATGAAAGGTTTTTTACATGACTTCATCTAAATATATGTTTTATCTAAAAATTTTCACTTAACTCAGGGTATTCCTTCTTATTTTTCTCAAAAGGAATTCAATCAAATTTTGGGAAATTGGATATAGATCTGAAATTTTATCGCTATGCTTTTCTAACCGAAAGCATTTCAATTTCCAGTAAAGGGATTAAGAATATTTCAGTATGATATTTCAAGAAAAGATAAATAAATAGTTCTTAAATGGGAAAAAAAATCAGTGAAAAATTTTAAAGGAGTTTTGAAATCGGCATATTAGATTACGTCGGAAGGTACGAAAAGCATTAAAAAATTCTGATATCAGAAATAAAATTTGTTTTCCAAAATTTTTCTTGATTTGTAATACAATGAACTTCTGCTAAAACGGCCCTGTAAGACGACCCTTAAAGATGGCCCAGTTTAACCCTTTTGGGCTCGATTTTTTTTTCAGTTTGTAGAAAAAATTACTTTTATGTTAATAACATTAACACTAGCTATCCAAATAGATTAATTAGTGTTTAAAGAATATTTCAATGGTTGAAAGATAACGAAGGTTTTTGTTTTGTGTATTATTGAATTAATATTCATGTATCAATAGGCTCAGGAAGAATTTTTAGAGATGTTTAGAAAATATTGTATTACAGTAAGATTTAACTTATATTACAATTTACTAAATTTTTTGCGCCTTATTCTTCGAAGAAAGTAACTTTCAATTTAAATTTAAAGAGTGAAATATATGTTTAAAATAAAACAATCGCAAAGGGCGCAATGAGAGTGAAGCAAATAATATTAGCTATTATTATTACTAAATGTCTAAACATAAATAATGTCATATAATAAATGCATAGACAATACTAACATTACTATCTATAAATAGTAATGTTATATTATTTATATGTTTTAATATTTCTTAAAACAAAATAATACTCCATTAAAAGACCTGTACTATTAATAGTACACTAGAACTGAAAAGGTTAAGATATCGTTTATTTATTTATTATTCTCGTTTATTTATTTTATTGAACAACATACATCTGTCTTGTGTACTTGACATGAAAGTCTGCTTATAAGTTATCGACAATATACAGGGTAAAGATACCACAAGGAAATTACCATTATACACGAGTTTGTCAGGGTGTCCACTCTCAACGGTAGCCAATAGCTAATTTCTAAACCGTTAGTCATACACTTATAGTTCCAATTGCAAAAATGCTTTAAAAAGATAAAGAATTATTTTTTAAGCGATTTAAGTAAAAAAAACCCCTAAAAATTTACAAAAATTAAATTTTTATACGCTCCCCCCCCCCCCCCCAGTTCTGTAAGTGATATTTAGTAAACACTCTCCATCATTTTAACAAGCAGTACAAAAAGGTTCCATTCATCTAACACTAAAATTGACTGAGTTATGAAACTTTAAATTTCATGACTTAAACCACTTTTCTGTAACAGAAAACGGATGAGTTGCACTAAGCTTTAAGGGAACGTACGCTGAGTGCTTAAAATATTATAAAGGTCGTCCATTTCCAACGCTGTCTAATGGCTAATTCCTAAACCATATGTCACAGACATATAGTTCCAACTACAAAAATGTTTTAAATGAGGAAAAAGAAATCTTTTTAAAGCGATTTAACTGAAGTTGCAGCTACCATATAAGTTTTACGGTAGCGTTAATTTTAATTAATTAACTTCCAGATTGGTTAAAATAATTGAAGACACGACTTTCAAAATTCTCTTTATCGAGAATTTCAAATTTTAGGAAATCGCGAAAAACTTTTAAATGAGTCCATTGGTTTGCATTATAAATTTGGATATTGTAGTGTAACATTAGTGCAGATTGGTATAGACTGATAGAAAAAACAAAAGCGATAAGGTGAGTTTTGAAATTAACATCCTCAATTGTATTTTTACATATGTTATATTTTGTAAGGATATGAAGTTGTTTCGTTTCATGATTTTATTTTAAAAAGGTGTTTTAATTTGATAAGCTTTTATTTTACTTATGACTTTCTTATGTATATTTATCTAGTTCAAAATTTGTATTCAAATTTTAATTCACTTCCAAATATCTGATCGAGGTCCAATTCGCAAACATATTTATATCCAATGACAATGTAACATTAATACGATTTTAGGTGAGTACCATTTATTTATTTTATAGGAGTACACCAAATTCTATTAGGGTAAGTAATCTAATAGAATTTTAAATACGTATCATTTTGCAACGAATTGTGACTGTTGCTTTTCATAATTTAATTTAACAAAATTTATTTTTTAAATTATATTTTTAGTACAAATTGTATATTTTGCTTTAATATGTAAGCATACATAAATTTAAAAATAATAGTGTAAAAACTATTTTACTCTCAATGTTTAATGTTAAATTTTATATTCGACGTTTATTTTTATTTCCAGTAAATTTGTGTTTGACCCCTATTTTGCAGCAAAAATGATGCTTCAACTTTAAATTGCTATTACTCGGTCAGTTTTTATCGCAGATTAATGGGAATTATTTGCCTAACATGTTAGAGTAGTGGTAAAAATTTATTAAATATCACTTTATTTTTGTAATTTTTTACTGAAAATTTTTTTTGGCCTAAATGGCTTAAAAAACAATTTTTTACCCTTTTTTAAAAACATTTTTGCAATTGGAACTATATGTCTATAACTAACAGTTTAGAAATTAGCCATTAGCCACCGTTGAGAGTGGACACGCTGTATAGTAAATTAAATTCTTGCTATTGTCAACTTAGAGAACGTTTTGACAGCTGTATATGTACGGCCTCATTAATTCATGGGCTACCAGCAGTTCGGGTACTTCATTATATGATCTCCACTCAAAATAGAGTGGACAGTTTTGAAACATTAACTTTCATATTTTGTTTCCCTTTTTAAAGAAAGAAGGTAGAACCCGTCGAATTTCGACGACAGAAAATGTTTAAGAAACTGTTTCATTGATTTATAAAAAACCTACAAAATTAGTTAAGATTAAAAATACACCTTATAAAACAAATGATATATACCCTAAAGATAACAAAATACTATTTCTATAAAATTCACCTGTAGAAATTTTTAAAATAAAACTTCAATCGTACATGTAAGCAATAAAATATATTAAAGATCTGTAATTATGATAAAGTAATCAATTATTGCACTTATACTTGGTATTCCAAAATGAAAAACAGCAAAAAATATTCCACTTTGACTGAATCATGAAATTCTTCCCCCGTTAAATCTAAACCCGACCCGACCTCATTTTCACCATCTCAAAAGTTATATATGAACCTCTTATATACGTATTCACCTTTTTAAAAAAAGTTGGTATTTTGATTTGATCATTTTTAAATAATTTTAATTCAAAATTTTAAGTCGATTGCTATTAGCTGGAAACAGATACTAAACTATTTTTATTTTTAAAGTGTAAATGAATTTTTGTAAAATAATCTGTATCAAATAAATATGATAGACAATATTCCTGTGGCATTACGTGGAGTAAAATGAAGATTTTTATAGTCTGGAACTGGAATTATTGTCCAGATCTTCTTTATTTACTTGTCTAATACAGTGAAGTGAATTCATCCAGTCGAGAATCATCAAGGTCTGTAACATAAATTGCTATTTTTTGGACAAACAATTCCGATCACATCATGCATACTGTATGTCACGGCTTTTCTATAAAGATACTTTAATTTTTTTAAACCATTTCATTTTATCAGTGTGTGATTTCGATTACTTCGAAAATGAAGAATTTTCTCATGTGAAGTATTTCAAAGCAGCTAGGGTCAAAATAACGCAGTTATACAAAACATATTTCAATTTTAAAAATTAAAATGCACGCCTTTTCTTAATAAAATGACGTCATTTGCATCGGCTAAAGCATTTCTGTTTTACAATCCATTCTTAAGCAATAGCTATAAAAAAGTATACATATGACGTCATTATCGCGGAATAATACACAAACCCAGCAAAAAAGCAATATCATCATTAAAGAAGCAAATTGTGTATCTAATTATTCATAAGCCTTCATTTGTTTGTTTATAATAGCTCCAAATATTTTCGGAAATCATTTATATATATTTCTTCAAAATTCGGAAATCATTTATATATATTTCTTCAAAATTCGGAAAATGGTTTTACACACGGATTAATAAATTTGCATTCTTTCAAGTATTTGATACGAATTGAGTAAAAACGGAAAAAAAAAGTCACACAACTATCCTTTAAAAAATATTTTTGTAAAGATAAAGTGTTGTATCGAATGTGAAGTAAGTTTATAATAAACTAAAAATCCTTTACTTGATAAATAAACACGAAATAAAACCAAAATTCACCGGGTTTTATAACAGACGACGTGCTTTAAATATAATTATTTTATTTTAATTTTTTTTTTCACTTTTATGAAATAATGGTAACAAAGAGATACGTGTAATCATTTTTTTTTCCATTGAGGAAAGAGATAGATGAAAATGCAATATGCCATAAAATTGGTTTGCAATTTGATGCACGTTATTACTCAAATTTAAATGTCCTTATTTGGCCCAAACAAAATAATCACGTGGAATAGTACACCGAATTTTTTGACATCAGCAATGCGTTTTTTCTCAAAATGAAAATGATCTGCTTATATTTAAGCATTCTAAAGTAGTACTTCATTATATTATGTATTAAAAAATGTATTACTAAAGTTTTCTTCTTCTTTTTGCGGAAGCACGTGGTTGTGTTTAAGCTTAATGTAACAGATTTAGGGTTACATTTTTGGCGGCATCCCCAGCCATTATACTTTACCTCTATTCTTTCTTTTTACTCTTTATTTCCCCTTTACTTTTTAATAGAAATGGAGTACACTCTAAAAAATAAAAGTGTAAATTTACACTCAAAAATGTGTAAATCGATGATACAAAAACGATTTGTTTATATGTGTAAATTTGTGTGTAAATTGCCAAAATACACGCCTAATGTGTAAATTTCAAAATACACATTTCAGTGTGTAATTTGATGATAACACTAAGTGTGTAAAAGTTATGGTGATCACTCATGAAATACCCACATTAATGTGTAAATTGAGCAAGAATACACATATATCTGTGTTATATTCTTACTCATTTATCTGTGTAATCTTCTGTGATTACACTGATAAATATGTATTACGCAAAAAACACATATTATTGTGTTATTGTAATTTACACAGTTCTATGCGTAATATGCAAAATACGCATATTCGATGGAGGTTCAATAACTATTGTGTCTAGTGTATAGGAAATATCTGTACTGCAACGGGTTGATGAAGAATATCGATATATTTATGCTTAGTTTCAGAACCGCAGCTGCAATATTCATATTTTTCGTATGGAGGAGTAAAATGGGGGGGGGGTAGTTGAAAGTCTGATTATTAGCTTATGGGGCTAGCTTTGTGACAGTGGATGCGATAAAATAGTGTTTTTGGACTCGGGATCATAGTGATGTACACACTTCTCATCCACTATCACAAGTGTAGCATCATAAGCTCCAAATCAGCCTATCACACTCACTCCCCTCCTCTTAAAAACTCCCTATAAATAGGTTTTTAGAACTTTACACCTCCCTTTAAAACTATGCTACTATAGCAGCTACGGATTTAAAATTCAGCATATAGCCATTTAAGACATTAATTTTTGATATTCCTCATCAACCATCATAGTACAAATATTACTTCTCTGTTAATGGGGAGGTATGGGACACATTGTGAAATTTTCAATTTCTTTAATTATAAAATTGATTCTTCAAATTATGTTTCTATATTGCTCAAGGACATTAGAAAGTGTTTCATTTTGTATTCTATAAATCAAAGTTTTTGTATTTGTGTCAAGTAAAGTTGATTTTATTATTTTTATAAAAAGTGTCCCATTCCTCCCCACTCTCCTCTAAATATACTCATAAAAACTGCTATTTTATTTTCTATATTCTTCCTTGCTTTTTTATTTTATATTTTCCCCTCATTTATATATTATTCAGAACATGCAATTAAAAATTAAGATAAAGAAAAATAAATAATTAATTAATGATAGATTTTAGACTAATCAGATGTAATAATCATAGTTGGTAAACTTGCAATCTCCACACTTTTTATTTTCAGAGGTCAGACTTAATTTTTCATTTTTTATTTTTCAGACTCAAGATACAAAGTCAATTATATTGAAGGTACTGTGTTACATACAGTTATAAAAGTAAAATTTAAAATACTATAAAAAAATAGAAAAAAGGTATGTAAACTTCATCTCACACACACACACACTGGACCTGCAAATATTTTAGCTGATTTGTTTATATATACATAAATCATCTATATTACATGTTGAATTGTTTTCTTTTCATAAATATTCATCATTACAAAGAATTTGCCATATAAAATATTATCAGGACTATAAAAAAAAAGCTGTTGAATCGTTAAAGTAACATCTTTTGCATTACATTTATATTTAGAAATTTGTGTCTTAAAAAAAGAAAAAAAAATACAAATATATTTTAACATTAATGAAATTAATCCTATCTTCATAAATGAAATTTTCAGATATTCTAATTAAAATTTTAGATATCAAACTAATGTGTATTTTTATTTATCAGCTATAGTAAAAAATAAAACGAGAAATACTGTGTCTATATCCAAATATCAATTGACTCTTATAAATTTTCGAAATTAAAGTTCGTAGAATTTATTTGATAATTACATTTGTGTCTTAAGTGTATAAAACTCACCCGGCGGGGGATATTTATGTAGAGGGGGAGGGAGAGAATGATAAGTTCGATTTGGAATATTCATTATGACACAACTGTTATATTTTTTTTATATACATACAATCATATGTTTTAAGTCATATAAGTTCTGTAATAATAGGCAAAATTAGAATGGAAAAATGCATATTTGAAGAAAAAGCCATTATTTTAATATAAATTTTCTTCAGAATTTTTAATCTGGAGTTATTTTAAATCAACGTATTTGCGCTCTTTTGCAATTTACTTCTGTGTATTTTTATTAAATCTATAATTAACAAGAAAAAATTATGCGTTCTTTACTATGACTATTTTAGTGGAACATAGTTCTTCCGATGTAATATTTTCAAATTAAAACACAGCTGAAAATTTAATATAATTCAGATTAAAAAAATTAAAAAATTAATTTCTCAAAATTAGGAAATGTAACGTAGAAACTCAAAAGCAACGCTATAGTTTTAATCGATGATAAACTTATTTAACATTATAAGTTTCATAATTAAAAAAAAAATCAATAAATAAATAAAACTCAGATGAATTGTTTAACTTATAAATCAGAATATATAATTTATAGATATGGTATACATTTGTATAATAGTTTATAAATAAACTATAATATCTTCCACACAACCGAACCAAAATTTAACACCTCCCCCCCCCCCCAAAAAAAAAAATGATGTTAATGTTTATTTTTCTACTGTTAACATGCATTCATAAAAAATTTTTAAGGTGAAAATTTTTCAAGATATAAATGACTTTAGATACAACAGTTGTTATTTTGATAGACATTTATCAGGAATTATGTAATGTTGACAATTTTAAGGCAAGTAAATTATACGTGTAAAAAAGTCTTATACGTAAAAAACAATCCAACATGTATCATATACATTTATACATAAATACAGTGAAACCTCCAAATAAGGGACACCTATGGGACCGGAACTTTTGTCCCTTAAACAGAGGTGTCCCTTATTCGGAGTTTTTTATATTATTTTTAATTAATCGTTAAGAAGAATATAAAAATAACAAAGCATTAAAGGTGAAATTTAAATGTACCCTTAATGTATAAATTACATTAATCAGACAAAAGTAACAAACGAGAATTAGTTAATTAAAATTTTTAATTAATTACCAAATTATTAAAAAATTTATGGAATTATTGATTTTTTTTTTTTTTTTTTTTTTTTTTTTGAAATTGTGTGCAAAAAGTATAAAAAAGTTGAATGAATTTTATTTGAAGTAGCCAAGAGAAATTGTTTTGAAATTTTTTTCAAATTTTCATTAAGTAAATTATCTATTGAGTTAGAAACGATTTTGATCACGCGACAAAGACTTTTTTTACCCTTTCTTGAGTAGTTATTCTTCTTTCGCATGAAATTCGGTTCAAAATGCCCACTTTGACAATAGTTTCTGAAAAATCTATCACATTTGCAAAAAAGAAAAAAAAAGAAAGAAAAAGAACTGGTCGATTACATATTTTCTGAACAACAACACTTCTTAGTTTCAGGCATTTCCGAATAAAAATAAATTAAAACTTATGTCTTAAAAGTTGCTGTTTTTGGATTTGAGAATAGCCTAAAAGCATCTGTATTGTTTTTGTTTCACAATTTTCTTTTACTCTCCACTTTCAGAATATTCCTCACAATTTTCGGCAATACTTTCAATGCGGATAAACACACTGATGTTGAATCAGAATTGTGGGTAAATAAATTGCATAACTGTGTTGTATTTACTCTGTATCAACATGACTGTCTGTCTGTTTGATAAGTTCACAAAAATCTGTATTTTAATTTTCACCACAGATTACTTCATTACATAAAATGTAAAAACCAGTCCCTTTAATCTCATTTTCAAGTGTCCCTTAAATCGAGTGTCCCTTATTCAGAGGTAAATACATTACACGTCCTATATCAAGGGACTGGGACCGGAAGTTTTGTCCCTTAAATAGAGGTGTCCCTTATTCGGAGTGTCCCTTATTTGGAGGTTTCACTGTATAAACAAATCAGATAAAAAGAATTGGAGGTAATACGGACGTATGAGATTACATACCTTATATTTTATAAGAGAATAACTTATTATATACTATATTTTTCTGAACGAGAGCGCTTGCAATCAGCTGGACCCACCATTAATTTTCAGCTTAAACATGATGAAGCCAAGTCAACGAAGATTACTGTTTTCTATGCTAGATTCGCGTCTAACTCGGGGTTGAAGTAGTTCCTGAATACAACCATCAATTGCACTGCGAACTGAAGTTAAACTAAAATTACAAGTTAAACTTTGAAATGGATAAAAGTTTACAAGCTACCAGACGGCTCAAATAATTTAGGGTAAAATCAAGCATACTTATATTTGATGTGCAAAATGTATAAATAACTCAGGATACGAATTTAGAATTATCTTAATTACATGAATTATATTTTATATTACATATTAAATGAATTCGAAATAGTTTTTAGATTTTACTGAAGATTAAACTACTATCCTTTTAATTAGGGGGGGGGGGGTAGCAAAAAAGAATACCAACAGTACAAAAAATATAATTTAATTTTATGAATAAGCATAAAGTGGGATTATATCTCTATTATAATGCCTCGTTATGAAGTCTTCCTAATGTCGCTTTAAGAATGAAATCTAGCACTATTACTGAAAATTACAAGTAAAATTGTGAAAAAGAGCAGTATGTGCGATGGCTGAAAGAAATTACGATTTAATCAAAACCTAGAATTATACAATGAAGCATTCTTATATTTGATGTACAAATTTTAAAAGGGAATTCGGAAAACGAAATTAAAATTTACTAATTAAATGAATAAAATTTTACGTTACATGTAACAAAATATTTGTTACATGTATTGTATTGTGCATATGTACATGTACATGTACATATTTGTTACATGTATTACATGTTACAGTAACAAACGTCTACTTTAAATTTCACGCATTTATAATTTTTTCAACACAATAATTAGTGTAATTTCAGGAGTAATCTACATTTACACATTTTTATGAGTTTATGCACTGATAACAAACTTACAAACTTAATGCCATAAACTAAACACACATTAAAATAGATATTTTTTATGACAAGTGGGTGACTATAGAAATTTACACTCTTACCTATGTGTATATCATTATGTGTAAATTACAATAACGTACCAATTTGTGTAAATTCAGACATTTTTCAGCATTTACACATTTATTTATGTTTTTCAAGTGATAACAAAATACACACTTAGTTTGTTAAGCTAAAATGCACATAAAAACAGGTAAAACTTTGCAAAAAGTGGGTAATTTTCATGTCAGGAGTGTAATTTTAGGAATTTACACACATATATATGTGAATTCGTCTAATTTACACTTTTATTTTTTAGAGTGTACTTTTGCTGCCACGATTACAAAAAAAGGTATTTAAAACTAGAAAAAAATTAATATCTCAAAAATAAATCAAAATACACCTTTGAACCAAGTTGTTTATTACCCTTGGAAAAGTAATTGTTATTCATTTTAATTTGCTATTTATTGTTTATTAGTATGTGTTGTATTATTTATTTAAAAATTTCATGTGTAATAATGTATTATAATTGTGGTTGAATGAAAATCATTCAACGGGGGCCGGTATGTTCGGTCGTATTTATTCTGTATTTTTGGCAACGATTTTTATCGTCTGCGTTTGTTTTTTTGAGTTAATAGAGTGTTTTAAGAGAACGTAGCCATGAGTGGCTGAGTTGTGAGCTAGTTAAATAAATATACAGTTCATAGAGTTTTTTTTTAAATATGAGTTTTTATTGAGTTTATAAATGTTTTAAATGAGTTATCGACACAAGTTGCATTTAAAAGTACATCCCTCCCCCCCCCCCCTATACGACGGTGTAAAAATTGAAAATGTGTGATGTTTGGAAATAAAAAAAAATTGCAGTAGCAAAAATTGCAAAACCGATATTTTATTTCAAATTTCAAAGCGTTCATGCGTTAAGTACTGATATGTTTGACCTTTATAATATAGAGAGATATTTTGATTTGCAAATTAATTATTTTAATTGAAATTTAATTCGCAAATTTTTAAAAGGGTCTACGCTCCACTTGAACTTCACACGACCTTTTAGAGAACTAAGAAGTTTTTGAAAGGTCAACGAGACAAACTGAAATGATTTAATGCTGGTAGTCAACGAATTTATATCTTAAAAGCTTTTACAAAGAGCATGTCATTTATTATTATTATTTGAAATAGGAAAAAGTTGGATAAAACCGGGACTCTAATGCTTTTCTTTTTATTATTGTGCACTATGTGAACAAAACAGTTAAAATTTGTATTAAAACGATAAATTGATTCCTTGCGAAGATAAAAAGCATTCATTCAATCGCAAACAATTGCAATTGAGATCATAACAATACTTTTTTTAGAAGTATGCAATATCCCGGTTTTGTCCATGTTGAAATTAAATTGTAAAGCATACTACTTAACTGTGTAGCAAGGCAGAGTAATAAACGCAGTTTGAATAGGAAATGATATTTAATAGAAACACGAACTAAAATAAAGCAACCTGCATATCAGACATCAAAATATAAACTACTTAAAAACAGAATTTGTAGAAGTTGCCAAATAATAAAATTAAAATGAACATTTAACGGCAGGTTGCACGAGAACTCATAGTTCAACACCCCTCCTCAAACTGCCGCATTAAAAATAATTTTATCACACATTTTATTAAATTTAATTTTGCCTAATAGCTTTGTAAACATATCTGCAGTCATGTTATGAGATTCACAGTATTTTATATCAAACACACCATCTTTATAGAGCTCACGGATAAAACTATAATGGCTTGATACCACCGTAAATAAACCATAAAGCCTAGTTCCCGGTTTTATGCACCTACCCGGTTTTATCCAACTTTCCCCTACACCAAGACATAGACAAAGTCATCAAAATACGACCCGTCCATATTAAATGAAGACGTATATTAATCCTATTATAATGGTAAACCTTATGTTATTACTTACCTATCATACGTAGTATACGGTAAGCCTTGCAATCCTTTTGAAAATCGAAAGTTTTTTTGTCGGACTTACACGTTTCAGACGCCGGAAATTCCGAAAAAAAATGCCGTCTGTCTATATGTGTATCTATCTGACATTCTGTCTGTCTGTCCGTCTATAAACATTCTATCTCCCGAACAAATTTAGATAGAGACTCGAAATTTGGTATGTACTTAATATGTAAGAATGAAAAGAAGTCTATTTAATATCAGTAACCTCGATTATCCGAGACAATTTTTTTCGGAGTCTCGAAATATTCGTTCTGATGTACATAATTATTTTTATTTTTTTTATTTTAAGGATTAAATGTAAAAGACAATAAAAAAACATAAATTTTGCATAAAGAATGAACTCGATCTGATAATTAGTTGTCGATATATTTGTAATCCTATTTTCCACACTCTTCGATTTTTTATGACCCTATATTTCAATCAAATTTCAAGTCAAAGATATATTTTAATTATAAATGAGACTCTTAAACCAACGCAGTAAACTGTTAGTTCATATAATTATCATTTTTGAGTTATAAGGATGTTTCTTTTACGCAATTCAGTATTACTTGATTATCCCGTCGATCAAAAAACTATCGCCAAACTGTAAGATTAAATGCTAATAATGGCTTATCATAAATGTCATATTCACTTGACATTGAATACTTACGTGTTTTTGTTGCATTATCAAGTAATTTTTAATTTGACATTTTCTTTGTATTTTTATTAATCTTTTACTAATTTACTTATTATTTCGTTATTTAAAATAAAAATATACCAATTTGTATAATTTGAGAGTAGTTTGGCGATTTATATAATTTGTCTAAATAAGTCGATGAGATAATCAAGTAGTACTCGCAATTCCGTAAAAGAGTATTAATATGTATTAAACATATTTAAATATACGTTTAGATTTTGTTGTGGAATTGCCATGCATTTTATAAATAGTTTACACGTGTTTTATTTTCATATTTTATAGTATGCATATCCATGATGGGTAAGAATTACGGTGGCCCCCAATGACTACTTTTTTACATGTTATTTAGCTTTTTAAGAACCAATTAATTGAATTCCCATACAAATATGTGATAGATCTATGATCGATAACAATTTCGTTAGCGATCACTGTTTTGGAACAGATTAAGTTCGTTAGCCGATTACCTATTGTACAGAGGAAACATAATTTCCAGTTGTATGGAGAGACTCTGGATCCTTTTACAATAGAGAAAGGAGATCCTAATTAGCGCGGGACTGCGGACAGCCGCTCCATTTGACCGATGCGATGGTTGAACCGGCCCTGCAATAACAAGTGAACATTCAGACTAAATACAATTATATATGAAGAAAATATTGTTTCTTAGGTGAATTTGTAATTATACTAGCAAAAGCCATGCTTTGTTTGGATTCGCGAAGTATTATACTATAAGATAAATATTTAAAAGTAATAATATATTTTTAAAATTATTTTTGCATCTTTATTAAGCAAAAATGTAATTTTATGTTTCGGCGCATTTTAATTTTAAAATGTATTTCAACCAAATAACTAGGAATTTCCTCAGATTGTTTATTTATGATATAAACAATCTGAGGAAATTCCTAGTTATTTGGTTAAAATACATTTTAAAATTAAAATGCGCCGAAACATAAAATTACATTTTAATATAAAAATAAAAACATAAAAATATTTTCGAAGTAGAATTATCTATACTAATAAAATAACAAATCGCTCTGTCTGCGTGTGTGTGTGTGTGTGTGTGTCTGCGATGGCTAGCAAAATCTATGGGACGTACGAAGCTCAAAATTTTTATGAGAGTAGCCCAATATCTCTCCTGATGCTCCTGAGCTTCAGAATTTCGAAATTCTATTTATTAACTGAGTAATTAATTAAATTCCAAAGATCACTCTCATAAAAAATCGCCTTTTTTCTTCTTTTTTTCTCTTCATTTAGTTATGGTTGGTTGGTTGCATAAAATTTTCGCATAAATAATTTAAAAAGCTGGAACAGACCTTTAAAATTCATAGACTGGCAAACTGTCAGTTTAAATAATGATTTTTTATCACAGCGGTTGCAAACCATGGAGGAAAAAGATAGGTGGTGGTGAAGTAAACCGAAAAAAGAGTTGCAATATTAAACCATTTATCGCTCAAATATTAATGTCCCAAACAAAAGCATGTGGAAGGGATTTTGTATTAATAAGACGAATTGAAAGAATTGAATAACAGCTGAAGCGTATTTTATGAAGAAATAGTAATTTTTTAAAATGGTCTTTTTTCTATTATATTATTTATTTTTAAAAAATGTTTGCTTTTAAAATAATTGAAATTGATAAATTCGAAATAATTTAAATGTCAAAATAAAATTAAATAAAATATTGAAAACGTTTGATTTGAACTAAAAATTGTATTACTAAAAGCTTTCTTTTTTTTCCAGAACTTTTTAATACTTTATAACGTAGATGAAAATATGTTTTTAATTTAACAACATATTAATAACTCTATGTCAATATATAAAATATATTTATGAAAACATTCTTTTAAAATCATGCGCGAAAACTTAAATAACAAATATTAGTCTAAAATATAGATTTCAGAGTGCAGACGATTTTAAGACATTAACGAAAGAATGTTAACTTTTCAAGCAAAATCTTAAATGATGCTTCTATATTGATATTTCAAAGTGACGGCTAGGTTACATTTATGTTATATTTAAGTTACGGTAGGGTAATGTTAAGTCGCAGTAAGGTTACAGACAGATTATGGTTATGGTACAAAAGTTTACGGTTAGGAATTTGTCCATAGAGTCAACATTACGCATGCTTTGATTAAAAATATACACTTTTGTTAAATGGCTCTGAAATTATAATACTATATACCAATCTTTTATCATCGCGTATCGATTCATTCACGGTATAGTCGGATTTAAGAATGATATAATTAGTTTGAAATTCAAAATTTTTCACTTGGGATTTCTATGCGAAAAAAATAATTAGTTACGTGATTTAACAGTGATTTTTACGGGTAAATATCAACACTTTAACACGAAACTAACGCAATCGTTGGATACATGTTCCCTCCCGTGTTTCTCATTGCTCATTTTAAGTATTTCTAGAGCTTAATATTAGTTGTTGTTTTTAAAACCGATTTTTCACAAAGTCAGCTGCGACGTATTTCAGACAATGCATTTCTGCATGCTTCCAGTTATTGATAAAATCATACAAATTTCAAGTTCGTTTAATATTGTTAATACGGACCCGGGCAACGCCGGGCGGGTCAGCTAGTACAAAATATTAATTTTATTTGTTTACAATTCTTTTATTGCCACTTCACAAAAACATAATGTAATTCTTTTAAAATTCATAAATATCGTCTGCTTAAATGATTTCACAAAATAAGAATAAATTGTGTATTTGAATTCCTAACACGGAAAAATACTTTTATAATTGAATGTTAATAAGAGAATTTTCACAAATTTTAATTCATTAAAAATATGCTATAATTTTCCTAAAAAAAAGTATTTTATCTATATTAATAAAATAACAAATCGCTCTGTGTGTGTGTGTGTGTGTCTGCGATCGCTAGCAAAATCTACGGGACTGACGAGGCTCAAAATTTTTATGAGAATAGCCCAATATCTCTCCTGATGCACCTGAAGCTCAGAATTTTAATATTTTGATTAATTTCAGATATATTAATTACGAAGTGGAACTCACTATCATCAAAACTATGCCTTTTTATTCCTTTCTTCTCTACGCTGATTTACGGTTGGTTGGTTCATGCAGAGTCGCTTATAAAAAACAAGTTTCTTTTTTTGCGCTTGCTTTCGTTTGGTCGGTTGTATAAAACATTCACAAAAATAATTTAAAAAACCAAGACAGAAAAAAATAAACGAATTTGAGTACTTAATCTTTCAAAAGTGATTGTTTTTTCACCTAAACTTTAAATTTTAGCACGGAGTTGAAATACTTGCTTTGAAAACTATTTAATAATAATGAAAGTTTAAGAGAATGAATTAGTTCAAATGACGTCAGAACCTAGCAACGAACTTCACAACCTGGAATTCATGTTGTTCGTCTTTCTGTTTTTCTTTAATTTTGATTGATTGAGCAATAATACATGCGTAATTGAAACTGATCTATTTAAATAGCAACACATATGGTTTTTAAATATTAAGTAAAAGATCAGAAAAGATCTTACTGGCTCTTTTACCACTAAAAATTAGAAATTGGGCAAAAATAATTCCTTACATTCGAATGCTTTCTGTTGCTGTTGCGAGTAGTAATATTTTAAATATAATTTACATTCTCATTTTCGATAATATTAATGATATAATTTCTTTTAATATCAGAAGTGTTTTTTAGCACGTTTCAACAAAGTTTAAAAGTACTTATGCATTCGGTTTGTCTGTCCGCCTGTCCACACTCTAATTCCTGTAAATATACTCGGATTTTTATGCAATTGACAAATCTTATTTAGGGTCATGAAATTGCATATGAAGTACGTACGAATATTGGTTCATTTACAGAGACACTCAAAAGAAATAGATTACATTATGGTATATGCGGAAAAAATGTTTGGAAGTATTTTAATGAGTATTTTAACGCTATTTCAAATGTACTGAAACGGATATAAATTCCCTGCTTTCACTATTATTAAATTAAATAGACAAATCATAGCATTTTTTAATAATTTACAGGGACACACAAAAGAAATCAGCTACAATACTGTCTTTGCGTAATAATTGCTGGAGAGTATGTTTAAAATTCGATATGCACTTTTAAATTTACTTATTTTTTTGCATACTACTCTTTATATATAATTTCTACACCTCATATATAGGGCTGCACAAAATTATTCGCATACTATTCTTCTTATTGGATGAAATTGCTGAAGGGAAATTTTTTGCAATATATGTACTACTTAAATGAATTAATTTTTGAAATACATGTTGTTAATATGTACAAATCTCTTCTATATCATATACAGAGTTGCTAAAAAATTCGGATAATTTTCCGAAAGTAAATGGAAACAGCTGACATTCGGTTTTGAAATGCTTTGTGTATTAAATAAATTGTAAACGGAAAATAAATTTTTTCTGATGTTTTTAAGGATAAAGAAATATTGGGTGACTTAGAAGCGGTAATCGAAGATTTTTACTTCGTGATTATAATAAATTTTCGTAGTTTAAGAAACATCTGTCTTTTTAGCACTTACCAAGAAAGTTGAAAAGTACTTATGCATTCGGTTTGTCTCTCCGTCTGTCCTTGCTCTAACTCCTGTAAATATACTCGGATTTTCATGCAATTGATAAAGCTTATTTAGGGTCACCAAAGCTTGCTTGGTATTCCATATGAAGCATGTATGACAAATGATTCATTTACAGGGATATTCAAAAGAGTTCGATTAGGGTATATGGAGAAAAATCGTTTGGGGAGTATTTTAATGACATTACGTTATTTCTAATGTGTTCAAACTAATATAAATCAATGAATTTAACCACGGTTACGTTAAATCAGAGCATTTATCGCATTTTTATTAATTTAAAAGGACACAAGAAAGAAATGTTTACAGTATTCTTTTTCCTTAATAATTGATGGAGAGTGCGCTTTAAAATTCGGTATGCGCCTCTAAATGTAATTAGTTTTTTCCATATTATCCTTTACATATAAATTCTATACATCATATACAGAGCAGCACAAAAATATTTGAATATCATTCTCCTTATTAGAGGACATTGCTGAAGGGGAATTTTCAATTGAAATATGTGTATCTCTTAAATAAATTAAATTTTTGAATGCATGTTATTAATAGATATCAATCTATGTGTCATATACAGTGCTGCTAAAAATTTCGGATCATTTTCCGAATGTAGATGGTAACAGCTGAAATTCTGTTTTGAAATGCTTAGTATATTTTCATATGGTGAAATGAGATGTAATATTTTAATTTTTTAAGCCTTGCAGTTTTTTAGATTATTCTGAATGTGTTGGATAGTGTTTCATAATCTGTGCTTGATGCATTATTTTTTATTTTTAAAGATATTTTTAAACACATTTTATCATTGCTCTATTTTTTTTCTTTTTAAATACTAAAAATTGCTCCGAGTTTAACGCACACCTGCCATACATTGCTACAGGTAGTGGGAATTTGTGTAGGATATTCGTACAGAACATATTTCATCCTTAATTTATAAGTAGTTATTTCGAAACAATAATTTTACTAAATTTCTTAAATTCTTATTGGATTTTCTCACCCTCTCGACCAATATATCTATACGAATAAGTTTAATACTGGAGTTTCCTTCGCATATATGTTTGTTAAGGTATTAATGAGCTACTGGAGGTGAAAAGTAGAACTAACATATTTTACAGAGCATATTTCACAGCTTACCTTCTACTTGATAAATTATGCTACAACTAGCCGTGTAGGAGGTTGTTATAGATTAATATTGGTATCTTAATTGAGTGGTGGTTATCATTATTTCCGCATAGAAATTTCAATAAATTTCTTAAATTGCTGTTTGTATCCCCACGCAGTTCGGTAATATATCTAAGCAAAGAATGATAATCTGAGTATCGTTCGGATTTAGGTTTGTTTACGAAAAAATGCTCATTCTGGTGATGTAAAGTGAAACTTTAACATTCTGCAAATCGTGCATTGCATGCCTATTCTATCCAACCGCAAGTGGCGGTGATCCGTGTCGGACTTTCGTACAAAACATACTGTGCCCGTAGCGGCGAAAAGTGGATCTGGAGTACTTTGTAGCACGCACGCAATTAGAATTGTTAGTTTATAGTTATTATTAATTTTAGAATTCGGCTACGATAAGATAACGGTTAGGTTACATTTGGGTTACAGTTAGGTTGCATTTAAGTTGCAATTATATTATGGTTAGTCTGAGTTTAGATTTAAATTCCGGTTACATTATAGTTAGGTTATAATTAAGTTACAGTTAGGTTAAGGTAAATTGCAGTTAGGTTACTATCAGATTATGGATATGTTACGATAAGGTGACGATTAGGTTACATTTATGATATATTTAAGTTACTGTTAGGTTCAGGTTAAGTTGCAGTAAGGTTAGAGATAGGTTACGATTAAAGTAAAATTAAGTTACGGTTAGGATTTTATCTACAGGGTGAACATTACACATGTTTTGATTTAAAGAATACTTAATTTTGTACTATGGTTCTGAAACTACATTACTATATACTAACCTTTTACCTAATCATTGCTTATCGATTTTAATCATGGTATAGTCGGATCTAGGAGTGTATAATTTTTTTCAAATCAAAATATTTCACTTAGGATTTCGATGTGAAAAAAAATAAAAAGTTACGCGACTAAACAGTGATATTTACGGATAAAAATCAACGTTTTAACACGAAACTCAAGCAATTGTTGGACACATATTTCCTCCCCCGTCTCACATTGAAGTCATTTTGAATATTTGTTACTCTAAAAATTAGTTGTTTATTTTTTTGACAGATTTTTCTCACAGTCAGTAGTCACGTATTTCGAGTTACACATAAAATCATATATTTCAGGTTCGTTTAATATTATTACCTCGGACCCGGGCAACGCCGGGCGGGTTAGCTAGTACATTTTATAAAAGAAATCATGAAACTATACATAGTTAAAGGAATGAGCATAGTTTGAAAATCTGAAAGCAGTTTTTGAAATATTTTATCAGAATAATGAAGATATATTTTATTTTTTTATTTATTTAATGATGATTCTAGCTATAATTACTGACCCCATGATTTAAGTTTTTCTTCTGAAAACGTACGTGTTTCACTTTTTATTTGAAAAAATGCGTTCGTAATGGAAAAACATGTAAAAAAATTAATTAAAATAATAATTTTTTGAAAAGTATTTCTGTAAAAAAAATAATATTCTGCAAATCTACAGATCATAATTTATATTTGTGTTTAATTTCAAGTGAAAATACTGTATAGTTTTTTTGTAAAGTGTACGACAAAATGTCATTTGAGTGGCCTAGTAGAGGATTCGCTTCGCTCATCCTAATAAATACGTTGCATCTATAGTCGTTGTTGAGTTCGTCCGTTCGTCTGTCTGTATGTCCGTCCGTCTGTCCGCACATAACGCAAAAACTACCCAACCGAATCATTTGAAATTTAAAATATATAATTGTTGCATGATTTTGTCGAGTTATTTCAAATTTTATGAAAATAGGATGCATAGTTTAATTATAGGGACAATCAAAAGTATTCCACTACATTACGGCCAATCGGAAAAAATAGCTTCAAGTGCATTTTAATAAAGCTCTTTCGAACATAATAAAATTGATATGCATCTATGAAATATACACTATAATATACACTCTGTATAATTTGTGGTGCAAAGAATATATTTTGTTAATTTACAGGGCCCCACAAAAGTATTCCATTACTTAATTGTATAGGGGTAAATATTGCTTGGGGCGCGCTACGTATTTTAATTGTATTAAACTATTTCACATTTTATGAAATTGATATATGTTGCTGAGGTTTACTACAACTTATTCCCTATATAATAGAAAGCAGATAGTATTTACAGGGACACGCAAAAGATTTCGGCCATTATAGTATATCCGAAGTACTGTATACTATTACACCAAAATGTGAATATTTTTAAAACTTCGTTATAGTATGAACGCACCTCATTCGTTACGCTTGACGTGCAATTTTCGACTTGTGTTATATATAAGCTAAAATATACTGGGTGTCTTAAAATGGACTGATGGAGTTTGAATTTCAATAATCTGCAAATGGTGACAGCTATCCAAAAAATTCTTACACGAGCACTGTTAGACAAGAGACGTATTTTTCAAAAATATTCTTTTTTTTTCAAATTTTTTTCAAATTTAATGTCCTAGAATGAAAAAAAGAAGGAGCGAAATTTTTTTATTTTTTGGATATATATTGCTAGTAGTTATGAAAGAAATATTTCAGTGAGTAAAAGAAAAAAATTTTGAGTTGATTATTGGATGTGTTAATAACGGCCAATTATCAAAACGTGGTATATAGTCCTAAGGGGGTGGGAATGCCCTCCGTGGGGGTCTTTATAGGAAACATAACCCGTATTTACGCAAGGAAGTCTAAGGTTAGAAGAAAACCATGGAAAACTCCGAACGATTAGGCCGACGGGTACGATTCAGTTCAAATCCAACACCTACCATCTACCAGCTTCGAGAGCAGAAACTCTCAGACACTGGTGGAAATCAAGAATTTTTGAGATTACGTCAGGAGTTTTACTGAGATTTTTTGTTTTAATTTAAAATAACAGTGGTAGATGGCACTGAAAGCAATGCACTGTTAAAAACTTTGTCCTACTTTGAACCAAATTTTGGTGCTCAGTAGCTGCCACCATAAGATGGTGAAATCACGTACTAACATTTGGAACTTCCTATTTCAACCTCGTTCCAACTATCGGAGCTATGCTTGAAAAGGAGCTCCAAATATTGGTTCAAGGTTTCGCCATCTTACAGTGGCAGCTATTGAGCACCAAAATCTGGTTCAAAGTAGGACAAGATTCTTAACAGTGTAGGCGCTAAATTGGGCACAACTTTTTGCTTCTTTTCAGTCAGTATTGCTGTTAAAGAAAGAGGTTCAATATATGGAGTGGTTCTCATTCTTTGACGCAATTTCGGTCGTAAGGGCTAATTCCATATATTTAACCTCATTCTTTCGAATCAGTACTAAGAGAAGATGGAGGCAAAAAACAGGTCCCGATATAGTGACTATTTCTTACAGTGCCATCTATCGTCGTTGTTTTAAACTAAAATCGGGAATCGATGTGAAGAAACTCCTGCATCTTACATAACTCTTCTGCAAGATTTCTTAAAATGCATGTCACTATTTGTAAGTTATTGAATTTTAAAATCAATTAGTTCATTTTAGGACACCCGGTATACATATTTTAAATGAGAAAAAGATAATATGTATTTATAAACAAATTATATGATAATGAAAATCATTCTAAATCTTTTTGCCTTCAAATTCTTGAGATGTCATAGACGCCCATAAGGCAATTGTAAATGTCCAAAAAATTAATTTGCATGCAAATTAAGAAACGATTTGAAACGAAGTGAATTTCATAAAACATTACGAATACTTTTTTATCTGTAAATTTTCATTTCAAGCGTTTCTTTTTATTCTTTTTCCAAAGGAATTAATCCAACTTTTGGGAAACTAGATAATCTGAATATTTATCGCAGCACTTTCCTAAATGAAAGCATCTTAATTTCCCGTTAAGGATTTAGAAATCTTGCTCATTCAAAGCAAAGATAAATAGATGTTTAAAAAAAATCATTGAATTTTTGTGAAGGAGTTTTGGAATTAGCGAATTAATTTATGATGAAAGGCATTAAAAATATGAAATTCCCGTATCTCAGATATAAAATGTATCTTCAAATATACTTTGTAATGAAGAAAAATACAGTTTTATGAGCACTTTATGGCTTGTTTCTTAGGGTAATGTCTGTTACTTATTCGAATTTGGTTGTAAATTCCACATGTTAAAAGTAAAAAAGATGCAGAAATTGTTTTGAATTAAAAAATAAAATGTTTGTAATTTAGTGATTACGTATTATTTTTATACAAATGCTTATACACATTGAACAAATCTTGTGAACTCATGCGTTGAAATTACACTTCATAAATATCCTTCTCGCGACTAAATATTCACTATGAAATAGGGTTTCAAACATGCTCTTTACAATCCAGAAGTTCAAGAATTATTTATCAAATATTTTTGTGGATATTTGACAAAACATCTAAACTGGAAGGACTCTGGTAAATTTTAGCATTGTAAAAATGTTTGTATTTTGATGAATACGTGTTATTATTATACAAATGCTTACACAGATTACACAAAACTTGTGAATTCATTCGTTGAAGATGCAGATTATTATAATTTTTTTTATGACACACTGCGTGAACAGAAATTTAAAATTTTTTTATTCAGTTTGTTGTTTTGGTGCAAATTCCCAAAATGTTTAAAGAGCCAATAGGTCCTAAATCCAAATTCCAGTCGCCACATTCTGAAAGAAATGCATAAAAGTAATAGCGTGAGCAAAAAATTCAGGATTTCAAAATAAAAAATAATTTACACAAATAACAAGAAAAAGGAGACTAATTTTATCAAGCTTGTATATTTTATTTAATCAGACAATATTTTAAATTTAGATATAAATTAAGTGTAACATAAATCTTAAGCTATATATAGTCGGAAGATAAAGGTGGGCAAGATAAAGATAAAAAAAATAAATCTAGGAATCGCAGAAAAAACCCGCTAATTTTGTCAAATGATTAGCGAAACAATTTCGTTAACAAATTGCAGAAGAAACTCTAATTTTATCAAAGGATTGAAAAAAAAAATCTGTAAATTTCGCCAAGGAACAATGAGAAAAATGCAACTTTCTTCAAAGCTTCGCGAAAAGAACGCAAATTTCGCAAAAAGTTCTCTAAAAAACCCTGAGTTGCGTCAAAGAATCACGGAAAAAACGCAATTTTTGTCAAATAAGCGAGGAAAAACGTGATTTTCGTTAGAGGAGCGCGAAAAAAAGTGCATTTCTCGTTAAGGGATTGCGATAAAACGCGATTTTTGTTAAATGGTCTCGAGATAAATGCGAAATTCATCAAAGGATGGCGACTTAGACACCAAAAATTAGTCGCCACGCGGCAACTGGTGATCGTGAATCTGCACTTATAGTTTATTGCTGATTCCTTAATTTATCCTCGCGACTAAAATTCACTGTAAAGCAGATTTTCAAACATGTTCTCAAGAACACTAAGAACAGCCCAGAAGTTCAAGAATTATTCATCAAATGTTTCTGTTGATACAGCGAAACTTCGATTTAACAAAGTTCCATCGTCGCACTTAAATAGCTCGTTATGAAGAAAATTTGTTAAACAGAAATCAACTCAAATTCATGAAATTTACATAAAAAAATAAACATGCATAAGATGAAAAATACATATAAAATGAAAATATTGGAAAAAAGTACTTTAATTCGAGCTGCAACTTTTTTTGTGCGACCAATAGATAGATCGGCAAAATTTAATTGGAATAATGTCTAAGAAAATAAAGAACATAAACTGAAGCGTAACGAAGCTTTTTTGATTTTTTCATAGTATTCCAAATCCTTAATTAAAAAAAAATAGGCAATGTTACTTAGTACAGATTTCTTAAAACAAAAAATACACTATTTATAAAACTTTTCGCATTTGTAAACATCCAAATAGTTCATCTGTAATATTTTCGTGAATCAGGAATTCCCTTCTTATTATATCGAAGTCTTTTTAACATTTCCCCTTTTGAATGCAAATGATCAAATAAATATAAGTTATCCTGCGGCAATAACGCCACTTTAAGGTTCTACCAATTTTTACTGCTCATTTTTATTTTTTTCAATTTTTTATTTTTTATAGGATCTGATACAGCAACTTATTGACTATATATATAAAAGACAGAATATTTTAGCAAATATGTATTCATAAAATGTAATAATGTGTATTCTTGACCAATGCAATTTGGCGTTCTTACCCACATAATTGTGTAATAACGCCGTGCAAACAAAATTATAAAATAAGATGGATTAATGGCATATAAAATTGTCCAATTTTGAAGATACAAACTCTATAGCCCTATAAAATGACAAGTATGAAAAAATTAGCAGCACTTAAGACAGACGAATTTCTCTTCATATCCTTTTTGGTTTTCAACAATGACATTAATGCTATCTCGGGCATAAAAAACCCCTCCTCGGCTGTAGTTCCGTAACTGAGAAGAATCAACCGGAGTAATTACGCCAGTGGGTTGCATTATTACCAAGGCATACTTATTGCACAATATATATTAAACTACAAACTGCCTCGCGAACACATCCAAAATCTTCCACACCATTTTGAAAGTATATGAAATACACTACAAGTTTATATGATAAACAAAGTATGTCCTAATAAATATATAGCCTTCAGATCACAGAACTTACCTCGCAAATTTTAGATCTGGCGTTGACTTTTACGTGCTTTTTCCAGTGATAAGATCTACAAAGAGAACAAATTGATTTTAGCAGTTGTTTGTGATTCAGATGACTCAGAGGCTTTCGGCGCAGAACCTGTATGTGCCATCTGCCGGATTCCTTCATGATTACGCGTAATATTGACATTTGGCATTATTACTCATCCTGGCGTTATCACCCCAGGATACCTTTTAAATTCATTTCATACAATACTCTAAAATAAATTCATACATCCATCGCAACAGCAACATCTTTGTTTAAATGTTATAGATACACGATAAGAGAATAAAATTTGTAATATAGAATGTTAATGGTGCTCAAAATAATAATAATTACATCTTAATGGTGCTCAAAATCAAGCTTCAGCAATTTCGCTAAATAAAAATCTTTGTTAGATAAGGACTTCGTTAAATGGGAGTTCCCTCTGTATTTGACAAAACGTCTAAATTCGTAGGAATCTGGTGACTTTTAACAATGTATTATGTATATAAATCAGATTAGATATAATCTAAAGGTATAAAGAAAAAAAAAATCTCATTTTATCACATCCCACGCAGTAAAGCGTACGATAATAATAATAACTTTAAGGATTTAAAAATAAATCAAAAGAAAAAATTAAATAAATGCTGATATCATGAATAATGTTTAAATAATCCATTTTAATTATCTAGGCTTTAAAAATTTTCCAGGAAAACAAACTTCAATTAACTTGTCAGTATCCTTTGGAAGTTTTTAGAATAATAAAAAAAAATTAAAGAAAAACATTTAAGTAAAAAATAACGAAAGCGATTATGCATGAGAGACTGAAAAAAATCACGTAGGAGCTTTGGAGATTAGATTACTCCAATTTAGACATAAAAATATAATTAATGCGTTGCTCGGAGATTTTTAAAAACAGATAATAATTACTCTTACTTGAGTTTTTAACCACAGCACAGTGGATTTGAAAGTTTTTACACTGTAAAATAAAATAAGAAAGTAACAAAAGGCATTATATGAGAACAATTACGATTTTTTTTAAATCTTAAAAATAAGTATAAAGATAAATATGCTACGGTATCAGATTTTCCTTACCAGTTTATCGAAACTGCGCACGTTTTTGTTCCTTTAAAGTGGTAATTTGTATACAATGCATTTACAAAGAAAGAAAAATAAATTTATTCAAAATAAAAAAAAGTGATAAAAAAATCTTAGATATACTTTTATATAAATCGTAATTTGGCATTCTGAGATAACTATTCATATAGGCATAACATTTGTGTTTTGGAATGATTAAAACATTTATTGACATCTAAATCTATCAATTAGGACTAGCTAGAAAGTAAATTTCCGATATTCTTTTGCTAATGTTAAAGAAACTGTGGTGTGTGATTATGATATCGTTCTGTACTTTAAAGTATGTTGACCAGGTTCATTTTTAAAATGCATTTGCTAGAGTTGTAGGCTGTGATCACTTATAAAAAAATACTTTTTTAAGAAATTTATTTATTTGCAGTAGAATTATAAATTTAAAGCTTTCCATACATAAATAGTTAGGGATGGTGCATGAAAGCATTTTTTTAAGAAACAGTCTTCACATGATCGAGTTCGTGAAGCGAGGGCGAGGTAATTGAATTCCTCATTCTATAATTCACATATTGGCACCACACAATTGGCGACAAAGAGCATATGAAAAATGAACGATATCATCTACGAAAAATTATCTGTTACGCCTTACACAATTAAAAGGATTTTGAATTTAATGGCAGGGTTCCCAAAAATAGCAATCCTAAAAAAATAAGCCAAAAAAAAATTCGCGCCAAATCGTACGTTAGAGCACTGTTTTGAGAAAATTTGTGAAAGACACAATATGCCGCATGTACATGAAAAGATTATTATGTAACGAGTAAGTTAAACTCAAAACTACTTAAAGAGGAAAATGATATTTCACTGACCACAAGAACTGTCGATCTTTATTCTTTTTTTATTTATTTCTAGCAAGGGTGAATATTCATCTAAAGGAAATCTGTTTATCTGAGAACCGTATTAATGATAAAGCAGATGTTAAATATATTTTCTTTCTTTACTTTTGAAGGAATGTTATTGTGGGATCGAAAATAAACTTTAAGATAAAACGTATATGACGAATTCCATGCCAACTGAAACCAGTAGTGAATTTTTCAACTTCATGTTATCTTCAAGTATTTGGTGTCATTTTAAAGGCAATTTATCGCAGTTAATGGATTTAATATTTATTTTTGAAAATTATGCATGGTTTATTTAAACTTTATGATAAATAATGGGTATTTAATAATTTTGATTTATAATGTTAAAAATGTGACTTTCTAAAGATCAATTATTTATTAAAAATATGGCGATTTTACATATTTTTTCATTTATATAGTAAGTCAAATGGTTCCTAATCATAATTTTACAGTAATAATCTTCATATACAACTTTCTTCTTATTTCTTTAAAATAAAGTTATTTCCAATTTTTATTTGTCCCCTCTGTTACATTTTTTAAAAAAAGTTTATTTTATTCAATATATAAAAAAGATTTAAATCTAATAAAAAGTGTTTACAATAAATATCCCTTGTGTAGTCATATTATGTAATAATTTTGAAAATATATTCAAAAATTTTTTTTTAAATACATGCGTAACAGAGGGGACGTAACAGAGGAGACGGAGCTAAACGTCCCCTCTGTTACACATGGTTGTGAACGAATCTAATTATTTTAACACAATCTAATTTTCAATACAATCTAATTATTTTAAGCAGCTTAGATAAAATCCAGCCAAGTGTGTGTTACAAGTAGATTTTAGAGAAAACTTTACTTTTGCTACACAAAATGAAATACAATCAGCACATTGGATTCACAAGCAGTGTTCTTTGTTTTACTGCTGTTGCTTGATTCCCAAAAGATGATTTCTTAGAAAGAAAAAGAAATTAGGAGTTATGTCATAGCCAGTGACTATATGCAGCATGACAAATATGCAATCCACGCTTTCAATGAAATCCTATTTGATAAATTATAAAAGAAATTCCCTGTGTTAAAATAAATTTACACTTTTAGTGATGGGCCATCATCCCAATTCAAGCAGAAATACACACTTTGCAATGTTACTTTCTCACCCTTTAAAGTCAATTGGCATTATTTTGCTATTAGTCATGTAAAGAGTGCAGTCGATAGAGTGGGAGATACTGTAAAGAGGGCTGTGTACCGAGGAGTTATGTCTGGGAAAATGGGCTCCTCCACCATCTGATGCTAAATCATTTACTGATACCATTTGCAATGGAGTAGAAAGTATTTATTGTGCAAAAGAGGATGTAGAAAGGGACATTGTTGCCTTTAATGAAAGAGTTTCAAATATAAAAGCTATATCAAATTTGAGGAGAATTCATTGTGTTAAAGTGCTACAAAAATATTGTATTTCTTATTCATCTGTGTCTGTTGAAGAAGGTGTACAGTTTTGCTTCAAAGATGGTATGGATAAATCTGTAGAAAATAACAATTTGTTAACTCCTGATGTTAATTTGGCAATTTTGCAATTGTTAGATTTCAAAGAAAAAAATAGGATGGTGGGATTTGTTGCCCAAATAACTGAAATTGACAAGGAAACTGACAATGTCCATGTTGTATTTTTAAGTCGGTCTAGTTGACAGAAAACATTTAAATATAATCATACAGATATAGCATGAGTTCATATGTTTGAAATAAAACAAGTACTACCAACTCCAACATTAAATAATCAAAATGTCACCTTTGATAATGATATTGCACTGGAAATATGATCACTGAATTTGTAAGATGTCCCCTCTGTTACATTCCATGTCCCCTCTGTTACGTTCGATTAATTTCATTTAAATAAAATGTGTTTTCAATTTAAACAATCTGATAGGTAATTATTTTACCATGATATGTCTTTACTTAAAAAATACATTTAATTTCTTTTTTGTAATTTCTAAATCACAGAGTTTTATATAAATTGTAGTGCATATAAAAAAATGTGGGGTTTTTTTGTCCCCTCTGCTACATACCATTCTAATTAATTTATAATTAAATAATTAAGCTTTTTCATTGTTTCTAATTAATAAATTAAGCACTGTACCATAAATTAACATCGTCTTGTAAAATTTTAGTAAGTATTTAAATAGTAAAATTCTTGTGTAATTTCCCCTCTGTTACGCTTGGAATTCATCATATGTAATTAAAGATTAGTTTTAACTGTAATTTAGAAAAATGTATAATTTAAGAAAACTACATGCGATTCTACATCACAGTGATGTATTCATATATTTAAAATATTTCCGCAGGAAATCAATATTTTTAACTTATTTTTCTCTATACTTTTCGTAAAGGGGGTCTCTTTTTTCTTAGTTGTCTAAAAATTTCTTAAACACACACTTAATCTTATGTGAGGTGTTAAAGTCTTATTCACAATTCTTCAGCTTTTAATACATATAAATCGCAACAGAAACTTTTCGGTTAAAATGCTATACGCGTACAAAATTGCAATAATCTTTGTTGTATAGAATATATTTTTCGCTATATGAAGATTAATTTACATGTGTTCAAAATAAAAGTTCAGCAGAAAATCTCGTTAAATAGAAAATTCCGTTAAATATGCCCTTCGTTAAATGGAAGCTCCACTGTATTTGAAAAAAAGTCTCAACTAGGAGGAGTCTGGTGACTTTTAGCAATTTAGTATATATATATAAATCAGATTAGATATAATCTAAAGGTATTAAAGTAAAAAAGAATCTCATTTTATCACACTCCACGCAATAACGCGTACGAAAATAACAATAACAATCTTAAAGATTTAAAAATAAATCAAAAAATAAATATTCATATCATGAATAATGTTTAACTAATCCACTTTAATTATCGAGGCTTTAAAAATTTCCAGGAAAACAATACTTCAATTAACTTGTCAGTAACCTTTGAAAGTTTTTAGAATTATAAAAAAAATTTAAAAAAAAACATTTACGTAAAAAATAACGAAAACGATTATGCATGAGAGATTTAAAAAAAATCAGACAGGAGCTTTGGAGATTGGATTACTCCAATTTAGATATAAACATATAATTAATGCGTTTCTCGGAGATTTTTAAAAACAGATAATAATTACTCTTACTTAAGTTTTTAACCACAGCACAGTGGATTTGAAAGTTTTTACACTGTAAAATAAAATAAGAAAGTAATAAAAAGCATTATATGAAAACAATTGCGAATTTTCTTTTTCTTAAAAATAATTATAAAGATAAAAATGCTACGATATCAGATTTTCCTTCCGAGTTTATCGCAACTGCGCACGTTTGTTTCTTTTAAAAAGGAAATTTGTATACAATGCATTTACAAAGATTTAGAAATGTATTTATTTTAAAAAATGATAAAAAATGTTATACTTTTATATAAATCGTATTTTGGATTTCTGAGAGAACTATTTATATAGGCATAATATTTGTGTTTTGGAATGAATAAAATATTTATTGACATCTGAATCCATCAATTAAGACTAGCTAGTCAGTAAATTTCCGATATTCTTTTGCTAATGCTAAAAAAGCTGTACAGTGTGATGTATTCGTATATTTAAAATATTTCCGCAAGAAATCAATATTTTTACCATATTTTTCTCCACAGCCTTCGTAAAGGAGGTCTTTTTTTTTCTTAGATGCCTAAATAATTCTTAAATACATACTTAATTTTATGTGAGGTGTTAAAATCTTACTCACAGTTCATCAGTTTTTTGTACATATAAATTGCAACAGAAACTTCTCTGTTAAAATGCTATACACATACGAAATTGTATTAAGCTTTGTTATATAGAATATATTTTTCACAAAATGGAGATTAATTTACATGTGTTCAAAATGAAGGTTCAGCAGAAATTTCGTTAAAAAGAAAACTTCGTTAAATACAAAGTGGTCATAAAAAAACTTTGCCGATATACGGAGCTATAGTGGCCAGTCCGCTCAACCGATCGAAATGAAATTTCAGATATAGCTATTCAGAGGTATGAGCTCAAGATTCTGTGAACGACAGCAAAATGGCGCTCACGGTTACGGTTATAGTTACAGAAACTCGAAATTTTCCAATGGCAACAACCATTTTTTTTCATCGCAAAATGTTCAGCGCATGCGAAAACCCTAAAGAGCGTTGGAACAGTACGTGTATCGCAAGAAACGGACATGTTATGCACGCACAAAAAACTATTCTGGGAATCCTTCCCCCCATAGAAAAAACTCGATTGGGGCGCAAGGAGGAAATTTGCATATGACACTTACTCAATACACTAATCTCTGATTAGAATACAGATCGGAGAAACTAAAACTTTTATTTTGATTACACATTTTCCACATGGGTGCCGTCACCATCACAGGCAATTACGGCACCCATGTGGAAAATGTGTAATCAAAATAAAAGTTTTAGTTTCTCCGATCTGTATTCTAATCAGAGATTAGTGTACTGACTCTGTGTCATATGCAAATTTGCTCCTTGCACCCCAATCGAGTTTTTTCTATGGGGGGAAAGATTCCCAGAATGATTTTTTGTGCGTGCATAACATGTCCGTTTCTTGCGATACACGTACCGTTCCAACGCTCTTTAGGGTTTTCGCATGCGCTGAGCATTTTGCGATGAAAAAAGATGGGTGTTGTTATTGGAAAATTTCGAGTTTCTGTAACTATAACCGTAACCGTGAGCGTCATTTTGTTGTCGCTCACAGAATCTCGAGCTCATACCTCTGAATAGCTATATCTGAAATTTCATTTCGATCGGTTGAGCGGAATGGCCGCTAGAGCTCCGTATATCGGCAAAGTTTTTTTATGACCACCCTGTATGTGCCCTTCGTTAAATGGAAGCGCCACTGTATTTGACGCAACGTCTCAACTAGAAGAAGTCTGGTGACTTTTAGCATTGTAGTTTATATATAAATTAGATAGGTGTAATCTAACTGTATTAAAGAAAAAAAAAATGTTACATCCCACTCAATAAAGCGTAAGAAAATAATAATAATAACCTTAAAGACTTAAAAATAAATTAAAAAATAAATACTGATATCACGAATAATGTTTAACTAATCCACTTTAATTATCGAGGCTTTAAAAAATTTCAGGAAAACAACACTTCAATTAACTTGTCAGTATCTTTTGGAAGTTTTTAGAGCAATAATAAAAAAAAGGAAAAACATTTAAGTAAAAAATAACGAAAGCGATTATGCATGAGAGGCTTTAAAAAAAATCACACAGGAGCTTTGGAGATTAGATTACTCCAGTTTAGACATAAAAATATAATTAATGCGTTGCTCGGAGATTTTTAAAAACAGATAATAATTCCTCTTACTTAAATTTTTACCACAGCACAGTGGATTTGAAAGTTTTTACACTGTAAAATAAAATAAGAAAGTAAAAAAGACATTATATGAGAACAATTACGAAGTTTTTTTCCCCTTAAAAATAAGTATAAAGATAAATATGCTACGATATCAGATTTCATTTCCCAGTTTATCGAAACTGCGCATTATTTTGTTTCTTTTAAAAAGGTAATTTGTATACAGTGCATTTACAAAGATTTAAAGATAAATTTATTAAAAAAAGTGATAAAATTCTTAGATATATTTTTATATAAATCGTAATTTGGTATTCTGAGAGAACTATTTATTTAGGCATAGCATTTGTGTTTTGGAATGAATAAAACATTTATTGACATCTGAATCTATCAATTAAGACTAGCTAGTCAGTAAATTTCCGATATTATTTTGCTAATGTTAAAGAAGCTGTGGCTTGTGATGTATTCGTATATTTAAAATATTTCCGCTGGAAATCAATATTTTTCTCATATTTTTCTCCATACTCTTTGTAAAAGAGGTCTTTTTTTTTCTTAGTTGTCTAAATAGTTTTTAAATACATATTTAATTTTATGTGAGGTGATAAAATCTTACTCACAGTTCATCAGTTTTTAATAGATATAAGTCTATTCGTTAAAATGCTATACGCATACGAAAGTGTAATAAACTTTGTTTTATAGAATGTATTTTTCGCAATATAGAGATTAATTTATATGTTAATGGTGTTCAAAATCAAGTTTTAGCAGAAAATTTCGTTAAGAAGAAAACTTCGTTAAATAAATACTTTGTTAAATGGAAGTTTTATTGTATTTGATGTAACGTCTAAATTCGAAGGAGTGTGGTGACTTTTAGCAATATAATATCCATATAAATCAGATTAGATATAATCTAAAGGTATTAAAGAAAAAAAAATCTAATATCATTTTATTACACTCATGCAATAAAGCGTACGCAAATAATGATAATAACCTTTAAGATTTAAAAATAAATCAAAAAATAAATACTTGATATCACGAATTTAACTAATCCACTTAATTGTCGAGGCTTTAAAATTTTCCAGGATAACAACACTTCAATTAACTTGTCAGTATCCTTTGAAAGTTTTTAGAATAATAATAAAAAAATTAAAGTAAAATATTAAAGTAAAAAATAACGAAATTGATTATGCATGAGAGACTTTAAAAAAAAATCACGCAGGAAATTTGGAGATTAGCTTACTCAAATTTAAACATAAAAATATAATTAATGCGTTGCTCGGAGATTTTAAAAAACAGATAATAATTACTCTTACTTGAGTTTTTAACCACAGCACAGTGGATTTGAAAGTTTTTACACTGTAAAATAAAATAAGAAAGTAAAAAAGACATTATATGAGAATAATTACGAAGTTTTTTTTTTCTTAAAAATAAGTATAAAGATAAATATGCTACGATATCAGATTTTCCTTTCCAGTTTATTGACACTACCCACGTTTTTGTTTCTTTAAAGTGGTAATTTGTATAGAATGTATTTACAAAGATTTAGAAATAAATTTATTCAAAATAAAGAACTGATAAAAATCTTAGATATTACTTTTATGTAAAGGGACCGTTCAAGTATTATGTAAGAATATTTTTAGTCATTTTGTAACCATCCCCTCCCCTTGCGAGGTATTTTCAAATATCTCGCTTAAATTTTAATATACAGTCGAGCCTCTATATAACGAAATCCATCGTTCCAGTAAAAAATTCGTTATATAGAGAAATTCGATGTATAGAGTATGATGTTAAAAATAGTATTTAATGTGTAAATTTTGAACAAATATTATTTTTGATCTTTTTAATTAAGAATTTGAAATGTTTAAAAGTATATATTAACCTAACATTTTATTTCTTACTTATTTAAGCAGTTTCAAAAAAGAGAAAAGACTTTTATTTGAAAGCTTAATGAAAATCAAATGAGGAAGACTTACATAAATTTCAGAGGAAGAAATCTGTAATTTTTTGTTGTTTTGATTTTAAAATTACAATTGTTACGCTCTCAAAAAAAATTCTCAAATTTTAGCAAGGAATGAAAAATTGTAGTTGATATTTTCCTCCATTTGAAGGTCTCTCTTATGTGCTCTCATTGATTCCTCTCTTATATGTGTAACAATTCAATTGACTGTATTTTGAGAAGGATGTTGAAAGGTGTGTGGGAGGTGGGATGAACTTGTTAGATTTAAAGAATAAGGAGAGAAGTAATATTTATTAAAAAAAAAAACCTCTCCACTGAACGATAAATCAAAAATAAGTGATGGAAAATTGATTCCATATGATTTCGAAGCTTTTTTAAAACTGAATAAATTAAAATCAATTTATGAAAAAATTCGTTATATGGAGATAGATATTTCGCTATATAGAGTCTGTTTTTAATGTAATCATGCGAAAAGAGGACCGTTCTTACTAAAAGTTCGTTATATGGAGAAATTCGATGTATGGAGTTTCGTTATATAGAGGTTCGACTGTATTTACATGATTTTTTTGCATAAGACAGCTGAGGACGATCTATAATCGGGCTAGTTTTTACTTTTTCGATTTTAATAATTATTTTTTTTAATGATAGTTTTAATTTCAGAACCAGTTCCAAGCGGTTCCGAAGGTTAAATTATTATTATTATTTTTAAATCTGAAATCAAAATCGAAAAAATAAAAACTTGCCCGATTGTAGATCGTCCTTAGCTGTCCTATGTAAAAAATATTAAAATTTGAGTGAGATATTTGTAAATAACGCCCCCATACACATATTATCATCCAGGTCTTTCTGAGTGACTAGTGTGGGCTCTTCACCTTCTTAAACAAACAGTAACACTAACAGAATGAAAATATTTTCTTTGAAACATAACATTTATGCAACCTGAAGAAAATGTTTTTCTCTCACAAGATAAACCATTCTCGGAATGACCTCCAGTAGGGATTATTTTCGTTCTGACCGGCAATAAACAGATCGAAAAAATAATTAAACGTTTCTTTAATAACTTCCTATCTGAAAATAGATGCGAAACAGTAGCTTTGTTCTTATTAAAAAAGATACTGATTACTACTTTAAAATTTATTCGTTTAAAAACAACCCAAACAATATTTTTCAAGATTCATATTTCAAAAAAATTGTTAAAACTTCAATAATTAATAATGAATAAAGTTACTATCTTACGTTTTTTTAATGCTTTATTAGCCCTCGATCTTTAGAGGAGAAATTAAAATATAGTCTCTAGAAAACAACAAAAACAACAAAAAAGCATCCATTTTAGAGTTAACTGTGGTTCATTTTAAAGAAAAAAATATTTTAAGTATTGAAAACAAGAAAAAAAAATATATTTACGATTTTGATTTCATATTAACCTTCTATAAAAAATAATCAAAAAGTAACAATATCACAATGAAAATATTTTCCTCAAAACATAACATTTATGTAACTTGAAGAAAATGTTTTTTACTCACAAGATAAACCATTCTTGGAATGACCTCAAATAGGGATTATTTTCGTTCTGGCCTGCAGTAAACAGATACTTTCGAAAATAATTAAACGCTTCTTTAATATCTTCTTATCTGAAAAAAGATGCGCAACAGTAGCTGTGTTCTTATTAAAAAGGATACTGATTACTACTTAAAGAAACACAGTATCTTGAAATTGGTCAAAATGTTGATTTTCTTTTTTTAGCACTTTCCAACAAAGTTGAAAAGTGCTTATGCATTCGGTTTGTCTGGCCGTCTGTCCGTCTGTCCGTCTGGCCGGATGGCCGTCTGTCCGTCTGTCCGTCTGTCCGTCTGTCCGTCTGTCCGCGCTCTAACTCCCGTAAATATACTCGGATTGCTATGAAATTTTTATACGTTATTGATGTTTACCCTAGCACGAACCCTATTGAAAATGAAGTATCTACCATGATTAGTTTATCTACAGAGAGAATCAAAAGTTTCCCATTACATTACGGCCTATGGGGAAAAATCGTTAATATACTCGGATTGCCATGAAATTTTAGGACGTTATGGACGTTTACCCTAGCACGAACGCTATTGAAAATGAAGTTTCTACCATGATTAGTTTATCTACAGGGCGAATCAAAAGTTTTCCATTACATTACGGCCTATGGGGAAAAATCGTTAATATACTCGGATTGCCATGAAATTTTAGGACGTTATTGACGTTTACCCTAGCACGAACGCTATTGAAAATGAAGTTTCTACCATGATTAGTTTATCTACAGGGTGAATCAAAAGTTTTCCATTACATTACGGCAAATGGGGAAAAATCGTTTATATACTCGGATTGCCATGAAATTTTAGGACATTATTGACGTTTACCCTAGTGCAAATCTTATCGAAAATGAAGTTTCTACCATGATTAGTTTATCTACAGGGCGAATCAAAGTTTCCCATTACATTACGGCCTATGGGGAAAAATCGTTTATGTACTCGGATTGCCATGAAATTTTAGGACGTCATTGACGTTTATCCTAGCACGAACCCTATTGAAAATGAAACTTCTACCATGATTAGATTATCTACAGGGCAAATCAAAAGTTTCCCATTACATTACGGCCTACATGGAAAAATCGTTTCAAAGGAATTTTAAAGATGTTATACCCTGTCAAACATATTAAAATATGCATTTTATAAAATATAAGGTAAAATGTAGCTATTATTCATTTACATGGCCACACAAAAGAATTCCATTAGATAATGGTAAAAGGGGGAATTGTGTGCGACATATTTTAAATATATTAAGCTGTTTCATGTATAATAAAATTAATATATGTCCTGAAGCTTAATATAAATTATACGCTACTGTCTTGCATAATATGAAGTACATAGCATTTACAGGGCCTTACAAAAGATTTCAAATAGTATATTCTTTCGAAGTACCGTATATGTGTACGATGATGGCTGATGGAGGGATGAAATGCATTTTAATTATGATATGAGCGTTTATATTTCGCTAAGTATATGCACATTATATGGTGTGTATAAAAGTTATAGTTGATATACAGGGCTACCCAAAAGAGCTCACCAACGTTACTGTATATGAGCGTAAATTATTTAAACGTGGTTCTTAAATAAGCTATGCATTTTTACGCTGAGCTTCATTCAAGTTACTGAGAAATGTTTGCAGAATGTAGATAAAAGGATATACAGGGCCACGCAAAGAATTCGGTACATAGACGCCTATGAATGATAATTTATGAGAATGTGATTTCAGTTGTTTTAAAAGTGCTTTAGTTTACAATAAATTTTTGCCTAATGCTGACGTGTAATAAAGTTACAGTGTAAACTACAGGGCTGAACAAAAGTATTCAAGTGTGTTTCCTTCTAATAGTATGAAATGCTGAAAAAGAAATTTCAAGCTACTGGGTATTTTCTTGTTAAACTAAATTTTCCCATTATACCAACTGACGTATGAAATACAGAGCTGTTCAAAAGTACTGGAATACTTATTTGGGTATATTTGGCTATACACTATTATTTCCCTAAATAACAAAGTTTTCTTAAAGATTTCATTAAGTGTTGGAAAGTGCTTCATAATCTATGCTTAACGCATGATTTTTCTTACTTGTTTAATATTAATTGAAAGCTTCTTTAATTGTGAATATTGTGAGCAACTGCACTTATCCATACAAATGAAAACTTTAAACTGATTTTTCTTCCTGTTCACATTTTTATAACTTGCCTGTTCGAAAAATATTAAGGCTTTTTTGCTAATTTAGATAGAGGTTTGAATTTCTTTTTACTTGCTCTCCATGGTGTATTGGGCATGGATGTAACATTCAAGTTTATAGTTATTAAAAAAAATATTTAAACTAAGAGTTTGTTGAATTTTCTTCATTTTTTAATACACATGAGAGAAAAAAAATCATATTAAATGTAAAATCATATACATGTAAAAATTCATGCTCAGTTTTGTATAGTATATTCTAATAAATGTGGAAAAAAAGTTGAGGCAAAAATATTCATATTTGAAAAAATAATCCCAGTCGTCTTGATCTACAGGCGCAGGTAGATTTCTTTGTAAAGTACTCAGTTTAACAACAAAAAATAAAATATGACTAGAGATAAACCCAGTTTAACAACTTTATTTGTCCGCTTTTGAACAATTTTTAATTTCATTTTTCTGTAAGAACTGGTTTTATCAGACTCATCTTATACGAAATTCGGTTCAAAATGCCCACTTTGACAGCATTTTTTGAAATATGTTCTACCTTTATAAAAAAAAAACTGACCAATACGGCACATTATATAGTTCCTATATAAGAGAACCTGCCAATTAGATGTGTTTGAGAGCAAAATTAATTTAAATATGAGTCAGAATATAAGCAGTTTGGATTTCAGTACATCCTTAATACGATTTTTCCTTCAACTCCTATTTTTGTTTAACTTGTTTTTGCTGTAAGTATTGATCCTATCAAAAACTTGTCATTAGAAAAGTTGTAGATATTATTGAGGAGATGTATGATAAATTTTATCAAATTTGATATCTTAAGAATTGACGAAGTTATGGATTCTTTTCTCCTTCCACCCCTCCCCTTTTTGTTTTCGTATTTATTTATTTATTTATTTTTAAGATAAGAGTTTCTTCTATCAAAAACTTGTAATACAAAAGTTTCAGATAATATTAAGAAAATTTATAATAATTTTAATTGGATTTGATATCTTGAAAATTGACGAAGTTATGAATTTTTTCTCCCAAAAACCCTATTTTTTTCGCCCCTTTAGCCAATTTTTAACTTTATGAAATATCTGTCATGCATAAACTTTGGTCCCATTTTTTTAAAAAGTAATATAAACTTTAAACTAATTAAGAAGTTATGTGGGGTTTTTTTGGTTTTCAGAAAACCCCTCCCTATTTCCACTCCCTTGGTCCGATTTTGTCCATTATTGAACTTGACCGAGATTTTATGTCCGTTTATTTTATCTATCAGTTTGGAAGATATTTGAGTAGTATTATAGAAATTATCGTGTCCAGAAAAAAGTGATTTATATATATAAAGTTTTTTATTGATGGTAATTTTGGGGTCTACGGAACATGATCGTTGTAGATCTGCAAAAATGTTTCAGAAATTCCAACATGGGAGAGACCGCAATAGGTATTATTTCATACGAAATCCACCTATTATTAAAGATTTTTAAAAAGTTAAATTCGCTGTACTTCACCTCTATTTTTTCTTTTTACTCTATGATTGTAACCATTGTTCCAAATCTCATATGTTAAAAAACTGTATATTTTTAGCCGCTATTGTCATATTCTCGCTAGTGGTTGCGGCACTTGGTGAAGCATCGGCAAATTTTTCGAACAAAACCCAATATTAATGAAAATTGGGAATGAATATTCTATACTAGAGTTCCTATCATTTTAGCTTCGTGTTTTGAATAAATTAGCAAAAATCTTAAAACAAGAAATAAAAAAAACTACCTTTTCCTTTCGGTACAAGCCTGAGAATGATTTTTTTTAAAATCCTTTTATTTAACTACATTCTTTTTCTTCCTAAACTCAGGAAAAAGTTTTGTTGAAACAACAAAAATTTGTTTGGTCCAACGAATCTTTTCGTTTAAATATGGGTCAAAAGAAATTTTGTTTGAATAAACCAAAAAATATTGTTGATTTTTTTTTTTTTTTTAGTTACGTCATTAATCCATCTCAATTTGAAAATTTTTTATTATCCAGAAATTTTGTTAATCCTTTATAGCTATGTAAATCACTTAAACAAAATTACATGAGAGAGATATGGCTGCTGTACACCAATTTAAATTTTGCAAAAACAACAAAATTTTGTTGGAATTACAAATTGAAAATATAAGACTTTAGTAAGATTCAAATAAAATTGATGAGAAATCGTAAAATTTTATAAGAGTCTTTACAATATTTTTTTTGTCTTAGCAACAAAACCGATTTTTTAATTTAACTTAAAGAAAAGAAAAGAAAAGAAAAGAAAAAGAAAAAAAAAAAAAAAAAAAAAAACGTTCAAAACAACGAAAATGTACTCAACAAAACATGTTTTGAAGTTCTAGTCAATTCCTTTTTCTGGGTGTATATGTGCACGCCGTGTACTTTCAGTACCGTACCTCATCAAGAACAGCTCCAAGGGCAACAATTTCATAATTATAATTTCATTGTGCCTTCAATTGTGCACAAATGCCCAGAATTCTATTGTCGATCATAATACTTATTCAATGCATTAAATTTAGAATTAAAAAGTGTTTTACCTAAATATTTATGGGTTTTTTATTTATTTATTTTTAATAACATGTAAAATAGTTTAAATATTTTAAGAATAAGTAAAATTCATATTTATACAATTTCATAACTATAATTTCATTGTGCCTACAATTGTGCACAAATGCCCACAATTTTATTGTCGATCATAATACTTATTCAATGCATTTAATTTTGAATTAAAAAGTGTTTTACGCAAATATTTATGGTCTTTTTTTTATTTATTTTTAATAAAATGTAAAATAGATTAAATATTTTAAGAATAAGTAAAATACACTTAAGTCTTTTAAGCCTCATAAATATCGTGACTGTTTTATCTTATTTTTGCCTCAAGGGTGTCTGCTTTAGATCAAATGTCGTTTTAATCCACTTTAAAAGTTTATTTCAGGAAACTGTAGGTTGAATACTAAAGAAAACTAATTGAATAACAATTTAACAATTCTGGAATTTATCTTATTCTTTTTCTTAAATTTAATTAGCTTTTAACTGCAATTTATCGTTTCGCAATTAATGTTTTGATACAATATTTGATACGATATATATTTTTGTGATACAGAAGATATAAAAGAATACTATAGAAAAAGAATATAATAAAAAGTATTTCTCTGTTTTTTTCCTTTCTATTTTAATTTCCCCCCATTTTTAACTATAAAAAAGGTACGCATTTTAACTATACAAGGTCTTCCGAATGTCTTTATCCAAAAAATCGCTATTTGCACAGCTGAAACTGTAGGCATAAAACTGGAACCATAAAACTGCAGAAGAACTGCCAAAAGTTGAAATGAAATATGAAAATATTACAAACAATATGTGTTTATAGAAATTAAAATATATATATATAATGCTAAGTATGGTCAACGCGCAGAAAAAGATAGCCAATATTCACTGATCGGATCCATGGGCAAAGTTATAATGAATCAAGAATGTTGCTAGTAATAATTTAATTTTAACTATATGAGGGTTTTGAGAATGATATTAAAGGTGCCTATTGACTAAAATGCGCCATTTGGCTCTGAATCCAATTACGGAAGTTTTCCTGGTAAAAAAATGTCAGAAAGAATATTTCTCATTTATCTTGATTGAAGCTCGATCGATCAGATACTATATATTAGACGAATTTGTAATTGTAGTTGTCCGGACGATTTCGAAAACGACTCTAATTATTTTTAAGCTACAGTAGAGTGCCGATTATCCGGATTGTCGAATTAACCGGACAATTTTTTCCGCCTTCTTCAAACTTTTTGAAGTGAAACTTCTTTAGGAGCGATAGAGTAAATTCGGCTAGATGTTTCGAAAGTTAACCATTAAATAATGATTTCCTATTCCGGAAATTATGAAATCGCCACGAAAATAAAAGAGAAAAATACAAAAATTCATCATTTCCTAAAACCTATAAAATTTCATTTATAACACGCAAGAGTCCTGCATATCTTTTTCTCACATCTCCCATGAAAATCTTTATTTATCTTTATCATTTCATTGAAGAAGCACTACTAGCACCACACTTATACGCGAAGCGCAAAAGTTGAATCGATGTCATCTTTCAGATGTATAAACAGGCCTACCAAATTTCATTTATCTAACGCAAGTCTTTCTTAGTGTTGGGATTTTTTTCCGTCAGTATAAGGTGGTCTGGTGTAATAACGCCAAGCGGGGTAATAACGCCAAGTGCTAATATTATGCATAATTATGAAATAATCTGGTAAATGACACCTGTGTGCTCTGCGCAGAAGGGTTTTGAGTCATATAAATCGCAAGAAACAGCATCAAGTTAATTTGTTTCATTTTTAGGCCATATTGTTTTTACAAGCAACTAAAATTAACGCTTGATCTAAAATTTGCGAGATACGTTTTGTGATGTGAAGACTATTTTTTTAAATCCGGAAATACTTTGTTAATTACATAAATTTGTAATTCATTTCATGGACTTTCAAAATGTTGTTGAAGATTTTTGATATTTTCTCGAGATAATTTGTAATTTAAAAAGTACAGCGCAATAACTATAACGGGGTAATAACGCCAATCCTTGGCATTAATACCCCGGTTGATTCCTTACAATGGCCGAGCTACATCCTAAATACTAATTCAAATAAACACAGTTAAAACTGTGCAATGTTTCTAATAATTCTATTTAAGCGGTCCTTTTTAAGCAAAAAGAAGCTCACGGTCTGATATCTATCATCCTCCCCCCCCCCCCCCACACCACACCTTTATTTTTCTTACACTTTCGCAAAAAATTGAACATTTTCAATAGCTTAGAATGCAATTAGTCAATTTCTAAGTTTGTAGAGTTTGTATTTTTAGAATTGGGCAATCTACATGCAATTATTCCATCTTATTTTATAGTTTTGTTTGCATGGCGTTATTACCCATATAGGTGGATAATAAAGCCAAATAGCATTGGTCAAGAAATCACGCCATTACATTTTATTAATACATATCTGTTAAATTATTTTTTTATATAGATAGTCAATGAGTTGCTGTATCAAATCATATATTTGTTTGAAAAATACAATCTAAAACTGAGCCGTGGAAATTGATAGAACCTTAACGTGGCGTTATTACCCCAGGGTACCTTATTATATATTTTTGTATTAAAATGTACTGTTTTACCTTTGTGTAGTTCTTTCAACGGTCACTTCCGCTTTCAAAAAGTTCATATCCAGTTTATATTTTAGGCTATAACATTGACTTTTATTATCACTGAACCAAAATTAAGACATTTTTGGAATCCTAAATGTTTAAACTTTAATTTAAAATAATAATAATAATAATAATAATAATAATAAAACCCGAAAATTTTCGCAAAAACAGCGATTTGAGGGTAGGCAGATACCTTAAATCGAACAATTAAACCACAAGCGCTAATTTTTACAACGGTGCGCCAAATGGCAGAGATGGATGTTCGAATAACATAACACTGTGTTTTCATCTGAATCACGATTTTGCTTTCAGTATCACGATGGTCGAATTAGAGTTTGGAGATACTGTGAAGAAAGACTCCTCAACTACTGCATCGTAACACTGATCCTGGACCCGGTGTTATGATGTGGCACGGTTTTGGATGCAACTCCCGTAGCCGTCTAGTACGTATTAACGATACCTTTACCAACCAGCGTTATATCTCTGATGTTTAGCAACCTGTTCTCTTCCCTTAACTTTATAGCTTGCTACGGTTAAGTTTCAACAGGACAATGCGGGACCACATGTTGCATTCAATGTTCAAGCTTTTTTCTTAGCCCACCATATTCCATTGTTACGCTGGCTTGCCTATTCCCCAGATCTATCGCCTATCAAATATGTCTGGTCAATGATTGGAGAATGCATTGCTCGGAATACCGCACCCGCGAGTATTTATACTAATAAAAGAACAAAACGCTCTGTCTGTCTGTGTGTGTGTCTGTGTGTGTGTGTGTCTGTGTGTCTGCGATGGCTAGCAAAATCTACAGCACGTACAAAGCTCAAACTTTTTTTGAGAGTAGCCCAATATCTCTCCTGATGCACCTGAGCTTCAGAATTTCAAAATTCCAATTATTAACTGAATAATCAATTAAAATCAAGAGGTCACTCTAATAAAAAATCATCTTTTCCCCAAATTCTTTCTCTTTCGTTTCTTTACGGTTGGTTGGTTGTGTAAAAATTTTCGCAGAAGTAATAAGAAAGCTGAGACAGAATTAAGAAAACCCATGGAGGAATAAGATAAGTAGAGGTGAAGTAAGCCTCAAAAAAGTTTTGCGATATGAAACCATTTATCGCTCAAATTTAATGTGGCAAACAAAAGGACGTGGAAGGGATTTTGTATTATAAGACGTATTGAAAGAAATGAATTACAATTGAAGCATATTTCAAGAGGAAATAGCAAATTTTTAAACTGGTCTTTGTTCTATTATTATTTATTAGAATAAATATTCGCTTTTTAAAATGAAGGAAATTGGAAAATTAGCAATAATTAAATATCAAATTAAAATTAAATAAGATATTAAAAACATTTGATACGAACTAAAAATTATATAACTAAAAGTTTCCTTCATTAATGTAATTTTAAATACTTTATAACGTAGATTAAAAATGTTTATGACTTAATAATTGCATGTAAATAAATATTTAAAATATAATGACGAAAACATTCTTTTAAAATCATGTATGAAAACATAAGTAATAAATATTAATCTAAAATATAAATTTCTGACTGCAGACGATTTTAATGTACTAACAAAATAATGTTATATTTTCAAGCAAAACGTTAAAATAATTTTCTATATTGATATTTAAAACACATATGATAAAATAATTAATAAATTTTTACCGGTGAAGCGATAAATTAATTCTTTTTTAAAAAACGAGAGAAAAAAAATACGGTTTAAAACCTGTTTCAATTGATAGGCGTGTCAAAGCACGTGCTTTTGTTGTTACTTAATTGACTTAATGTAGGATTATATTTTAAGCATCATCTCCAGAGATAATATTTCCACTCTATTAATTATTTTTTACTCTATAAAAGAAACCAATTTGAGATTTTGACATTTCAAAAGTGACGGTTTTTTTCCCAAAGACCTTTAAAATTCATAGACTGGCAAAATGTCAGTTTAACTTAGGATTTTTTAACATAGCTGTTACGTCAGACCGTGTGTACTTCGTACATTAGAATGTATTTGTGGTTGGCTATGTTGCAGTTAATATTATGTATATGTATATATGAGGCTACTTTAGCAGTTTCTCTTACACCATCGATTAAATTTGAATGCATTTATTTAAGTTAAAATTTTATTAAGACTTTAATTTGTTTTTAAAACAAAAATGAAATGGCTATTTGACGTACAATTGTTCGAATAGGCAGACGATTCATACACAGTGATAAATTATCAAATAGCAAAATAAATTATATATCAAAAATAGTCACTAAAAGAATAGTAGCAAAACATAATGTTTAGGAGTATTAACACATAACCCGATCCCAACCAGAAAAAAATAGACCATACTCCGATCCAAGCAAGACAAAAATTCCATGAGCATAAACCCGACCCGAACCTAAAAATTCCATTTGGAAAAAAAAACTATGGATTTGTAATCTGACCCCACAAAAATATTCAAATGAAGCATACCCCAATCCGATCATGGAAAAATAATGTTCGTGTATATGCAACCCGATCCGAACCTAAAATTTTTCTCTGAAAAAACCCGAAAAATGACCAAAACGAAACCTGAAATCGATAAAAATATTCCAAAGAACTATAACCCGATAAGAGCAAGACAAAATAATTTCCGTGAACATAAAACTGACTCGAATCTAAAAAATTCCATTTGGAAAAAAAAAAAAAAAACCTGAAATTTTATGCAAACTACATCGGAATCCGATCAAAATATTCGAAAGAACCATAACCGGATTCGAATAAGAGAAAATAATTTCCGTGGACATGAAACCGATCCGAACCTAAAATTCCATTTGAAAAAAAAATACCTAAAATTTGAATCGAACCAAATATGAACCTGACAAAAATATTCCACAGAACCATACCCGGATCTGAACAAGACAAAAAAATTTCCATGAACATGAACCCAATCCGAACCTAAAAAAATGAACTAAATCTGAATCTGACAAAAATATTCCAGCGAAGCATATCCTTATTCGAACAATGCAGAATAATTTCCGCTGATGGCAACCCAACCTGAACCTAAATATTCCAATAAAAAATCAGAAATCTGAATTGAACGACATCTGAACCCGAAAAAAATATTCCAAAGACCCAAAACCGGATCCGAGCAAGACAAAATAATTTCCCTGGACATGAATCCGACCAGAACCTTAAAAATCAATTTAAAAAAATACCTAAAATCTGAATCGAACCAAATCTGAATCCGACGAAAATATTCCAAATAACTATAACCAGATACGAACAAGACAATATAATTTCCATGGACATAAACACAATCCAAACAAAAAAAAAAAAAAAAAAAAAAAAAAAAAAAATCCGGAAATTTGAACCTAACAAAAATATTTCAGTGAAGTATAACCTCATTGGAACTAGGTAAAATAATTTCCAGATAAGTACAACCCGACCCGAACTTAAAAATCCCATTTGAAGGAAAAAAAACCCCCACGAAATCTGAATTGAACCGAATCTAAACTGAACAAAAATATTCCAAACAACCATAACCGTATCCGAAGAAGACAAAATAATTTCCATGAACATGAATCCAATCCGAACCTAAAATTCGGATGTTCTACAAAACATAATGCGCTCCGTAGCGGTGGAAAGTGAAACTAAGTACTTAGCGCGAGATGGTTAAGATATTTCGTTTATAGTTAGTGTTAAATTAAAATTTGGTTACGGTTAGGTAACAGTTAGGTTGCAATTACGTTCCGGTGACCCCTTTGTTATATTTATTTTCGGTTAGGTTACAGTTAGGTCATGGTTAAGTTACAGTTAGGTTAAAGTTAAGTTGCGGTCAGGTTGTGGTTAGATTATGAGTAGGTTATGATTAGGTGACGGCCAGGTTACATTTATGGTATATTTAAGTTACAGTTAGGTTACTGTTAAGATACAGCTAGGTTACAGTAAAGTTATGATTCTGATACAATTAGGTTACGGTTAGGATTTTGTTAACAGAATGAACATTACGCATTTTTGATAAAAAATATACACCTATTTTTGTAAAATGGCTCTGAAATTATAATACTATATACTAACCTTTTAGCTAATCATCGAGAATCGATTTCATTCACGGTATAGTCGGATTTAAGAGTGATATATAATTAGTTTGAAATTCAAAATATTTCACTTGGAATATCTATGTGAAAAAAGTATTTAGTTAAGTCAATTAACAGTAATGTTAAGGATAAATATCAACACTTTAGCACGAAAATCACGCAATCGTTGGACACATATTCCCTCCTGCGTTTCCCATTGCAGTCATTTTGGGTATTTTTGCAGCTAAATATTAGTTTTTTTCTTAACTAATTTTTGACACAGTCAGGGGGCACGTATTTAATATAATGTACACTGTAAAAAAATTGACCCTGTTGCTGCATCGTCACTTTCCCGCTTTTATAGAATATATCTCTTTTGACCTGTGAGAATGCTCCATAATAGGCTGAAGTAATCATTTTCTATAAAAGCGGTGGAGTGACGATGCAGCAAAAGGGTCAAATTTAAAACAATGTATTTACACATATTTCGAGTTAAAGATAAAATCATAAAAATTTCAAGTTCGTTTAACATTATTATTACGGACTCGGGCAACGCCGGGCGGGTCAGCTAGTACCAGATAAACTTTTGCTACGTGTGGAGACAGCGTGGGATGCCATTCCCCCAAAACACTTCCAAAGCCCCTTTCCCTCTATGTCGCTGCTTGTTGCAGCGGCTATTGACAGACATGGAGGTATTAGTTCTCACTATTTTATCATTTATCTTATTTCAAAGAAGGTTGTCTTTGGAAACAATTAACATTGATACTATGTGTAGTCGCTAAAATAAATTTGGCTTTGATATATATCTTTTGTCTTTCTTGGTGTTACAATTTGAATGACCACCAGTGTAATGGCCTATGGAAAAAATGTTTGTGACATAATTTATTGACGTTACTGGTTTACAAAGATAATGAAATTTATTTGGTGTTTTCCTTTATGTTATGCGTGTAAGATTTAAAAAGATTTTGCACACTTGGGTGTGCATATATTCTATAGAACATTGCATATACAGGGCTACACAAAAGAATTAGTAAACATTACTGAATGAACCTGATTTGTTTAATGATGTTTTCAACACTGTCCAGCATAGTTGAAAAGTGTTTCTAAATTTGGTTTATCTGTCAATCCGACTGTCTGACTGTCTGTCAGTCTATCTGTCCATACTCTAATTCGCTCAAATATCGTCAGATTTCCATGAAATTGTTCCCTGTTATTGGAGTTTTCTATGGAATGTTCAGTATTGAAAATAAAGTGCCTAGCGGTTATGGTTAATTTACAAGGACAATCGAAAGAGCTCTGTTATATTACGGCTTATGGAGAAATATCATTTGCGGTGCATTTTAATGTTATTACACTAGTTTAATTACATTTTAAAATTTGTGTATATAACTAAGATGTGTTACAAAGCACTTATTGTAGAATCTGATCTGCATATACACTGCGTTTCATAATGATATGAAACCCAGTAATTTTGTGATATTTAGGCAAAAATTCATAAATAATTATTAGAAAAATCCATTCTCGAGACAGATACAGTAGTTTTATATACTAAAATAAAATTTTAAATTCATTGAAAATATGAATTATTTAAAAAAATGGTGTTGCAAAATGATATGAACATTGATCGAAATTATCACTAAACGAGCTGTACAGAAATACGGAATTCCAGTCAAAGAAGAAGAAACAGAAATATGCAAATTAGTTCAGCGTATAAAAGTACTTCGCAATCTAAGAAATTTTCAATTCTAATCGCAAAGTGAGTTCTAGAAGTATGGGTCATAAAAGTACTTTAAATGGTTTTGTGAAAAGGAAAGTTGTGGCTTTTAAAGATCAAGGATTATCACCATGAGCTATGGCAAAAGATCTCCATGTGTAATATTAAGTTTTCTTCGATTAAAAGAGGATTATGTAGCAAAGAAGTCTCCAGGACATCAGCCAAAGCTGTCGAAAAAGGAAAAAAGAACCATTATAAAAAGAATGAGCAATAGGAAGACAACTTTAGTCGACCTTTCAACACATCTACTAATAGCAGTGTCAAAAAGTACCTTGTCCAGAGTAGTCAAGAGCTCTAAAATGATGAGGTGAAAGAAAAAAAGTCCCACTTAAGCAAGAATAAAATGCATAAGCAAAATGTAATGCCACAGGTCTTAGAAGTTAAAATATTAAAGAGCAATATTTTCCGATGAAAAAAAAATCAATTTGGGTGGTCCGGACTTCTTTTCTTATTATTGGCACGATCTGCGGAAGAAACCAGAAATGTTTTCAAAACAACAACAGCGTGGAGGTTCACTCATGGCTTCGGCTGCTTTTTGTTTTTATGGTAAGTTCAAAGTTGCGTTTTCCTCTGTCAGAATGAATGCATTAACCTATCAAGATGTTCTTGAAGAAAACTTGCTGCCATTTTCTGAGGAAATCGGTGGTCCTTTTTGATATTCCATCAAGACTATGCATCCAGACACACGGCAAACAGCATTACTTAATAATGATGTACCTATAATTCCATACCCATCTGTTTCTCCTGATTTATACCCAGTGGAAAATGTATGACGTCTACTGGTTAGAGCTGTTTACTCAAATGGAAAATTATGAAAGAATTTCAGAAATAAAAGCTGATATCATGTTTCACTGGAATGAAATCGATCAAAATATATTAAAAAGCTTGGTCCACTCCATGCCTGATCGTGTTTTTACATTAATTAAAGAATCTGATGCATATACTGACTATTAATCTATATTTTTGGCCAATGTTCATATCGCTATGAAACACCTCAAAATGGAAAAATGCTGTTTATTTTATGCATAAATATCTGTTTCAATTATATTTTGTTATAAAATAAAACAATTTGTTCTATTTCTAACATTGATTAGACTTCAGTTTGTTTTGTAACATTTTCTACTTTTTTATGTTTGGAAAACGCGGTGTTCAATATCATTTTGCTACTCAGTGTTTACATATTATATATTATAATCTATATATTATACTGCCAAAGAAGAATAGTTGCAGGGAGTGAGTTTTCAGTTGTATGACACGTTTTAAGATTTATCTATTCTTTTGCATATTAACTTGTCGTGTATGAATTCTACAGATCATATACAAGCCCCCGCAACAGATCGCAAGTACATTTCAGCTCATTGACAGAAATTCTTGAATGGAAATTTTCAAACGTGCTATGTGTTTAATTGAACTAGCTTTTAGCATGCTATGTAATACAGGTCACTACTATAGGTCAGCACAAACTATTTATTCATTTTTCCAGCTGTTGATGATAACTGCAGTGATTCGTTTTTCAACTGATTTATGCATTTTCGAAATTATTTATTTAGATTTCTTTCACCTTTATAAACTGTAATTCAGTGATTACATTTGCTTGAATGAGATTTGATTTTTCATTTAGTTTAACATGACAACGCATGCTTGGCAATTCAAGAGCTTGCAAAGCAATCTCAAAGCTTGCGAAATGTCGCATAATAAATAATCCAAGATGTTTCTCACGCAAATCCTGATTTAAACTTGATTTGAAGTAAATCAAGCTAAAAGTTGTGCGTGCAGATGCTTTGCCGTGCTGTTTTGAGGAAGCCGAATATAAACATTGCATCAATAATGACATGTCAAATTAAAAACAAGGTTGGAAGGTATAAACGTTTATGCTTGATTAAAAATTGCAATAAGCTTTCTGACCTACCATCTTTCAAGCTTGATGCAAACTTCTTGACTTGACAAACTTAACTTGCAGATAGCTTGATGCAAAAATTTTTGTGCTGTCAGGGAAAGCTTTATTACAGTAATCTGAATGTGCTGGAAAGTGCTACATAATCTATGTTGAATGCATGATTTTTTGTTCGATTTTTTATGCACCCGAATATATACCTTCTTTAATTTAGAATCTAGGATACTGTTAAATCTATATAAATATTCCGTTATAGTTTTCTCTTAGAATTCTCTAAGATTATATAACTGCTTCAGTTTAGAAAAATATTTATTTCACAAGTACTTTAAAAAAAATTACAGCATCAAATAACACCAAGAGCTGAAAAGCGTTTTCTGATGAAAATTATAAATGAATTTTAAAATGCATAAATAATGATTTTTTAATAAAAAGTAATTGGGTTTTGAGTTCAGACAGATTGAACTGCATGTTTTAAAATTCCAAGAAAGTCTTTATTCAAATCTCTAGTAAAACTCCTGCGAAAATGTTTCAGATTTTTATTCTGATTTGAACATAAATGTAGCGTTACATAATTTATATAAAATGTTTATCCGAGGAAATATTTCGTTTACTAATTTTCTGTATAATTTTAATCTACACAGAAACGATTTCTCTTCAGACAGTTAGCCTAATAAGAAATTTTAAACTAATTTAAGTTATGCAATACTCTTCTTCAAAATTTATAAATATGATTTATTTATTTAAAAGAATAAACGAATATAACAAGGTATTTTTTTTCTGATGAAACAAGCTGTTGTAAAATAGAAATAAATATAACAACATAAAGAGTGTCTGAGGAGGAATAGCTAATTACCAAACTTTGAATTTTTGATGTAGGACTTCAATTGTAAAAAATACAAAGGCTTTTAAATAAAAAATGTTCACACTGTATATATGTAAAAAAAAACCTCTGTATTTTACAACAAAAAGGGCTGAAACTCCGAATGCCAACACAGTCGCTGCAAAATTTACAACCTGCTGTCTCTAAGAGAGCTGGAAAAAGTTGCGTTGCTATTATAGTCCTAGAGCCGAACGCACAAAACTCTATGTAATCGAGCACAAGAAAAAACACCTTATGGAAGTGTAGTAATAGGGGAATCTATATAATAATCCATCTCTGCCGGAAGTGAAGTAATGCACAAGCCATAAATTGATACCACTAGTGTTTGACTTGTGGGCTTAGCATTGTGTTTTCCCTCTCCCAGTTTTCCATGTTTTCATTCCTTTCATTGTACGGCAAACACAATGCTAAACCTACGAGTCAACCACTAGTGGTATCAATTTTTGGCTTATGCACCACTTCACTTCCGGCAGGCATGGATCATTAGATTCTCCTATTACTATTCTTCCATAAAATAAAGATTTTTTTCTTGTGCTCATTGACATAGGTTTTGTGCGGTCGGTTCTTGGATCATAATTTCATTTTTTATATCACTTGTTGCTTGAATTTGCTTTCGCAGCATCGACGACTTAATTCATAGCATTGGCGCTGGAAAAATTATTACATAAAATACAGGAAAAGTCTTTTTACTTTATAAAAAAAAGGTGCTGGTACTCTAGCTGCCAACATAGTTGCTGTAAAATTTACAAGCTGTTGTTTTTAATATTGCTATGGAATTTACAAGCTGTTCTGTTTAATACTGCCGTCAAATTTCTGAAGTCTCGGGAACGTTGCGCTTTTATTTATTGGCTGCGTGATCCACGTGACATGAATATTTCGATTTTCCCTTCACTTTTTGCTTGAATTCATTATTTTTCCTATGATGTAGATCCCCCCCCCCCCTAAAAAAAGTCATATGTCAAAAATTTATTTGGTTATCATACTTTGAATTTTACGAAATTGAAAGTTTTTTGCCATTACAAATGCATCTTTCTGTTTTTAGTGCCGGAAAATCCTGACAATTCACAAGTTTTTAACTATTATTATTCCGTAAGTTTTGGTCATACACAAATTAAACATATGCATAGTAAATAGAAAAATCTAAATCATATGCGCAAAAGAGTTTAATTTTTATCGTGTACCAAAATATTTAAACTGGATTGTATATCTTATTCTTCCATTAACATCACATTAAAAATTCAAACAATTTAAAACTCTCTAAAATTTCAATTATTTCTTTTCATAAAGATAATTAGTTCTGTTATGAAAAGCACTCAAATATTTTATTGCATTGTATAACGCCAAGTATGAAAATTTAAAAATTATGCTCTAGTGAAAAGTAATTGAGTTTTCCTGTTATATTAGGTGAAATATAGAGATGCGTGTTTAAAAATGCTATGAAATTCTTGTCAGATTGCGAAAATATTTCAATATTTAATTTTGTTTAAGGACAAATGCATTTGCATACAATTTTCATATATTCGAGAAAATAGTACTTCTTAATATATACTATATTCCCTGTAAAAACCTATTCCCAATAGCAAGAATTTCATTTCAGAGCACTTGAGGATAAAACATTATTAATAAAATATTATTTTCGAAATTAGTATAATTTTATTTTTATTTGCAACAGATTCGTTTCAGACAATTTAACGAATAGAACATTTTTAAATAGCTTTAAATTATTTAGTACACTTCTCGAAAAATATGAGGTATTTATTTAAAGAAAAAAGTAAAAACTTGTCGACTATAATGAACAAAAGCTAATTAAAAATAATTTTGATTTAAAAACTGTCATTTTTTTTTGTAAATTACTCTTAAAAATAAATATAAGTGGGCATAAGTACAGCGTAGGAAAAAGTCATTTTAAAATTTAATTTTAAGAAAATGTAATCGGCTTTCTAGCGTGCAGTTTGGACGAAAATGCTACTTATGATAGAGAATTTTGCATAAGTAAGTTAATTTTTTCCAAGAATTGCCTGTAGATGGCGCAATATCTCCAAAGCTAAGAACTATTATTCTTCTACTTTTTTTTCAAGGTAAGCATTTGCATGTTATTCATTTTGTGCACTGTATAACCATACCACTGCCACTCCTGGATACTAGGCCTACCAGGAAGAATCTAATAGATAAAGTAGTCGTAAATGACTTCACTAGAAACTGCCTTGCCGCCTTATTGCATTTTAATTGCATATTTGAATTTATATCTATATTATAAAGGCCAAACGTACCTGTGCGTAACGCATACGTCATTTTGCAAATGGCAACACTTTACCATAGAATTTTGGTTTTGCAATTTTCGCTACTGCAAATTTTACACTTCTAAATATCGCACATTTTAAATTTTTACACCGTCGTATAGAGGAAAAAATGTACTTTTAAATGTAATTCGTTTCAAAGCTGTATCTCAATTTATTTTTAAGTTATTAATTTTTTTATAGTTTTTAGTACCAATTTTATAATTGTGGCAACAGAATCACCCCATTTTCTCCTCAAGTTGAAAAAGAAAAGAAAAGAAAAAAAGAAATTAAATGCATATACTATGTCAAATATATCATCTGTGATCGTGCCAACTTAGAATAAATATGTATTTTTATTATCATTCGCATTTATATCAAACATAAGAACCTTAATTGATAATTTCATCATAAAAACTAATCTTTTTTACAATTTACTGATAAATGCATTTAAAGTTTAATTTTAATAATTTGGACAACTGAGTTTTATAGAAAAATTTTAGCTTAAAATAATTGTGTGAGAGTTAGACTGACCAATATAAGAAGCATTATTTACTGTAACTAATTTTATATATTTATTATGAATCAATGAAACAGCTCCTTCTTAAGCATTTTCTTTCGTCGAATTTCGACAAGTTCTACCTCGTACTAATAAATTCTAAATAATTTCTTAGCCTTAAATTTCTGAGATTAAATATGCAAAGGAAACTTTTAGAAAATACTGGTGTCCAGCTGCAAAGGGTTATCAAAAGATTCAAACAAAATGCCAACAATAGTCGCCATTTTTGTGTCAGTGCATAGGCCTAGTACTATTCAGGGGAAGTGAAGCATATTTAAAATTGTGCATATTTAGCAGCAGCCCAAATCATGCCAAAACAATTCATTTCATTCAACATTATGCTGTAGTAATGACTGTAGATTGTAATTACTGAAATTTATTTTCATATATGTTATGCGTTTCCAAATGGTTCAATTAGATATCTTATTTCAACTTATGACACTGTGAAATTTTGTTACATTATTAAGAATGTGTTAGAAGTGTTTCATACGCTATGCTTGACACATAATATTTGCCTTTTTAAAAATTTTATTAAACAAAATTTTTGATCAGGAGAAGAATTTTTGTCTTTTACTACTGCAGATTATTCAATTTTTTATTGAATTTTAAAATGTGTTAAAGGTTTTGTCCAAGCTTAGTGTTGCAACATATATTTACCACAAGGAAGTTTTTTCATTTATTAACGTAAAATATTTTATGCTGCTTTACGTTTTTAAAAGCTAATTTATCGTGAGGTTAACACTTTAGTTGAATATAAATATTCAATATAAATGTTAGTTGCCTGTGAACCCGATGTGTTGCGTTTACAATGAAGATATTTCGATTTTTAGCGGGAAAAAGAATTCCACCATTATTGTGAATTTAGAAAATATTTTTAACGTTCATTTTATCAAATTCGTAATTTCATGAAAGACATCATCTTTGAAATTTGGTTAAACAAGAACGAAAAGTCATGCGTCAAGCATAGATTATCCAAAACTTCATAGAGAATATTAAAAAAAAAAAAAAAAAAAAAATCATTGTTTAGTGATTGAATGATTACATCGAACAAAGGAATCACTTTTGATGCGGGTCGCGCCCATCACCGAGACCTAGTGAATTTTTAAAGTCTTATATTACACAATTTAAGAAACGATAAAAAAGTTTCTTTTAAAATCATATTTTTTGACTTTACAGTGGCATAACTTTCCAAAAATGAAATTTTCAAAATCACTTATCGGATTAAAAACATAAAAGTTTTTTTTTTTTTTTTTTTTTTTTTTTTTTTTTAAGCATTTAAAAATAAGAATTAGTAAAAAGTATCAAATAACGAGAAAAGAAAAACTTCAAGAACCAACGATTTTGATTCCGAAAAGTTACATTACCTTTACATTTTTGTTGAGGGGGGGGGGAGAGTTGGCTTTTTTTTTTTTTTAAAGCAAAGTTTTTCGTCAACCCAAATTTAATATCTTAGTTGTTTCTCGTTCTTGATCTTCACGTAATGTCCGATTTAATTTGGCGCAGGAAAATTTCTTTAAATTGCATAAAAATATTAATTTATTTTGTGATTACTTTTAGTCCAAGAGACGACCGCACAAAACCCTATATCATCGAGCACAATAAAAAAATCCTTTACTTTATGGAAGTGAAGTAATAGGGGAATCTAAACATCCATGTCTGCCGGAAGTGAAGTGGTGCATAAGCCAAAAATGAATGCCGATAGTGGTTGACGCGTAAGTTTATCCTTGTGATTTCCTGTCCCTAGTTTTCCATGTTTTCATACTTTTGATTGTAGGGCAAACACAATGCAATCAAAAATCTGTCGTGCAAAAACTTTTGGCCCATTTTTTAGAAGTCATATAAACTGTAAACTGATTCGATATCTATTTTAATTAAGAATTTATGTGTTTTTTTCGGTTTTCACAAAAAACCTCCCTATTTCTACCCCCGTGATCCGATTTTGCCCATTAACGAACTTAATTGAGATTTTATACCCCTTGATTTTATGTATCAGTTTGGAAGAGATTGGAGCAGAATTATAAAAGTTAGCGTGTCCAGAAGAAAGATACATATATAAACTTTCTTTACTGATGGTAGTTTTGGGGTCTAGAGGTCATGATCCGCATAGATCTGCCAAAAATTTTCAGAATTTCCAACATAGGAGCGACCGCAATAGGTAGTATTTCATACGAAATCTACCTAAAACTTTGTAGAAATTCTGTTAATCCTGGCCGGGCTATGATATCAACTTTTTTCAAGTCGGGCCGAACTATAATGTCTATAACATAAATTTTTTCTTTCGTATGTGATTCCGTCTTAAAAGGTTTTACTGTATAGCATTTTCCAAAGTCTCCAACACATGGAATATAGATTAGCGATATTGGAATACAAATGGATAAATACAAATGGAACATTTACATATAAATTGAGATTCATTGATAAAATAAATATATCACAGTCTTTGGCGCTTTTTTAATAATAAAATGTATGAATATGAAAAACAAAATGCTACAATAAGTATTTTTGGTCAGAACTTCTCCAAACGAAACAATTTTTATCCATATCGAAGTAAAAAACTATGTAGAAATTCAAGGTTGAGCTGGGCTATGATTTAATTTTTTTTCCCAGGCCGGGCTGGATTATGATGTAGCATTTTTCCAGGTGGAGCCGAACTTTCTGCCCTAAGGGACGGTTCGGAATCGGACCTAGATATTTCAACCCATACAGACCTTTAGTGCATACTATGAGCATATTTTGAAAACAGGTTTAGCGTTATATCTGTATGCTGCTTTTTTATGTCCAAATGACAGGTACTGTCTTAAATCGACATCTAATAACGGGCAATTTGTGGATGATCCTTACCTCGCTTTCAAAATGTGTTAAAAACTCTTCGTTTTCATGCATGGTTAAGTGGTGTAAGTCACGAATTTTGGAGAATTTTGGATTTTAGTATTTCTGTGAGATTTTTAGGTATGGAGATGATTTTTTTTTGTTCAATTCAGGAATAAATAAGGAATAATTTCCTAATGGGCAATTTTGTCCAACGGGGGTCGTATAAAAATTTAATTTAAGTATTTTTTCAAATAGCCCTCCCCTCTCCCCCAATAGCGTTTCAATTTATGTCACCACATTTTGTACCTTTTTTATGAAACTTCGCAATCGGAAGTGTGCGCATAGGGGAAATATTTAAGGAAATAGTCTATTGTTTTAGTAATTATGACTCACCCTGTATATATATGTAATAAGACATGTCTGTCTGCCTGACTGACCGCAGAAACGCCGAAATTACAACACCCAGGTCTCTGAAACTTTTGTCATTTGTGGATGTTAACACCGGAAACTGCACTTCGCAGCCGGATTTTTAAATTTAAATTCAACCTTTAAAAAAAATTTAAAACTTACTGGGCAAGAGGATATTTGTAGATTTCCACTAATCCACGGCAACGAAGCAGCCAGGTTAGAGGCTAATTGCAGCTAGCCACCAATTTGCGGCAACGAAGCAGCCAGTCAATGAGAGCAGCTGGTAAGTATTAGATTTAATGACTGCATTTCACGGCTGAATGCTAGCAACAAATTACACACGCATTTGTTAATTTTTCCTGTTTTGATGATTTTGTTTCGCGTGATTGATTTACAATCAAACTTCTAAATCCATCCATGGAAACTATCCAAGAAAAGTTGTAAATTAGGTAATTACTTCTTTTATGTTTTCTTAGGGTTTGTTCAGATGCGCAGCGCACGTCGCGCTCGTGCTCAGATTTTGCTGAAATAGGTTTCAGTGAAGAAAGGAATTTTAAAATAATTAATTATTACATTATTTTTATGATTCAAAACAGCTAAAATTAACGACTATATTCCTTTATCCTTCCAAAACATGGTTTTCGCAACAGAAATACATGCCTATGTTCATTCATATAAAATGTAAAGTATTCTCCAGATAAAAATTATAATTTTTTTTCCTAATTTAATATGAATAGAGATTTTAAATACTCGCAATTTGTTTAAAAGTATATGTGGTCCCGGGCACCGCCGGGCGGATCAGATAGTAAAGGAAAAATATTTCATGTTGAATTTGTTTAAATAAATTTAATTGAAATAGCTTTAACTTTGTCAGTTTTAGTTTGTTTCAACTATAATTTTATCATATAGATATTTATATTTATTTATATTGAAATTTTACTATAAAAAATTACGATCTAAAACGAAATTCAAAATTTAAAGAAATTAAAATAGTTTCAAGTTAAGTTTAAGTCAGTTCTGCACTGTCGATTCAATTTTGTTGCTATGGGAACAAAATGTATAACTGAAGAATTCACTATATGGCTTTTATTTTAGAATAATTACCCACGTGGGTGAGTAATAACGCCAAATTGCTTTGATCAAGAAATTGCATTTTATGAATACATATCATCTAAAATATTCTTTCTTGTACACATAGTCAATAAGTTGCAATATCAAATTAATATTTATTTAAAAATATATATATATATATATATATAAAACTAAGCCATGAAAATTAGTAGAACCTTAACATGGCGTTATTACCCAAGGCCACCTTATAATAGTTTGTGAATCGGCTTTTACATTTTTACAAGCCAACGCAGTATATTAATTTATTTCATCATATAAAGTGTATATGTTTCGAAATTCGCCAGTGCATTACGTATTTACCTCTAATCTCATGTAATGATTTTATTGGTCATAAAAATTTGTCGCGACTGTATAAACATCATTTACAACAGAAAAACATGAAAAAATACCAAGTTATAGGAAAATGTTCAGCTTTTATTCGTATTAATACAAGGAAGGAAAAAATTATACTTTTTAAGAGTAACAGCTTTATATTGAACTGAAGCATTGCAACATCAAATATTTATTTGTGAAATTAGCCAATTATTTTTATTGTATTATCACTTATTAATGAAATTGCATACTATATTATAAGCGTTGTTTAAGAATGAAATTGATGACAAATGTTTCCATACAGAAATAAGTTATAAAGCAGTATGTGTAATATACATTATTAATTTGATTATTCAACAATTTCAACATGTGTCAATAAATGTGGATAATTTCCACATCCAAACAATTACATGATTTTTATAGGCAAGTTGCTGTTTTACATATGTTTATTTTCTATAATTTTTAAATAAGAATCTGTAAATTGCACAAACTGTATATACTATGATCATTTATGTTTAGATTATATTTACTTTCTTACACCTTCAATAGAAGAAAATATTGTAATAGAAATTTTTTTCGACTTCCGGTTTTCGACGAATTTATATGTTCTAAGAGTCTGAGGTATCCCAAAACATGTTTATACTAAATGTCTATCTGTTCGTGTGTTGCACTGTACTGTCGAAAACTGTATGTAGCTATGCGTAGAATTTAATCAAAATTTTTGTGTATGTTTTTGGCTATGGCAAGCAGCCTTCCTGAATTTGAAAAAAAATCTGCCGAAAGGAGGCTCTGTAATTACGATTTTTGCGCTATATTCATTATTGTACCACCGAAAAGTGTATAAATTTATGCATAGATTAGCACCAAATTTTTTGTGTATATTTTTGGCTAGAGCTAAAGAGCAAACAGGTTCACTTTCTAGTCGGAAATATTCCGGAAGGAAGAGGTGCTATTATAGTGATGTTTGTGCCATTTTCTTTATTGTACCACCGAAAAATGTATGAAATTATGCATAGAATCGAGCCAGTTTTTTTGTGTGTATATGTTTGGGTACGGTCAGTAGTTTCTCCTTGAATTTTAAAATATTCCGCTGACATGGATCACTGTAGTACCAGTACCGATTTTTGTGCCCTTTCCTTTATTGTGTCATCAAAAAGTGAATTAATTATGTATAGAATTCAATCAAAATTTTTACGCATGTATTTGACTATTGCCAGGTCTTCTTTGAATTTGGAAATATTCCACTATGGAAAGAGGTGTTGTGATAATGATTTCTATATTATTTTCTCGATTTTTCATAGTTTTATTGCCTATCGGCGGATTGTGCAGCGACATTAATTTGCATACTTTGGCAAATAGCTGATGACAACAGAATAAGGAAAACTACTCATTTTAATAAATATCATGATTTAGACTAGATAAACTTGTTTTTAATCTGATTAATTGACTGAAGCAGAAATTTAAGATGAAAATCAAAATTGGTACAGTATTGAACAAATAATACTTAAGTATTAAAATAAATAACTACTTTTTGAAATATTAAGCTGTATAGAAGAAAGTTTTGGGATTGGCTTATCCAACTAGTATTTATCGATGCACTAGTTGTTTATGTATGCATTTAGAGCCTAATGATATACTATATGGCCAAAAACTCACCGAACATTTTGTTAGAAAGTCTGGATAGTGTCAACTAGGCAGTGAAACCTACCATATGGGACACAAGTAGAAACGTTCGGAAATTCTGCGGTGGTCGCTCCACCCACTCTCTCCCGACCGCCAATGAGATTAATATTAAGCTCGAAACAACAGGAGTTTTATAATAGCTTCAGGGAGCTATCGGACTATCTATTGATTAAGCAAAATAGTATCTCAATACCGATGATTAAAAACTAATATGATTCACCAACTCTTAATCGCATTTTATAAAAGACAATACTTCAAACGATTTTAATTTATAGAATTGAAGATCTGATTGAAAAAAGATGTTATATAACAAAAATTAGAATTCGAGAAAATTGAAATGAAATATTTTCGTTCTCATTTAGTTATTCATTTAATTAACTCTTAGTAGAATATGTTTGAATGTTAATAGCTGAACTAAACTCTCTTAGGATAAAAAATTGGCATTTAATTGTTAGATTATTAGAAATATTGTCATAATTTGAATTATTGTCCATAAAGATATTAAAAGATGCTCTCTCATATCTTCAATCGACAATTTAATTATTTTAGTTTTACCATATTATATAATATTATATCTCATAACACTTTCATCCATAAAATAAAACAATTTTTGAGAAAATGTATTATAGCACGCCCTATTTGAAAAACTGAAAATTCAAACTGAGTTCAGAGTGGAATGACATATTCACATTGCATTAATATAACTAAACACAAAAACCTATTTTCTAAAAAGAACATAAAATCAAACAATATTACATTGTATTGTGATAAATGATCATTTGAAAACGCCATTTAACCATCTTTAATGACATTAATAGATTGGGAGACGGCAGCACAGATAATCACCTCATCGAATTCATGGGTGAAAATCTACGATTAGTTGAATCTCGTTTCGCATATTAAAACACAATCGTCTGCCAAGTGATATCTTGGTGGAAAACATGTTAAAAATTCGATTTTAGCGGTTAATGCGTATGTTTACCATTGTACTTTCCTGCACCCAAAAGTATGAAAACATAGAGTATTGGGTGCAGGAAAACATAATGGTAAACCTATGAGTCAACCGCTAAAATCGGGCTTTTAAGCGTTTTCCATTAAGATATAACTTGGAAGACCGAATGCATTTAATATGCAAATCGAGATTTACCTAATCCTAGGTTTCCATCTGTGAAGTCGATGAGGTGATTGTCTGTGCAGCCTCCTCCCGGTCTGTAATGATCATTTAAAAGAACCAGTCAAAATTATTTTAAATCATTCAAAATTATTTCAAAAATTACTTTAAAAGTTTAATGATTTAAATTGTAATCAGCCGGACCTGAACAAGAAATATAAATAAAAAATATAGTGGAAAAATAACATGGACTTTTAAAAGTTTGTGTTGTCATATCTCATTAATCCAAATCTTTATACATAGAATCATGTTAAATAAAATTAAATGAAATTTACACTATTAAATAAATTAAAGTCCAAAAGCATAAAATAAATTAAAAAAAAATACATATATTTCATTGTAATGTGATAAATGAACATTTAAAATCCCCATTTAAACTTTTTCAATGAGATTAAGGCACCTGACCATTCATCATCTTTTAACTGACTGTCCGGGCCTCCGGCACTTGTACAGAATTTATTTTAATTCATCATCAACAATCTTGACAAACCTCATTGGGGAAACACCTCATGGGGCAATCTTTGACTTTTTAAAATATGCAGGTTTTTATTTTGATATATAATCTTATCTCTATCTTAATTTGGATACTCTTTAACGACGTTCAGATGAGCTCTATTGTAATATTTTAAGCATTTTTTTAAAACCTATTTGCTTGACTATATCTGGATGGGACCCCCTATCCAGGTATTTTGACAATGTTCTCTTTTTCACATTTGTACTTTTAGTCTTTGTTATGGCGCATCATGTTCTCCTTCAGGGATTTTGCGCCATTAAGCCCAAATCAACCAACCAACCAACCAATGAGATTAAGGATCATTTAAAAGAATATGTCAAATTTATATTAACCCTTTCAGGGGAAAGTCGCCGTTTGCAGTCTGCAAACGGTAAATTTTAATGCCAAACTACCTTACGGCACCTTAATTTTTTAGAACTATATTAATCTCATAATATACGTGAGGAAAAGCTTTTGATTATTTTCAAATAAACTTGCTCGGGAATTACGGTGGGAATTATTTATTTGAAAATTTTCGAAGAAGAAATGTCTTGCTCTATCCTGAAAGGGTTAAATCTATAAAATCATTTTAAAAATTTAATGATTCAAATAATTAACAGTCGTACCACAACAAGTGAAAAATATCGTATAAAAGGAATAATGAAAAATATTGTATAAAAGGAATATGGACTTTGAAAAGTTTGTGATGTCATATCCCATTAATCCAAGTCATTAATCCAAATCCTTATATATATAATCATTTAGAATAAAATAAAATGAAATTTACATTACTGGATAAGTTAAAGTCCAGAGTATAAAACGAAAAATCAAACAATATTTGACTGTATTGCGATAAATGATCGTTTGAAAACATCATTTCAAATCATTTTGATGAGGTGAATGATAATTAAATAGAAAACATTCAAAGTTATTTCAAAAAACTTTTTTAAAAATTTAATGATTCAAATCATTAACAGTCGTATCTGAACAAGTAAAAAATAGTGCATAAAAGGAACAATGAAAAATTTTGCATAAAATCATTATGTACTTTGAAATGTTTGTGCTGTCATATCTCATTAATCCAAATATTTATGTATAATCATTTAGAATAAAAAAAATAATAGAACAATGAATTAATTAAATTACAGAACATAAAAGGAAAAATCAAACAATATTACATTGTATTGTGATAAATGTTCATTTAAAATTACAATTTAAACATTTTCAACGAGGTTAAGGATCATTTAAAAGAATCGGTCAAAATATTTTAACCCTTTCAGGGGCGCCGAACCTTTTGCTATCTGCAAATGGCTAAGTTTAATGCCCAAACTACTATACGGCCCTGTAATTTTGTATTTCTATATTGATATCTTAATATACGTGAAGAAAGGCTTTTGATTATTTTCAAATAAATTTGTCCGTGAACCGCGGCGGGAATTAAGTAGTTGAAAATGCTTGGAGCAAAAAAGTCTTGTTTTATCCTGAAAGGGTTAAATCATCCAAAAAAAAAAATTTAAAAATTTAACGACTCAAATTGTAATTAGCCGTACCTGAACAAGTAAAAAATAGCGTATAAAAGGAACAATAAAAATATTGCATAAAAGGAATATGTACTTTGAAATGTTTGTACTGTCATATCTCATTAATCCATATATTTATGTATAATCATTTAGAATAAAAAAAATAATAGAACAATGAATTAATTAAATTTCAGAACATAAAAGGAAAAATCAAACAATATTACATTGTATTGTGATAAATGTTCATTTAAAATTACAATTTAAACATTTTCAACGAGGTTAAGGATCATTTAAAAGAATCGGTCAAAATATTTTAACCCTTTCAGGGGCGCCGAACCTTTTGCTATCTGCAAATGGCTAAGTTTAATGCCCAAACTACTATACGGCCCTGTAATTTTGTATTTCTATATTGATATCTTAATATACGTGAAGAAAGGTTTTTGATTATTTTCAAATAAATTTGTCCGTGAACCGCGGCGGGAATTAAGTAGTTGAAAATGCTTGGAGCAAAAAAGTCTTGTTTTATCCTGAAAGGGTTAAATCATCCAAAAAAAAAAAAAAATTAAAAAATTTAACGACTCAAATTGTAATTAGCCGTACCTGAACAAGTAAAAAATAGCGTATAAAAGGAACAATAAAAATATTGCATAAAAGGAATATGTACTTTGAAATGTTTGTACTGTCATATCTCATTAATCCATATATTTATGTATAATCATTTAGAATAAAAAAAAATAATAGAACAATGAATTAATTAAATTTCAGAACATAAAAGGAAAAATCAAACAATATTACATTGTATTGTGATAAATGTTCATTTAAAATTACAATTTAAACATTTTCAACGAGGTTAAGGATCATTTAAAAGAATCGGTCAAAATATTTTAACCCTTTCAGGGGCGCCGAACCTTTTGCTATCTGCAAATGGCTAAGTTTAATGCCCAAACTACTATACGGCCCTGTAATTTTGTATTTCTATATTGATATCTTAATATACGTGAAGAAAGGCTTTTGATTATTTTCAAATAAATTTGTCCGTGAACCGCGGCGGGAATTAAGTAGTTGAAAATGCTTGGAGCAAAAAAGTCTTGTTTTATCCTGAAAGGGTTAAATCATCCAAAAAAAAAAATTTAAAAATTTAACGACTCAAATTGTAATTAGCCGTACCTGAACAAGTAAAAAATAGCGTATAAAAGGAACAATAAAAATATTGCATAAAAGGAATATGTACTTTGAAATGTTTGTACTGTCATATCTCATTAATCCATATATTTATGTATAATCATTTAGAATAAAAAAAATAATAGAACAATGAATTAATTAAATTTCAGAACATAAAAGGAAAAATCAAACAATATTACATTGTATTGTGATAAATGTTCATTTAAAATTACAATTTAAACATTTTCAACGAGGTTAAGGATCATTTAAAAGAATCGGTCAAAATATTTTAACCCTTTCAGGGGCGCCGAACCTTTTGCTATCTGCAAATGGCTAAGTTTAATGCCCAAACTACTATACGGCCCTGTAATTTTGTATTTCTATATTGATATCTTAATATACGTGAAGAAAGGCTTTTGATTATTTTCAAATAAATTTGTCCGTGAACCGCGGCGGGAATTAAGTAGTTGAAAATGCTTGGAGCAAAAAAGTCTTGTTTTATCCTGAAAGGGTTAAATCATCCAAAAAAAAAAAAAATTTAAAAATTTAACGACTCAAATTGTAATTAGCCGTACCTGAACAAGTAAAAAATAGCGTATAAAAGGAACAATAAAAATATTGCATAAAAGGAATATGTACTTTGAAATGTTTGTACTGTCATATCTCATTAATCCATATATTTATGTATAATCATTTAGAATAAAAAAATAATAGAACAATGAATTAATTAAATTTCAGAACATAAAAGGAAAAATCAAACAATATTACATTGTATTGTGATAAATGTTCATTTAAAATTACAATTTAAACATTTTCAACGAGGTTAAGGATCATTTAAAAGAATCGGTCAAAATATTTTAACCCTTTCAGGGGCGCCGAACCTTTTGCTATCTGCAAATGGCTAAGTTTAATGCCCAAACTACTATACGGCCCTGTAATTTTGTATTTCTATATTGATATCTTAATATACGTGAAGAAAGGCTTTTGATTATTTTCAAATAAATTTGTCCGTGAACCGCGGCGGGAATTAAGTAGTTGAAAATGCTTGGAGCAAAAAAGTCTTGTTTTATCCTGAAAGGGTTAAATCATCCAAAAAAAAAAAAATTAAAAAATTTAACGACTCAAATTGTAATTAGCCGTACCTGAACAAGTAAAAAATAGCGTATAAAAGAAACAATAAAAATATTGCATAAAAGGAATATATACTTTGAAATGTTTGTACTGTCATATCTCATTAATCCATATATTTATGTATAATCATTTAGAATAAAATAAAATAAAATTTACAATGCTGAATAAATTGAATTCCAGAGCATATAATAAAAAATAAAGCAATGTTTCATTGTATAGCGATAAATGATCATTTGAAAATATCATTTAAAATCATTTTAATGAGGTGATCATTAAAAGGAAAACTTTTAACATTATTTCAAGAATAATTAAAAAAAAAATAATGTTTCAAATAATTAACAGTCGTATCTGAACAAGTAAAAAACAGCTTATAAAAGGAACAATAAAAAATATTACATAAAAGGAATGTGGACTTTGAAAAGTTTGTGCTGTCATATCTGACTAATCCAAATCTTTATGCATAATTATTCAGAATAAAATAAAATATAATTTATAATGCTGAATAAATGAAAGTCCAGAGCAAAAAATGAAAAATCAAACAATATTGGATTGTATCGCGATAAAGGATCGTTTGAAAGCATAATTTAAAATCATTTTAATAAGGTGAATGGTCATTAAAAAAAAATATTTCAAGAATTATTTTTAAAAACTTATTGATTCAAATTCAATTATCATTCGTACCAGAACAAATAATAGAAATAAAATAAATAGTGTAAAAGGAATATGAAAATTTACAAGTTTCTACCGGTATATCTCATTAATCCAAATCTTTATATATAATCATCTCTCATTATATAAAATAAAATTTAATCACATTTTCTGAAAAATAAAATAAATCAGAATTTATGCTTAAAACGGAGAATAAAAAACACAGCATTTCTCTTAAGCCAGACTTAGCAGTTTAACTTTTTTTACACTGAACTTAATAACTGAATGAAGAACAAAATTTAGCGTTTCAGGATTTAAAATATTTCATTATACCAAATTGAATTTCTAGCAAAATCCTATCAAGTAGAAAATGGGGTAAAAAGAATGCATAAAACTTTCCTTTTAATTAAAATATTTTTTTTTTTTTTTTTTTTTTTACAAAATTTGATTTGTTTCAGAAATGAAGATTAAAAATCTACAAAGTAATGGATTGGATAAATTTGAGTCTTTATGTACATTGTACAAACCTCACAGAATAAAACAAATTTGTATTTAAAACTTAATAAGTAACATTTGGAAATACAGTCGACTCTCGATAATTCGAACTCGTCGGTACCACAAGAAATGTTCGAATTATGGAAAATATGAAATAAAAACATGCTTAATATGGCACTATTACAAAAGAATTAATGTTATAGTATTTTTTAAATATATTTCGTCTGTTATCATTAGAATATGACTTATAATAAATTAGAATGTATAAATACATAACCTAATTAAATGATTAGAAACGAGCACAATGGAAGACAAATTTGAGGTGTCACTGATGGACAGACGGGGCACTAAGAAAGTGGATATCAAATGCATTGGATTATATGTATACTCGTTCGGAACAGTTTTCACAAAAATCAAAGAAAGAAAGTTATACAAATTATCTGAAATCCGTGAGAAAAAAAAGAAAAAAGAAAAATCGGAATTCTCGCTAGTTCGAATTAAACGAAGTCAAGAGAAAATGAGTTCGAATTAGTGAAAGTTTTTAACTTTATTCGGCCATTGAAAATTTAGGAGCTTCGTGTTTAGTTCGAATTATCCGATTTTGAATTAACGAGAGTCGACTGTAATTTATTAACGTTTTCGCTGATTCAAAAAAATTCGCTTAATACATTATGGCATTAAATACGATACATATGTTTAAAACGTCATTAAGTGATTTTTATTTCGAATTTTTATTTGTATTTTTATTAATATTCTACTAATTATTTTTTTTATTATTTACAATAAAAATTACGTCAATATGTATAATTTGGCTATTAGTTTGGCGATTTGTATAATTTGGCGAAATCGGTTGACGGGATAACAGAGTAGTACCGTATTTATATTAATATTCTGCTAGTTATTTGTTTTTTTATTATTTAAAACAAAATGTTCGTAATATGTATAATTTGGCTATTAGTTTGGCGATTTGTATAATTTGGCGAAATCGGCATACGATCGGCATGAAAATAAATGTAACAAATTCGCTAATTCAATGCCCGCAACATCCGCGAGAATGCATTTTTAATTCGAATTAATCCTCCATAATTATTCTCTCCAATTATTTTTTATTGGAAATTGAGTCTCGTTTAGTCAAAACATTTTCCCAAATACATTAGACAAAAATTATTGTTTTGAAAATCCGGTGATAAAAGATTAAAAATTATGTAAATGCGAAATTTTTGATAAAACAATTAATTAATAAAAGAGGATTAAATTTTATTTGTAAAATAAATTTTAGAAGTGTATTCTTTGAGATATACTAGTCGGATGTGCCTATCCCAAAATTTTCTTCTTTCTCATACATGTTAAAAATTTAAAAAGTTGTTACATATACTAATACTTCAGTAATATTGTTAACATGTTACACAATGTAATAGCCAAATAAAGATGATAAAATCAATCATGCTCACAAATTGCTTTCGGTTGTCAACATAACTCTTAAATGGCCATGACAAAAAACCCCATGATTTAACCCTTTCGGGTCTGGTGTACTATTAATAGTACACGTCGTTTAATGGATCGTTATTTTGTTTTAAGAAATACTTTTTCTACAATTTACATATAGTAATGTTAGTATATGTCTATGCATTTACTACATGACTTCATTTATGTTTAGGCATTTAGTAATATAAATAGTTATTATTATGTGCTTAAATCTCTTTGCGCCGTTTGCGATTCTTTTATTTTAAACTTATATTTCACTTTTTAAATTTAAAACAAAGGTTACTTTTCTGAAAGAATCGTATGCAATAAAGCACAAAAAGTGCAAGAAAATTGTACTATGCGTCAAACCTTATTGTAATGTATTATTTTCTTAACGTCTCAAAAAATTCTTCCTTAGCCTATTGTCATATGAATATGTACAGTAAATGTCTTGTGTACTATATATCTACTATATGTATACTGCATATGTACTATATGTATTGAATAGTACGCAAAACAACAACATCCATTATCTTTCAGACAATGAAGTATTCGTTAAAAACTAATTAATCTATTTGGATAGCTATAGTATTATTGTTATTTACGTAAAAGTAATTTTTTCTAAAAATTGAAAAAAAATTCGGACTCGAAAGGGTTAAACAAAGAATTTACAATAATAAGTGAAAATTTTAAATATAATCTTAAACACAGACGATGCAAATAAAACTATGAAAAATCGAGAACGAATGAGTAAGTGTGATTACAGATCACACAGAGGATTTTGCTTAATATTTCTTAAAAAAAAAAACCCAACTTATCTTTTATTTAATAAATCCAAATTGTTAATTTATAATTATCGAATTCTTTCAGAGATGGTAGCGCCAATAAATTTAATTAAAAGAGAATTATAAAAGGAAGTTATTTATTTTCGTCAAATTAAAAATGTTCAAATCAAATTATTTAAATAAAATCCAAAATTTTAATTTTTTTCCTAAACCAAAATAATAAAAAAATAGAGGCGATATAAATAAAATTTCAAATTTCTAAAAGTGAAAAAAAAAATCGTTTAAAATTTAATTTAAAAAGCTTAATCATTAATAAATCTCAAAAGTTTTTTAAAATAGAAAGAAAATAGAGTTCTAGAAAATATTATGAATGTCAGATGAAGGAAACTCCAAGAATATAAATCTTAAATTGACCAAAAATACGAAATTCTTTTTAATTAAATCCATCTTAATATGAAAAATTTAACTTGCACCACCTGGGCTCGAACTGAAAACCTTCTGTTAACTAGCAAGAAGTTTTACCCCCAAGGTTTGATGTCTACGTGTGAAACGTTCAAATTAATCCTTTATCAACCGAATTATGAATTCACGAAAATTTTATATTCTAAAGCATTTTACTTAAATTGTTTAAACCAAATTAAAAGATTTATATAATCATTTATTAAATTTTTGAAGGATTGAATTATTTAGAAGGTTTAATTAAATTTGAATTTAGAGTCATTTTGTGCAATATTAATAACCCCACTCAAATCTTTTATTTAAAATTGTTTTCTTAGTATCTTGTAGAATAATAAAATGTACAAATATGATGTTCTTACAACATAAATATAGAAATATTTCCGAATTAAAAAATCTCCACCCCTCTCCCTCAGCTCCAAGAAAGCTGAAATAATACAAAGGCAAAAGAATTTATCCATTTAAAAATATTTTTGTTTTGTGAAACCCATAATGCTTTTGGAACAAAATAAAGCAATGTATCTATGACTCATTCTAAATAGTATTACAACTAATCGACATATTAGAAGAATTTTATAATAAGAAATTTTAATGATACTTATAAGTACCGTCGGTAGATAAAGAGTTAAGATCCTCTTTTAAAATTTGAATCGCAAAAATGAACGGATGAAACTGACAAAAATTAATTTAATTAGAACAATAGACTTTTTTTAAATGTTATGATTTTTCACGTGACACAAGGCATTCAGCTGTAAGTACACAAAATTTGATAAATTTGACTCATATAATTTTTTTGTAGGGATTCTGTGACGGATGGTCAGACAGATGACAGAGACAAATAGGGTTCCGTCAGGGGAACGAAACCCAACAAATCATTATCATAACGTCCCCTTCCGGCGGATTGTTAACAAATTCAAGGAAGATATAAAGAAAAACGTACACAAAAAAATTTGATCAATTCTACGCATAATTTCTTAATTTTTTGGCGGAACAGTTATGAAACGCATAAAATTTGCTATTAAAGCTCTCCATTCCGGCGAAATATTTTCATATTCAATGAGGACCTGTGCAGGCCATAGACAGAAACTTACTGAAAGAATTTGCTTCTATTCTATGCATAACTTCACACACTTTTAGATGATACTAAGAGGAGACACAGGCATATGGACATACGGACAGACAGACAGACATTTTGTATAAATATGTTTTTGGAATCTCTGATCCCTTAAACTTCGAAATCCATCAAAAACCAGACGACAAAAAATCGTTTACAATACTTTTATTTTCAGAAAGAAGAAAGTAAAAAAAGAAACAGTGTTGGAAAAAAGATAAATGTGTTTTTGCGTGAAATTGAATTCATTTCAATCTTAAAAATGAAATATAGTTTTAAAAAAAGTTTTCTCTAATCTTATGCCGAGTTTAAATTACTTTGAAGAGTTTCATCACATATACTTGTTATAGTATTTCATTTTATATCATATTTGAAATTCTGGCAAAGTTTAAGAGCAAAAAATTCAAATTTCAAAGCAGTTTTTGGAGTTCTATTTAGAGTTTATCATAAAATTTGGAAAAGAGCATTTTCGTATTAAATATTTTTCTGAGATGTTCTTTTATTATGGTTAAAAAGAGAATGAACCACTTACATGCATGCGGACACAGGCTTTCTTTCTTTCTTTTCTATGTTATGTGAAAAAATTCGAGATTTATCAGAATCAATATTTACTGCTGAAAGTGGAAGATATTTTTCAAATATTAAATTATTTATTATCACTTATATCATTAATATTAAATTATTTATTATTAACACATTTTTTTAAATGTATTTTTCTATTCTAAAAAAAGTAATTAACGCTGTCATCACCGTTGAATATGATTTTTTTGTGACCAGGGGATCATTCTTAGTTAATATTAAGGAAACTGTTGCATATAAAAATATGAAAATTAGTGGTATTATAGGAAAATGTTTAACAAACACGCTGATGAAGACAGTTTTCCTTTTTCGTGATTATCGCACATTTCATTATGCTAGTTTACAAATGTAAACTTTTTGTCTGTTGCCGCGAATTCTGTGGTTGATAATGTTCACTTATGACTTGTTTTTGTCAAATCTAACTGGAAAATTTTTATGAGCAGCTCGAGTTACTTTTTTTTAATTTTTATCATTTAAGCATATATATTAATCGATAACAGGCGCATTTTACTGTGTTAAGATTAGTTTCTCAAGTTTTTGCGTCATGAGTAGTTCAAGGAGACATTGTTTAAACCAAGGCCCCCTTTTCATAATATCAAGGCCTCGCATTCAGGAGAAAATCTATTGTTGAAATTGTCCCTATAATTGCCAACTTATTATATGACTTTGTCTCGTATGTAACGCCACCTAGTGCATACTACTGCTAATAATCCCATAGGAAATAATGGAAAACATTTCAGTTTCTAACATTAGATGGCGCTACCAACGTGAAAATCATGTAGTTCAGCGCCCCCTGTACTGCAGTCAAAGGAAACTTGATGAACGACAAGCCTTTATATTATGATAAGTTAGCCTTGGTTTAAACAATCCAGATCATTTTTGCTATATATGCGGAGAATATGCGCTTAACAATTGCAGAAGAGTTATATCAGAGTTAGTGAAAAATACCTATTTTGAGTATTTTGGGATGCTCTTGGATGAAAATGAGAAGTCTTGGGCTCCCAATTGTGTTTGTAAATCGTGTGTGAAATATTTAAGATTATGGAAAAGTGGTAAAAGAAGTGCCTTTAAATTTGGAACACCGACTATTTGGCGAGAACCACGAAATCATCTCGAAGACTGTTATTTTTGTAGGGTCAACGTAAACGGTTCAACACACTAAAAATCGAGCTAAATGGCAGTACCCAAGTACTAGTTGCGTTCAACGTCCAGTGCAGCGTTCACCTGGACTCTTCAGAGCCTAAAAATATATCTGAACCATTAGAACAAGACAATGTCGGACCAAGCTCATCACAAAATGATGCTGATTTTGAAGGTATGTCAAATGAGCCAAAATGCTTTTCCCAAAAGGAGTTAGACGATCTTGTAAGAGATTTAAATCTTTCTAAACAAGCTTCAGAATTGTTAGCATCAAGACTAAAAGAAAAAAAATTTGCTTTTCTCAGATAATAAAATAAGTTTTTATCGTGAAAGAGAAAAAGAATTACGGCGTTATTTTTCAGAAGAAAACGGTATTACTTTTTGTTCAGATATCAAAAGCTTGTTGATAAAAATTGGCTTGAAACAATGAGAACCAAACGACTGGCGTTTATTCATTGACTGCTCAAAACGTAGCCTAAAATATATTCTGTTATATAATGGAAATAAATACGCTGGTGTACCTAATGCCTACAGTACAAAGTTAAAGGAAGAATATTGTAACATTTCGCTAATTTTGAACAAAATAAAATGCAATGACCATAAGTGGGAAATTTGTGCCGATTTAAAAATAGACAACATTCTTTTCGATCAACAAAGTGGTTAAACCAAGTTTCCCTGTTTTATATGTCTTTGGGACAGTAGAGCTAAACAAGAGCATTGGGTAAGAAAAAACTGGCTCTTGAGAGAAAATATGGAGCTTGGAAAGCACAAAATAGTCCATAATTCATTAGTTGCTCGTGACAAAATTATCCTTCCACCATTACATATGAAACTGGGCATCATGAACCTTTTTGTAAAATAACTAGATAAAGACGGGAACTGCTTTTCTTACATTTGCCAAAAATTTCTTCAGATCACTATGGAAAATATTAAAGCCGGTATTTTTGATGGCCCCCAAATCAGACAACTTACGAAAAATACTCAATTTAGAAATTCTATGACTGAGTTAGAACTAAAGGCTTGGACAGCTTTCGTCTCTGTGATGCAAAATTTTCTCGGAAATAAAAAAATCTGAAAATTATATTGAACTTGTAGAAGACCTTCTGCTACAATAAAAAAAATATGGTGTGCAATACGAGCATAAAACTCAACTTCCTCCATAGTCACTTGGACAGGTTTCCGGAAATTTTAGGAGTTATGAGCGAAGAGCAGGGAGAGCGTATGCATCAGGATGCGCTATCAGGGTTTCTGGGATACGAATATGATGTCTGACTATTGTTGGTCTCTGATACGTAATTTTCGAAAGTCTACGCATCGGAGAAGAACTTTAAAACGAAGTTTTTTAGAACTCAATGATTAATTATTTTTTTTAGTAATTTTTTTCTTAGTAAATACATATTTTCTTCTGTTTAATACCTACATAGTTCAAACTCAGAAACTAGAGCTGATTAAAATATTCTAATTATATTTTTGAAAATAGCATATCATATGTAGTCAGCAACAGTTAAAATTTTCTCGGCAACAGATGTACTGTAAACTGGTATTATAGGTTGTCTCGATTATAAGACCTCGCTATTTTGCTTTAAACGTTGATCTTTCATACGATGTCTTTCTGTAGATTCGGTTTTTACCCTATCTGATAATTTGCGTCCAGCCGTTTTGTAACTTTTTACTTTCTTCTTTATTAACAACGACATTTCGATTTCCTATTAAAATAAAAATTCTTCCAAATGTAAAGAATTTCGTAAAATAAATAAATAAATAAATAAAATGCGGACATCCATCGCCCAAAACAAAATGTTTCAATGTTACTCATCAAATTAATAAAAATCCGCAAAAACATCATTTTTATGATGATCCAAACGTGACTTACGTTATAACAAAGCCACATATTACGTATACCATGGATTAAAAATTAATATTCCTGGATCAGTCATAATATATATACATATATATATATAGGTATGCGGCTATGAAAAAAATGCGGGCATCACAAGGTCTATTTTCGACCGAAAACAACAATCATTTTCCAAATGGTTAAAAACAAAAGAAAACACAAAAATTGCATTGTTTGATTTCTTATGTTATTAAAACAAAACCAATGCCAACAAACAAAAAATGCCCTTCTTTCTAAATGAAATTTATGTGTTATAATTTTCCAACTAACTAAATTGCCAGGGGAACTGTATGTGGGTTACACATCCAAATAGGGCCTAAAAGAATTTTTCTGACATTTATAGTAAAACTTTTGACAAATTTCAGTTTTCTTCGATAGTTATAAAAACAAGTTGGAAATTGCACGTAAAGCGTAGCAAATGAGGTGCGTTCGTTGGTAACGAAGTTTTAAAATATTCAGATCTTGCTGATATAAGTAGAGCGTACTTTGGATACAGTATAGTGGTCGAAATCTTTGTGTTCCTGTAAATATGCAGGGAGTAATTTTTATTATACTTCATTAACGTATATCTTATTCATAAAATGTGAAGTAATTTAATATAATTAAAACACTCCCCAAACAATGTTTCCCCGTATAACATTATTTAGTGGAATACATTTGTGTGGCCCTGTAATTTAATAATAAATATTCTTTGCATCACAAATTGTAAAAATGTATTTTTAGTACATATTTCAAAGATTCATGTCAATTCTGTTATATTCAAATGAGTGTAACACCATTAAAATGCATTTGAAACTTTTTTCCCCATTGACCGTAATGTAACGGAATACTTTTGATTGTCCCTGTAATTGATCAATGCATCCGATTTTCATAACATTTGAAACGACTCGACAAAATTATGTAATAAATATACGTTTTAAATTTCAAACGATTAAAATGCATTTGAAACTTTTTTCCCCATTGACCTTAATGTAACGGAATCCTTTTGATTGTCCCTGTAATTGATCTATCCATCCGATTTTCATAAAATTTGAAACGACTCGACAAAATTATGTAATAATTATGTATTTTAAATTTCAAATAATTCGGTTGGGTAGTTTTTGCGTTGTTATATGCGGACGGACAGACAGACAGACAGACGGACAGACAGACAGACAGACGGACAGACAGACAGACGGACGGACTGAGCGACAACAATAGGTGCTACGTATTTACATAATTACGAACGCACCTAAAAAGTGTACTTTCGCGATGCCATATAGCTGTAGGCTTGATATCTTCATGACATTATTACATGATCTACTGCTAACTGGAAAAAAGGCAACTTATCATAATTTTTATTCTTAAGTGGTAAAACAGCTTTCAAGTTCCATGCCCGCTCCCCAAATTTTTAAGAAAAAGATAAGCAGCAATGAAATTAATGAAAATATACTTATTGAATAAATATTCATATATATATATATATAAATATTAGTAAAAATAACTATTCATTTCAATTTTAGATTTTAAAAAAATGTTCAAAAATAATTTGAAAACAAAATGGCGTTATCAGATTTGCTTTCTGAAAACTTTATTTTTTGACAAAGAACAAAGAATAAAGAAAAAATAAATAAAATACAATTATTTTCTACATGGTATCCACTAAAAAAAAGAGAAGAAAAAGAAGGATGGATGAATGTAACAAGAAATTTTTAGCAAATAATAAAACCGATATCAAAAAAGATTATTTCTCACCTTAGCATAAAATTTTTTAAACGCAATCTAACTGATTGGAAAAGTAATCATACAGCTGGCTATCGCCCAGGTAGCTTAACAGGTAAAGCATTGGCCTTGTAAGTCAAGTATCTGGGTTCGATTCCCAGCCTGGTCAATTTTTCGCTTAGTTGGAAATATTCAATTCGTATTTCTTACCTTAGTGTTTTTGTGGCAACACTTCATTATTAGTACCTTCTTTAGAGCCATTTACCTCTTGTGTAATACACAATCTGAACCCCGAAAATGCACCAGAATCTAGCTGGAAACTTGATCTGAATCTATTCATCTTAAACGAAAGAAAATTAATTTCTATTTTAATACAATGATGGAAAATTCTCTATGGCACTAACTAGCTGACCCATCCGGCCTTGTTCAGGTCTTCGATGAAATAACCCTTAAATTAAATTCAAATTTGCATAATTTTGATATCTTTAATTCCATTTTGTTTGAATTAATATTTTTAAATAAAAAAAAATCGTGAAAAAATATCGAATTGAAAGTACATGTTATTTAGTATTTTATATTCAGCGTAATTTGGTTTTTGGAGTGTATGCCTACCGAAAATCAGTGAAACCGAGACGAAACACTGAGTTTTTACTGACTTTGTTGATGTTTTCAAAATTTTATTTTGTAAAAAATATTTCGACTAATCCGAACGTTTCAAAAATTTTCCTTGTGATGTAAATCTGGTCTATTTAGATGCTCTTAAAAAGGATTGTGTTAAAATACGGACGTTTAGTTACTTTTAGCATAGAAAAAAAATCGCCTCAGTAAGGCGCGAAATGACCTGCGTTTACCAATGAATTTGAAAAAGTTATAATTTCTGTTTTCTTAAAAACCGATTAAACTATCGATTAGAAGAGGATTTCAGATTTAAGAACATACTCTTGGTTTTCGGTGCCTCTAAAATTTTACTCAGGAGCCTCAAAACAGTGACTAAATCCTTATGTTTTTCGGATTTAGTCGACATTTTAGCCCGTTTTATTACGTAAAATATATTTCTATTTGTTCGAACGTCTCGAAATTTTTATAGGTGATCTAAATCTATCGAGATGCTTTAAAAGAATTTGTTAAAATGTGGACGTTTAATTACTTTTATAATAATCCTTAATTTATCACTAACAAGGAAGGTCTCCATACTGGGCATACTCAGAATATGTTGAAAAAAATACAAATTAAGCTACTCATGTAGGTAATGAAGGATCAGTCAAATTTAGCGGCGGAATTAAAATAGGAGATATGTAAAAAAATAAAATACTTTTGAATAATTGGCGTGAAAAGCTGAAAGAGACGCGCGATTTGGCGAGCAGAGCATTTCCCCGCCAAAAGCAGACGATTTTAACGAATCTGAAAATTGATTTTAATTGACTTGTAGTAAGTGCAATATTTAATGGATTTAAACTTAAACATGGAAGAATTTATTGTTATTTTGTTATTATTTTGTATTATACATGTTGCTATATGTTACAGCTATTTAATTTTATTGTTGAAAAAATATTTGTGTGTATTATGTTTAGCATTTCTTTTCAATTATTCATTTCTTATATATTTTGAAAGTCACAAAAATGTACTTTCACTTTTAGTTAATTTTTAAGATTTTGTTTTAGTATATGGAATTTTAAATCGTTTTCCGTGTTTTTTTAAAATAATGGTTTTGAGAATGAACACATATAATATTGTTTGGATGCTATTTAAAGAATATATGGAAATGAATATAAGGCTGGCAAATATTACAAGAGAGAAAATTCAATTAAAAAATCGAATAGTCGAAAATTTAAAAGAATATGATTCTGAAAAACATATTAATGTAAATCACGAATCTATCGTTAATGCATATCTCTCATCGAACGAAGTATTGCAAAATTCCGATGGTAGTGAATTCTTTCGCATATTATCTTATGATGAATCCAAGCTTACAAATATAAAACCTGCATCGTTGGATTAAAAAAGAGAGGCCGTAAATTACTGAGTATTCGGGAAAATCAAATTGCAGTTTTTAAAGTGTACAAACGAAGTTTAAATATGTAAAAAGTTTACGTGAATTATACAAATGAGAAGATCAAATTAAAAATGTAACTCCTGATAAGAAAAATTCTGCCATTGCAGAATTGAGTTTCGCCTCCGATTAGGAAAAAAAAAAATCGCTAGAGGTTTTTTAGAAGGGCGACCCCGTTTAGATTGCAATGAACTAACTTCATTTTTCTTGTGTTTATCAATATACTAGCAAACAGAACGGCGTGAAACACCCAATTGATTAGCAATTTCTCTCTGAGACATTAGAATTGCGGAATAATAAAGAGATACAATTTGACGTGCTACTTCTTCATTGACTAGATTCATCAAAAACGGATTTTTTCTTTAGTTTAAACGCTTTTTTATAGACTCTGAGTAAAAGGAAATGAAATTTAACAATAAAACGAGTGGAATCCCATCGAATTCGACGAGTGAAATGTTTAAAAACCCGATCGGTTTAATTAAAAAAAAAAAAAAAAAAAAAGCAAAAGTAATTAAATTATTGATCTATATTAAATATTAAATATTAATATTAAATATTAAATTAATATTAATATTAATATTAATATTAAATATTAAATATTAAATATTAAATATTAAATATTAAATATTAAATATTAAATATTAAATATTAAATATTAAATATTAAATATTAATATTAAATATTAAATATTAATATTAATATTAAATATTAAATATTAAATATTAATATAGATTAAATTATTAATCTATATGTAATAAATATATTTACAAACTAAATGTCAAATTTGCCAGTTACAATTTTGCATGCAAATATTGGCACATCTTCAGTAAAAACTGTAATCTGAGTGCCGGCGTAATCAAGAAATTTTATTTTATATGCACTCACAGAAAAATAGTTTTATAAAAATCATTTTTACTGTGACATTAGTTTTACTAACAGAAGTCATCTAAAAGTAAAATCTCAATATCAGTGTTTATAATGAAAAGAAATATTGAAATGTAATATCGGGTACTACTAGGTTATCCCGTTGACCAATAAATTATCGCAAAACTATAAGATTAAATGCCAATATTGGATGATCGTGAGTGTCACATTCAATGACATTAAATACGATTCATGTGTTTAAAATGTCATTAAGGGATTTTTATTTCGACTTTTTATTAATATTCTACTAATTATTTGTTTTTTCGTTATTTAAAATAAAAATTATGTCAATATGTATAATTTGGCTATTAGTTTGACGATTTGTATAATTTGGCGAAATTGGTCGACGGGATAACAGAGTAGTACCTAATATCGTTATGAGTAAAAATGCGATGTTTTAAATAGTGACGTCATTTTCTCTTCAAATGTTTTTTAAAAGTTACTGTTATTAGTAATATGAAAAAGGCATTCGTAATAATATTGTAATTCCCATTACTGAATGACATCATTTTCCTCGTTTGAAATTTTTCTTATTTTGCTTTAAACATTAATTTTTATTATAAATTATTTTCTGTTATTTTATTTAAATTATTGATGTTATTTCTCAGTAAATATATATTTTTTTTTTACCTCAATTAGTGCATAATTATACGCAATCATTTTGGAAAATAAATTTTTATTATCGAGAGAAAAGCTGAACTGAGTTGCCACCATTTTGAACAAATATCGTAAAAAGCATTTAAAATTAAAAATAAAATATAAAAATGGAAATAAATTAAAAAATAACTAAAATGGGCACAACTATAAATAAATAGCTTTCATTTAACAAAATAATTATCAAAATCGGTTAAGTGGAAAATTCAGGACTGATGACACGACATTTTTTAGCTTGTCTGAAAGAAATAGCATCGGAAGCTAATATGTATTTCAAAAGTTTCAGGAAGCAAGAAAACTTAAAATAAATGTACACGACTGCGACCTGCAGCGCTGGGCTCATATTAAAGCTACTGAATTTAATATACGGTTTCATGCTTCTAAAAGGTGGTTAGCAAAATTGATTTTCATTGCTATTAGTTATAACTCCTCTTAATCAGAATAATTTCCATTTTTTTTTTACAACATTTTCAATTTTCTGAACATTTTCAGTAATATTAATTTAAAATGTTCAGTAAAAAAGGTTAAATAAATATTTCACCTCCTTTTAGGTGCGTTCGTAATTATATAATACGTAGCACCTATTGTGGTCGTTCAGTCCGTCCGTCTGTCCGTCCGTATATAACAACGCAAAAACTACCCAACCGAATCGTTTGAAATTTAAAATACATAATTATTACATAATTTTGTCGAGTCATTTCAAATCTTATGAAACTCGGATGCATAGATCAATTACAGGGGCAATCAAAAGTATTCCATTACATTACGGTCAATGGGGAAAAAAGTTTCAAATGCATTTTAATCGTTTGAAATTTAAAATACGCAATTATTACATAATTCTGTCGAGTTATTTCAAATTTTTTGATAATCGTGTGCATAGATCAATTACAGGGGCAATCAAAAGTATTCAATTACATTATGGTCAATGGGTAAAAAGTTTCAAGTATATATTCTATACGTTTGAAATTTAAAATACATAATTATTACATAATTTTGTCGAGTTATTTCAAATTTTATGAAAATCGGATGCATAGATCAATTACAGGGATAATCAAAAGTATTCCGTTACATTACGGTCAATGGAGAAAAATGTTTCAAATGCATTTTAATGGTGTTACACTCATTCGAACTTAATAAAATTTATATGCAACTATAAAGTGCATATTATAATATACATCTTACATAATTTGTGGTGCAAAGAACATTTGTTATTGATTTACAAGGCCACACAAAAGTATTCCATTACTTAATGGTATAGGGAGAACATTGTTTGATGAGCGTTTTAATTGTAATTCACTATTTACAATTTTATGAGATTGATATATGAAAGTAATATTTTTAAAACTTCTTTATCGTATGAACGCACCTAATTTGCTACGCTTCACCTGCAATTTCCAACTTGTTTCTTTTTATTACTGATTTGAATAAAATTTCGCCATTGTTTTATTCTCCAATTAACTTTTTTTTTAATTTAATCGTCTTTACAGGTTATAAAAATATCTTTTAAGGAAACTGTCGTCGTACATTTCCAATCCGAAAAAGAGGTTTCCATAGCAACATTGTCTAATCGTCTGTGTCATATTTTTCAATAATTTTAATCAATTTAAATTGTGTTTTAAATCGCAAAATGTAATAGTTTAATTTTATTATAAGTACATATAAATGTACATGACAAAACTATACTTAAAGCAAACTAAAAATGCAAAACTAAAATTACTTAAACTAAACTTATTTAAGCAAACATATAAAGTATAACGCACATATTTGAACGTAGAAAGTATTTTCTTTAAAAAGTATTCGAAGCGTAAAAGCGCATTTTTCAAAATTTCGTTTTTTCGCCAAGCGGAGATAAATCGCCAAATAAACGAAATTTTCATTATTTTTTTACGGACGTTTTATGGAGGTTCCGCCGAAATTTTTTTATAAACATATATATCCATATGAGAAGAACGTTCTGTAATTTTTTCAGATTTTTCGGAGTATGCCCGTATGGAGACCTTCCTTGTAAGCTACTATGTTGCGTCAACCAACTTTATAATGTTCGAAATTTTTATCTGAATTTCAGGCGAACAAAAATTCCACCCAGAGAAAAATGTCTAAATTCGACACTGTATTTAAGGAGGACCAAACTGGTCACCAGATTTGGCTAGTGTAAAAGAAACTTGAAGCATCCAACAATAATATAAATGCGCCATGCAACAATTTGCAACAATATAACAATTTGCAGGTGACCCGATAATAAATAAATAAAATAGATGACAAATTAAAAAGAATATCGAAAATTTATTTTAAAAGGAAATTTTTATTGCAAAATGTTTAAACGAAACAGTAAATAACGAATAATTGCATGAATATTTTTAGATTAATCATTAGTTCTTAATATTTGAAACCATACACGTTTCTATCAAGGAGGCTTACGATATGTTTAAGGCTGTTTTCAAATCCAAAGGGAAACTTTATAGCATAAGTCTTAATTTATTTTTATTTAGAACATATGGAACTTGCAGGTATTGTTATTCCGAAACTACGTAATTTAAAAACGTTAGAAAATAGTATTAAAGTGGATGTTTTGAATTGATTTTCCAAGCGAAAGAAGTAAAAACTGTCATAGAAGGCCGAAAAAATAACTTGTCATGTAATCAAATTTGTTTATAACACGATAGATAAATTATTTATTAAAAAAGTAAAAATCGATTCCAAATCACTTTCGCAGTCAGGATTGTCAATTTTATACTTATACCTTTTAAAATGAATCCTCTGTTAAGCGTCAAAAATTTTCGAACTTACTGATCAATGAACAACCTTAAATAAATGATCAAGTGGAAGTATTATTCGCACAAAGAGGGTTATGTACAGTAGATATATTAATTATTGACTACATTATTTTAAAAATGTTATAAGAATAATAAGACTTTCTAAAAAAACTATACAACGTAAATCGTCTTAAATCTAATATTAGAGGCATCAAATGCTCCATGCGTAGTCTTGTGTAAAACACACTTGAGAAACTTTTTTTTAATAAAAAGAATGTTGGGCAAAAATATCAATAGTTAAAAAAAGTAATAAAAATTTTAAAAAGTGCTATTTTTTTCTTTTTAAGATTTTTTTGAAATATGGATGTAAAAATATTTTTTTTTCTTTTTCAAAATTTACTGTTAGTTGACCATTGAAATGCAATGAATTCATCATTTGAACCACATTTTCCAAAATAAACAAAATTTTTGCAAAAAAAAAAAAAAAAAAAAAAAAAAAAAAAATCTGATCTTTTTTTAAAAAGTTTTTTAGAATCTGTGATTCGCGAAATGTTTACAAATGCAACAGGTGAAGTGCTTCCCGTCTGAGTCAGCATTGTTGTATCTGACTCTTCCCCCCCCCTCCCCCCTGTCATATTCGCCCTAGTTTCTTTTCTAAAATGAAGCTCATTTTTGAAAGGTTAAAGAAGAAAAGCAATTCATTTTATTTTGTTCTTTATTTGAAATACATGATACGAAAGATATCCTAGTATCATGAAAGGAGCTATACAGACATATTGTTTGATTTACTTCGGAAGGGGCACAATGATAAATTTCCTGCCATTATGTTTGAGACTCCCCCTGGAAAGAAATTGACTTTAGAAATGATGAATTTATCTTTAAAGTTTTTCAAGTAGGAATGATCGAGATTAAATGATTCTGAAATTAATCTAAATCTTAAGCTCATTATACAGCAGAGTTTATATTTTGAAATATAGAAGTACAGTAAAACCTCCATAACGCACACTCCCCAATAGCAGACACCTCTATTTATCGGACAGTTTTCCAATCCCCACTCCCAAAACCGAAATTTTTGTATATTTAACCTCTGAATAACGAACATTCCGAATAGCGGACACTTTATTCGACAATAAAGTATGAAAAAATATTTTTTTAAAAGAGAAATAAAAATGAAAAAAAAAAAAAAAAGCCTCTTAATTTATCCGGACAATGTGTCACAAATTTTGTGAGCACAGCTAAATGTAGGTAAGAAGATGGGGAAAATTTCTCTCCCTCTCCACGTTCAATGCTTAATTCGGGAGGTTGCCCGGTAGGAATATCTTCCAGAGCATGAAAATATCAGCCAAGAATATTTTGGGATTTTATGCTTTTAAAAAGGTAAAAAAGTGTAATCCCTCCCTCCCCGTCCGGAACTCTACAGTGTCCAATGACGTCACATAGAAAAACAAATTACATGTAACTGCAAGCTAAAATAAACTTATGTAAAAAAAAAAAAAAAAAAAAAAAAAAAAATTCACAAGAATAATAAACAGTGGATGAAAGTGTGCACATGCACAATTTTATTTTAATTTTATTATTTAAAAAATAGTTTTAATTTCTGACTAATTTTATAATAGAGGTTTTAGGACATATAAAAGTAAATTAACGAAACATTAGGCACTTCTTAGCGATTTTTGAATCTCTGAGGTTTTCCCAATAGCGGACAATTTCTGTGTTTCCAAGGTGTCCGTTATTTAGATGTTTTACTGTATTTTATTGTTCCTAATATTAATTTGTTATATTAAAAAATAAATGTATATAGACTTCATAGTTTTTCCCTAAATATATGAGCAAAAAAATCGTATTAAACGTAGTATTAGATGTATCTAAAACTCCATGCATAGTCTTGTGTAATACGCACTTGAGAAACTTAAAAAAAAACAAAAAGAATATTGGGCACAAATATCAGTAGTTAAAAAAATAGTAGGAATTTTAAAAAATTATATTTTTTAACTTTAAATTTTTTTAAAAAAATAAAATATGCATGTAAAAATATCTTTTTTTTCAAAATTCACTGTTAGTTGACCATTGAAATACAGTGAATTCTCCATTTGAGACATATTTTGAAAAATAAACAAAATTTTTGAAAAAAAATTAAATTGTCCTTTTTTAAAAGAGTTATTTAGAATGAGGGATTTGTGAAATGTTTAAAAATGCTTCAAGTCTGTGTCAGCATTGTTGTATCCCCCCCCCCCCACCTGTCATATTCTCCTTAGCTTTTTTTTCTAAAAGGAAGTTCATTTTTGAAGGGTTGTAGAGTAAAAGAAATTCATTTTATTTTGTTCTTTATTTGAAATAGATGATACGAAAGATATTCTAGTATCATGAAAGCAGCTATACAGATATATTGTTTGATTTACTTCGGAAAGGGTACAATGATCAATTTCCTGCCATTATGTTTGCGTTTCCTCCTTGAAAGTAATTGAGTTTAGAAATGATGGATTTATCCTTAAAGTTTTTCAAGTAGGAATGATCGAGATTGAATGAATCCAAAAGTAACATAAAACTTATGCTTATTGTACAGTAGAATTGTATTTTGAAATATTGAAGCATTTTGTTGGTCATACTATTCATTTGTTATATTTAAAAAAAAATAAAAGCATATAGGCTTCATACTTTTTCCCTAAATATATGAGCAAAAAAATCGTATTAAACGTAATATTTTGTGTATCTAAAAATTCATGCGTGATCTTGTGTAATACGCACTTGAGAAGCTTTAAAAAAAAAAAAAAAAAAAAAAAAAAAAAAAAAAAAAAGAATATTGGGCAAAAATATCAGTAGTTAAAAAAATAGTAGGAATTTTAAAAAATGATATTAAAAAAAAAAATAAAATATGCATGTAAAATATATAGATATATATGTTTAAAATTCTCTGTTAGTTGACCATTGAAATGCAGCGAATTCGCCATTTCAACCATATTTTGAAAAATAAAATTAAACTGTCATGTTTCCAAGTACTTCCAGTCTGTGTCAGCATTGTTGTACATTCTACTCCCCCCCCCCCACCCCTGCCATTTTCTCCCTAGTACCTTTTCCAAAATGAAGCTCATTTTTGAAGAGTTATAGAAAAAAAGGAATCCATTTTATTTTGTTTTTTATTTGAAATACATTATAGGAAATATATTCTAACATCCTGAAAGAAACTATACACATATTGTTTGATTTACTTCGGAAGGGGTACAATGATCAATTTCCTGCCATTATGTTTGCGCTTCCTCCTTGAAAAGAAAATGAGTTTAGAAATGATGGATTTATCTTTAAAGATTTTCAAGTAGGAATGATCGAGATTGAATGATTCTGAAGGTAATCTAAAACTTACGCTTGTTATACAGCAGAGTTATATTTTGAAATATAGAAGTATTTTATTGTCCATATAATATTCATTTGTTACATTTAAAAAAGTAAAATCATATATAGTTCATCGTTTTTCCATATGTTTTTGTCGTTTTCAACAACAACAACAACAAAAAATCATATTAAATGTAATATTAGATGTATCTAAAATTCCATGCGTATTCTTGATTAATACACACTTAAAGAACTTTTTTAGAAAGAATTTTGGGCAAAAATAACAATAGTTGAAAAACGCAAGAAAAATCATGCGTTAAGCATAGATTAGGAAGCACTTTCCAACGCTTCAAGAAATCTTTAACAAAACTTCGTTATTTAGGTAAATAAGGATATAAAGGCAAATATAAATTCCAGTACTATTGAACAGCCCTGTATTTGATCTGTCAGCTAATATACATACTATATAATAAGAATATTTAGTTTAGAAAGAAATGTCTAGTAGCTTAAAATTTCTTTTTCAGCAATTTATACTAATAGATGGAAACATAGTTGAATACTTTGTTCAGCCTTGTAGCTTGCCTGGTACCTTTATTACCCATCAGTGTTAAGATAAAATTTATTTTAAACTAAAACACTCTTAAAACAACTGAAATCCCTTTCTCATAAATTATTATTCATAGGCTCCATGTAGCCAATTCTTTGCGTGGCCCTGCATATCATTTTATCTATATTCTGCAAACATTTCTTAGCAAATTTAATGGAGTTCAGCGTAAAAATCCATAATTTATTTAAGAATCACCTTTTAGTAATTTATGCTCATATTCAGTAATGTTGGCGAGCTCTTTTGGGTAGCGCTGTATATTAATTAAAGCATTTATACACACCATATAATGTGCATAAATTTAGTGAAACTTATACGCGCATTTCATAATTAAAATCGTTTCATTCATCCATCAGCTATCATCGAATACATATGCAGTGCTTTGGAAAGAATGTGCTATTTGAAATCTTTTGTGTGTCCCTGTAAATACTATGTACTTTATACTAGGGAAGGCAGTATCATATAATTTATACTAAGACTCATTACATACATCAATTTTATCATGCATGAAACAGTTTAATATATTTAAAATATGTCACACACAATTCCCACTTTTACCATTATCTAATGGAATTCTTTTGTGTGGCCCTGTACATGAATAATAGTTACATTTTCACCGTATACTTTATAGAATGCATATTTTAATGCACATCATAAAAGCATATAAATTTTAATATGGTTGACTGGATATAACATCTTTAAAATTCCTTTGAAACAATTTTTCCCCATAGGCCGTAATATAATGGGAAACTTTTGATTCTCCCTGTAGATAAACTAATCATGGTAGAAACTTCCTTTTCAATAAGGTAGGGTAAATGTCAATAACGTCCTAAAATTTCATGGCAATCCGAGTATATTTACGTGAGTTAGAGCGCGGCCAGATGGCCAGACAAACCGAATGCATAAGCACTTTTCAACTTTGTTGGAAAGTGCTAATAAAAAAATAGGAATTTTAAAAAATGCAGTTTTTTTAGCACTTTACTTTTTTTTTTGTGAAATATGCAGTTAAAAATACATTTTTTCTTTTTCATTTAAATACAGTAAGTTCTTCATTTGAACCATATTTTCAAAAATAAACAAAATTGTTGAAAAAAAAAAAATTAACTGTTCCCTTAAAGGAAAAAAAAAAAAGTAACATTTGCTAGAATGAAGGGTTTGTGAAATGTTTCCAAGTGCAACGGGTCAAGTGCTTTATTCGTCTGTGTCAGCTTTATTGTATCCCAATCTACCCCCCCCCCCCCCCTTGTCATATTTTTCCTAGTTTCTTTTCTAAAATGGAGCTCATTTTCGAAGAGTTATAGAAAAAAAGAAGTTCATTTTATTTTGTTTTTTATTTGAAGTATATGATACGAAATATATTCTAGCATCATGAAAGAAACTATACATATATCGTTTGATTTACTTCAGAAGGGGTACAATGATTAATTTCCTGTCATTATGTTTGAGGTTCCTCCTTGAAAAGAAATTGGGTTTAGAAATGATGGATTTATTCTTAAAGTTTTTAAATAAGAATGATCGAGATTGAATGCTTCTGAAGGTAATCTAGAACTTACGCTTATTGTACAGTGGAATTATTTTTTGAAATATAGAAGTATTTTATTGCTCATAATATTAATTTATCTTACCAATTCATTACAGAGATTAAAACATACTAAGATAAAGCAATTTAACATACAGTCGACTCTCGTTAATTCGAAATCGGATAAATCCAATCTTTGCGTAATTCGAACTGAACATGAAGTCCCGAAATTTTCAAGGGCAAAATAACTTTAAAAAATTTCATTTATTCGAACTAGTTTTCTCTCGATTTCGTTTAATTTGAACTAACGATAATTCCGATTTTTCATTTCCTATTACTTTCACACGGACTTCAGATCCTTAAAATAACTTTCTTTTTTTCATTTTTGTCAGAATTGTTCTCAAACTATTATTCATATAATTACGTTTATTTGATGCTCCGTCTGTCCATCAGTCCCACCTCCAACCCATCTTCCATTGTGCTTATTCCTAATCCCTTAATTAATTTATGTATTTATATTTTAGGTAGATTTCGTATGAAATACTACCTATTGCATTCGCACAAGTTTATATATCTATCTATCTATCTATCTATATATTTCACTTTTTTATGGACACGATAACTTCTATAATTCTTCACCAATCCCCACCAAACTGGTACATAAAATCCAAAGGGGTAAAATCTCGGCTAAGTTCGTTAATGGGCAAAATCGGACTAAGGGAGTTGAAATAGTGGGCGTTTTTGTGAAAACAGAAAAAACCCATAACTTCTTAATGAAAACAGATATCAAATCAGTTTAAAGTTTATATTACTTCTAAATAATGGGCCAAAAGTTTATGCATGACAGATTTTTGATAAAGTTAAAAATAGGCTCAAGGGGGGAAAAAATAGGGTTTTTGGAAAAAAAAAAATCATAACTTTTTCAATTCTCCAGATGTCAAATCCGTCTAAATTTTATATAAATATTCGTAAAATTATCTAAAACTTTTGTATTTGCAAGTTTTTAATAGGACTAACTCTTACCGGTAAAAAAAAAAAAAAAAAAAAAAAAATTAAAAACGAAAATAAAAAGGGGTTTAGAAAAAGAAAAAAATCCATAACTTTGTGAATTCTTAAACTGTCAAATCCAATTAAATTTATTTTACATCTTCTTAATAATATCTACAACTTTTATATTGACAAGTTTTTCATAGGACCAATTCGTATAGCAAAAGTAAATTAAACACAAAATTGGAGTTGGAGAAAAAACCTCTAATGCAAACTGCTTACATTCTGAATCGTTTTTAGGTGCGTTCGTAATTATATAATACGTAGCACCTATAGTGGTCGTTCAGTCCGTCCGTCTGTCTGTCCGTCCGCATATAACAACGCAAAAACTACCCAACCGAATCGTTTGAAATTTAAAATACATAATTATTACATAATTTTGTCGAGTCATTTCAAATTTTATGAAACTGGGATGCATAGATCAATTACAGGGGCAATCAAAAGTATTCCATTACATTACGGTCAATGGGGAAAAAAGTTTCAAATGCATTTTAATCGTTTGAAATTTAAAATACATAATTATTACATAATTTTGTCGAGTTATTTCAAATTTTTTGATAATCGTGTGCATAGATCAATTACAGGGGCAATCAAAAGTATTCAATTACATTATGGTCAATGGGGAAAAAGTTTCAAATATATTCTAAACGTTTGAAATTTAAAATACATAATTATTACATAATTTTGTCGAGTTATTTCACATTTTATGAAAATCGGATGCATAGATCAATTACAGGGACAATCAAAAGTATTCCGTTACATTATGGTCAATGGGAAAAAATGTTCCAAATGCATTTTAATCGTGTTACACTCATGCGAACTTAATAAAATTTATATGCAACTATAAAGTACATATTGTAATATACATCTTACATAATTTGTGGTGCAAAGAACATTTGTTATTGATTTACAAGGCCACACAAAAGTATTCCATTACATAATGGTATAGGGAGAACATTGTTTGATGAGCGTTTTAATTGTAATTCACTATTTACAATTTTATGAGATTGATATATGAAAGTAATATTTTTTAAACTTCGTTATCGTACGAACGCACCTAATTTGCTACGCTTCACGTGCAATTTCCAACTTGTTTAAATTCATTTCTTATTTTAAATGCATCCAAATAGCAGACCATCTCATTTAGTAACTATATAATGTGAAACATTGGCCAGTTTTTTGATAAAGACAGAATATATTTCAAAAAAAGCTGCGAAAAAGGGTATTTTGAATGGAATTTCTTGAAGTGACCGTGATAGGAAATTTGAGGAAGTATTCAAATAACAAATTGCGTTTTTTCTGACTCATTTTTAAATCTATTTTTGCTCTCAAACACATCCAATTTACAAGTCCTCTTATTTTGGAACTGTATAATGTGACGCATTGGTCAATTTTTTGATAAAGACAGACTATATTTCAAAAAAGGCTGCCAAAAAGGGTATTTTGAACAGAATTTCGGGAAGTTATCGTGATTGAAAATTTGAGGAAGCATTGAAATAACAAACTGCGTTTTTTCTGACTCATTTTTAAATTCAGTTTTGCTCTCAAACGCATCCAATTGACAGATTCTCTTATATAGAGCTGTATAATGTCCCGTATTGGTCAGTGTTTTGATAAAGGCTGAATATAATTTTAAAAATGCTGTCAAATTGCCACTTCGCGCAAAATTTCCCGAAGCTATCATGATTAAGAATTGAGGTTGTATTCAAAATTGGTTATTTTATAACTCATTTTTAAATTCAATTTTGCTCTCAAACGCATTCAATTGACAGTCTTTTGTTATTTAGGAACTATATAATATGCCGTATCAGTCGATTTTTTTAATAAAGTCGGAATTATTTCAAAATATGTTGTCAAAATGGGCATTTGATCCGAATTTAGCTTAAAATGATTCTGACGAAACCAGTCCTTACAGAAAAATGAATTAAAAAAATTTTCAAAAGAGGACAAATAAAGTTGTTCAACTGGGTTTATCTGTAATCAAATTTATTTTTTGTTGTTGAAATGAGCACTCTTCGAAATCTACCTCTCCCTATAGGCCAAGCCGACATGAATTTTTTAAATTTAATATTAAGTCATATTCTAATGATAACAGCCGAAATAAATTTAAAAAGCACTACAATTTTAATTCCTTTGTAATAATACCCCTTTAAACATGTTTTTCTCTTATAATTTTCATAATTCGAACTTTGGATAATTCAAACATTTCTTGTGGTCCCCACGAGTTCGAATTAACGAGAGCCGACTGTACACCATATCGAATGTTGTTGCAAACTGGAAAATTAGAATACTACAAAACATTATGGGAAACGATTTAAAATGTGTATTTAGAATATGGAGAAGATGTGGACGATATATTCGCAATAATTAGTAAATCCATAAACCTCCTCCTCTCACTGAAAATTTAATTCATATGAAAACAATATACAGTTTATTGTAGAAGTTTAGAAAAACAACAACCTGGCATTCCTTGTCGTTCTACTTAATCGTTCAGAATATAATCTCCATGTTACAGTATGCAGGAAAACAAATGTAATAGTCCAAGAGCCGACAGAGCAAAAGCTAAGGTATCAAGCACAATGAAAAAAAAAAACCCTTTATTTTATAGAAGAATAGAAATAGGGGAATCTAATGATCGATGTCTGCCGGAAGTGAAGTGGTTCATAAGTCAAAAATTAATACCACTAGTGGTTGACTTGTAGGTTTATAATTGTGTTTTCCTCCTCCCAGTCCTTCATGTTTCCATATCTATGATTGTAGGACAAACAAAATGGTAAACCTATGAGTCAACCATTGGTGGTATTAATTTTTGGCTTATGCACCACTTCACTTACGGCAGACATTTAACATTAGATTCCGCTATTACTACTCTTCCATAAAATAAAGGTTTTTTCCTCGTGCTTGATACCTTAGGTTTCTGTGCTGTCGGCTCTTGGAATATAATCTCAAAACATTCAAGAACCCCCTTTCCACTTAAAATCTTTCCACAATAAATACCTATATTCATACCTATAGATCAGTAAACGTACCTATAGATCAATAAACGTATGCTCCAGAAGACCTCTGACAAACAGAAATAAATAAAATTAAATCAATATCCAAGGATAGAAGATATGCCACTAAACCGATACAGAAATTAATTAATAAAGCGACAGTAAGACACAATAGATAATGCGCATGTGACGTCACGCACTGCAAAAAAGATGTATTTCTCAACCTGTTGTGGGCGGAAATAACAATTCTCATATATTAGTAATTTATAACGCATTATTTTCTACAGATAAAACAATATAATACGATTTATTATACCTGCGTAAAAATTAAGTTTAGTTTTGAATTTTCATGTAATTCATTTCGAATTTTTGACCACAGCAAATTGCGTTGTCACGCAAAAAGCCAGTTTGTTGACAAACTTGCACATTATCTATAGAATATAACCAGCTAGTTATTAAGTTTAGAAATTTAATCCCTTTTATAACAGGAGTTTGTTGAAGCTAAAAAGAGAATTTAAAGAACTAGGAATGAATAACTCTATCACCCCTAACCTACCAATCTTTAAATTAATCAGAAGAGACATCAAGAAAATTTCATAATTACAGACATCAGGAATATATAAAATTAATTTTAAAAACTAGTCAGATGTGGATATTCAAAACTTTCTTCTATCTTATGCATGTTGATATTTCCAGAAAAATGAATCATAGTAGTGTCACCAATTAGGCAATTTACACAAAAATCTAATCTGCAACAACTTATTTCAAGTTCTGACTGAATCTGAAATTTCATGAAAATCCGTGCATTAGTATTTGAGATAGAATCATCGCAAAAATCGCAAAAATAAACTGGAAAGAAGCACCTAATGCTGAACGATTTACTCCAAAAACTAAAGAATACTAATTTATATGAGAGACAAACTGAATTTGAAGTTTGATGAAAATTCGTGCATTAGTTCCTGCGATAGAGCTATTGCGAGAATCATGAATAATACCGCATAGCAGTGCCAATTGTTGAGCGATTTACTCCAAAAACTATATAATACTAATTTATATCAGGGCCTAACGGAATCTGAAAATTGAAGAAAATTCGTGAATTAGTTCTTGAGATAGAGCTATTGCGATAATCATGAATAATTAAAGTGCCATCTATTGGCTGTCATACACCAAAGCGTAATCAGAATCATATTATATTAAGGACTAATAAAATCTAAAGTTTTATGAAAAACTGTCCATTAGTTTTGAGACATGGCTATTATACAAATCGTGAAAAAGGCAGCATAGCAGCGTCATCTGACGGGTGATATACAATATTGAGTAATCAGATCCAGTTTACATCAAAGTCTAACTGAATCTCAAGTTTTATGAAGTTCCGTGCATTAGTTCTTTAGATAGAGCGCCCATAAAATTTATGTCGCATATAGACAGACAGACTCACAGACATTCAACGACTTGAACCTAAAAACATGTTTTATGAATATCTAACCCCCTAAAACGTGTAAATTCGTCAATCAAAAGATTTTAACATTTACACCACAAATTTACTAAATATAGTTAGTTAGTTAACTTATAATATAAATATAGTTAGTTAACTTAGTTTTCAGCTGTGCAACATTTTGCATACATTCTAAACTTATGATTTTAAAATTTTCACGTTAATTTTGAAATTAAATTTATTATTTGGAGAGCTAAAATGTCAAAAATAAGTCAAAAATAAAATAGAGTTCGCGTGTGCTTGTTAAAATTTCTATTTCAATTCTTTCTTTTTATGTTAAGCTGCTTACAACAAATCGTTTCAGTTCTTATTAATTACAGACGCTATTTAAAAGTCAAAGTTTAATAAAAAAGAAAAGATCTGCATTTAAGCCTCCGTATTTCCACTCTTGAAAATTTTATTCGCCTTGTTTAACTTTAGAACATGTGTTGTTTTTAAGTTAATACTAGTAATTTATTATCTCTATAATACTAACAAAGGTCATTAGTCCCTTAAAGTATTTTCTAATTACCTATTGCCTTATAAGATAATCATCTCATGCAACTAGGATATTTATAAAATTGCTTTTTTTTAATAATTAGTTGTAAATAGCTTTTAAAATATTATTAATAGGATTTAATTCAAAAGAAATATTAAAATATTTTTTCTTTCTAAACTAGTTTAAAGGATTAAAAATAATTTTTATAAATATAATACAATTAAAATGAAATCACAAGTGTATAAACAAGTTAATAAAATTCTAAATACTAACAAAATATGAACATTGAAAACCAGAAATATGTAATAAGAAACCAGTTATAACCTACAGATCCGTCAGATTAGCTTGCTGGTTTAATTCATAGCAAAGATATATGAGATATCACTGATTCAATTTTGTCGACATTAGACCTAAACTGACAAAATTTAGCTCCTTATAACACATAAAAAAATTCTCAAAATAAATAAAAGTAAAATCTAAGAGATATAAAAAATGAAATATTACACATAAGATTTTAAAAGATAAATAAATGAATAGAATATAACACTTCAATTATAGATAAAAATTTAAAATATAAAAAATTTGACTTACAAATGTAAATTATGTAAAGATGTATGCAGGTTTAAGACTTTAAAAACATGTGGCAATTATCTAACTAATTTGAGTTTGAGTGAACAATGCTTTGAGGTTTATAGCTACAATGGCTGTTACCTCGAATGATCCATAAACCACAGAAACAAATACAGAACACTTTATTATTACAAGAAATCCATTACATACATTTTAATACACATCACAAGGACAACACCCGCACACCCATGCCGCTAGCTGGACTCGAACCAGGGTCCAGCGGTGTGGGAGGAGCTCACGCTACCGACCACGCCTATCTAACTAATAAACAAGCATATAGTTAATAACAAATGATATATTGCTGCCCTCTGGTGTGACAAATGAAAACAATATTGTAACAAAATTTTAGTGTTGCCATTTATATTTATAGAGAAGAGTGAAATGAATAGAAGTAGTTTGAAGATTCAATAATTAATACTAATTCATAAATATTAAAAATTAATAAAAAACATAAATGACTAAAATAAATTAAAATTTATTTAACAATATAGGAAAAAGCTTAAAATAAAAACTGAATAGATGTGAAAAATAAGTGTTTATTAAATCGATTATCTTAAAACAATTATTTAAAAAAAATAAAAAAAATAGTAGATACATTATTAAAAAAAATAATAAGGATTATTTTAAGATAGTGTAATATAGCTTTGTATTAGATGCAAATCTGTAGCATATTTATGAAAAATTATGATGTGAAATGTATAAAATCCATTTTTTAAATAGAATAATATCTATCTACATCTATCGACACACACACACACACATATATATATATATATATATATATATATATATATATATATATATATATATATATATATACGAGGTTTCTAAACTTTTTTTAGCATTCCGTACCTCAACTATCTATTATATACAATATATGAACCCCGAGTCAGAAGAGTATTGTCAAAAATTAGCTTAAACCATACGATATATGATGCCCATAAGGTTTTCGATTGGGTTCAGACCAGGGACACACGCCGGCCAATCAAAAACAGTAATATTTAGAGAGTTAAACCAAGTTTTTGTTTTGTATGCGACATGAATGGACGCATTATCTTGCTTAAATAAATGCTTTGGACCAGCTAAAATTCAGAAATGGCTGTAAACTTTTTTCCAATGTATGTATGTAATCTTGCGCTGTTTTGCGACCATCCAAGAAGTCTAGAGATGATTGAGCATTAAAGCAGAGTGGAGCCAAAATCATTAAAGAGTCAACTCCTTGTTGATGACTAAAGAAAGCCCAAGGCTCTTAACGCAAGTCGTGCCAATAGCATGTCCACCTATTTGAACTATACAAATTACGCTTTTTTTTACCTCACTGAATATCACAGTACACTTGTGTCCATATGACACATGTTTGCAAGCCCACTGCATTCTCAACAATTTTTAGTGAGATTTCAAAGCTGGTTGTTTTATCATTTTCATATAAACTATTATTTTTCTTTCTTTAATTCATCTCCGAATCATTTCCGTCGACACAGAAAGTCTTGACTCATTTTTAATGAGACTGGCAATCATCATTTGTTTTGATGCCAGTTTATGGATCCTTCTATCTTCTCCTTTTTTTGGTCAGACAAGGCTTTCGAGATCTATCAAGATAATAAGTTGAAACTGGTGTTAATCAATTGAAGTGAAAAAAACTTCTTTAAAACGGTATAAAATAAATTAAATTGCGCGTGGCCTTTCGAAAGAACTTTCTTCGTCAGGCTTAAAAAGACGTACGTCTGCTATGAATGTAGCGGCACGACTGAAGTGAAAAGGTGGGAAAGGGAACAATTTAATAATTTCTTCTTTACTTACTAATTATTACTATTATTATTATTATTATTATTATTATTATTTTGTGTGTGTGTATTTACTTTTAATATAATCTGCCTTTTTAATTAATACTTTTTACTTACTTTTTTACATTTTCCCCTTGTTACCATTTTCCTTTTTCCTTCTCCTCCTTCATTGTATTCCTCGTGCGTTTTGATTATGCTCTTCCGTGATTGGCTATTGCCTTCTATTTTCCTCTTGGTTGTTCCTGCAGCTTGCTCCCTTTCCCAACTTTTCATTTCAGTTGTGCCCTACATTCATAGTAGACGCGCGTCTTTTTGCGCCTGACGAAGAAAGACTAGATTCTTCCGAAAGGCCTTGCGCAATTTAATTTATTTTATGGTGTTTAAAACAAGTTTTTTCATTTCAGTTCTTTCAGATCTATGTTTTGCTTTGAAAGAGTCACCCCTAGTCAATACTTGATAAAGACAAACTTTTTTGGACGATTCAAATTAACCTAAATTTTTGCAATACTCTTTCGATTTTAGCTTCCTGTTTTAATTGCTTTATTTAACCGAAAATTTCTAGCTCACAGCATCTTCAATAACCGATGCTATTGAGAGAAGAAATTAGATACTTCATGCATGTAGCTTGTCAAATTTGAAATTTGCATTTTTCCGTGAAAAGTTGCCAAAAATCAAGAAAGTGTCTAAACTTTTGGGATGTGGAAATTTCACATTTTTTTAGTCATATTAAATATTATCTTATATTAAAACCCTTTTTTCTGTTCTAAAATGTTTAAAATATATTTAAAAATAAGTATAGCCATTTGTATAACCCAGGAGTTCGTATCTTTTATTTAAAGATTAACTATCATCAATGTCTAAACTTTTGCTGAGTACTGTAGTTATTATACTTATTACAGTTAATGAGTTCTGAATTATCATTCTGAGTGTCTTTTCGGGGCAATTTTTATCTTTGACGCATACTTTTTTTGTCGCAATTTTCTGCTACTAGGTTTCTAAGTAAAAATTCTTTTTTGTTATAAAGCAATAAAAAATATTGCTTTCTAATATATTTTTTTAAATTTATTCGAAGAAATATATATATATATATATTTTTTTGCATTAAATGAGTATAAAAATAAAAATATTTTAATCAGCACTCTTTTATAACAGTTCAGTGCTATAAAAGTCTTAAACACCACTTCTAAACACCTTCTACACTTCCACACCTTTCATCTACCCCCTTCAACTCTTTTCATACCTTCCAATATTTAAACAACACGATTGGAAGTCTTAAATACCGCATCCAATTTCACAATAGCACTTTATGTTATCCATAATATTTTTTTTGGCTACAATGCGTTAATTTAACGTGGAGCCAGATAATGAAAATATCGACGTTTTGATTGACAATTGGTAAAAATTACAAATCAGTAAATTTATTAAAAAATATGTCACTTTTGCCATGTTTATTTCTATAAAATATATGATAACAGGAAATAAAAAAAAAAGAATTTTGTAAACCATCTATTCAGAATTTCAAAACTGTTTTCTTAACTTGCAATTGTAATTTAATAATTATTAGATTATTAGTTGATAAAAGTTTAGTTTACATTCCTTATGTTTTTTATTTGTGTTTAATTTTTTAGCTCTTAAAATATTTTATCGTTGTAGTTCTACAGCTTATTTTAGTGAGTGTGATTTTTCGCATAATGGACTACTTGATTATTGTTTCACGTAAACAGTTATAACATTGCAACCATATTCGACAATTTATCCCCTACGGACGGGTAACGAGAAAATGACTTAAAATTAAATTATAATTAAGTTCTACAAGTATTAAAACGTTGTATTGTTACCGGCAAAAAATATGTGTACATAACTTTTGCAATTCTCATGCATTAGAAAATGAGTGAAATATCGATTACAATATCCCATGAAATAAGAGAGATTAAATGAAAACTGTAGAAAAATAGTAGAAAAAAAGCCACTGAAGATTTTTCAAGCAAAGAGAAAAAAGGTATTTTTTAGGGATTTATTTTTAATAAGACAGTTTTTATAATCTTAAAAAAAGGATAAAAGTACTAAATTGGCAAAAAAAGTTAAAACAGCACTTACTAATACAAACTTAATAACAAATCGTCAAAAAATAATTAAAAAAGAATTCATAATCTTTAAAAATATCTTGGAGGGATAATGAGATCTTGAAACAAAAAAAGTCTTCTTAAAAATAAATAAATAAATAAAACAAATAAAAATAATATAAAAAATTATTTATTTTATTTTGCTAAACTTTTTTTTTAATTTTATGATTATCATTCTGAGAGTATTAAAGGAAAAACTATTTACTATATTAATAAATAATAATAATTTTTTTTGTAAACAATAAAATAATGCAAAATTTTGAAAATTTCGTAATCATTATATTTCATTAATTAATCGATATCAATGAGCTTATCCTGTTGAATTTTTAAATTTCTCTGTGGGTATTTTCATAAACATATGCTTCAACCAGAAGGATTTTTTTTATAAAGAATTTGATTCTAAATAAATCTGCTCAGATTTATCGATATTATTTACTTTTTTAAACCATTTTGTTTAATATTTTGACTTTATTTTATGTAATACTTTTCACTTATTTTATAAAATAATTAAAAAAAAAATAATATTTATAATTTAAATATGTTTATATTAAAATTATCTTAAAACCCTTAATGGCTGTGATAGAAACTTTCGCAGAGCCATAGTTAGTGGTTTCTGAGACTGCTTGATCAAAAGATTAATAAAAGTCTGAATTAAATCATAGGATATATAGAAGTATAATACTCTTGTATAAAAAGTTTAATACAAAAACACAATCCTATGAGTTATTCTCGCTTTTATTCATCTTTCAATTTTGTGGTCTCACAAACCGCATCACATTCATACGTTACAATTTCTGTCACATCAGTTAAACGTTAAATTTATAAAGTTTTGAAAAACCGAACGCTGAGAAAGCGGACAGTTAAAATTTCGAACTCAATTGAACAATCCAGTGGAAATTTAATAGAAACCTGATTTTGAAGATGTTCGAATTTGAATCTCGAAAACATTTTGATATAGTTTTATTTACAAGAGTTAAAAATTATTTTTTACATCAGTAAAAAAAAAAAAAAAAAAAAAAAAAAAAAAAAAAAAATAATAATAATAATAATAATAATAATATAATAAAAAATAAAATAGAGAGATTATTTTTAAGTATTGGGCATCCCCCTTAATCTTGCCATTTCAACAATGATGATAATGCTGTCCCATATTAATATATAAGCCCCCTTCGGATATAGTTCGGCCACTGTTGGGAATCAACCGGGGTAATAACGCCAATCCCTGGCGTTATTACCCTGGGATACTTATTGCTCAGTAAATCCTAAACTGCAAGTTATCTCGAGAAGATATCCAAAATCTTCTACAACAATTTGAAAGTACATGAAATACACTACAAATTTATGTAATAAACAAAGTATTTCTGGATAAAAAATATAGTCTTCAGATCAAAAACCTTATCTCGCAAATTTTAGATCAAGCGTTAATTTTAGTTGCTTGGAAAAACAATAAGACCTAAAAATGAAACAAATTAACTTGAAGCTGTTTTTTGCGATTTACATGACTCAAAACCCTTCTGCGCAGAGCTCATGGGTGTCATTTACCTGATTATTTCATAATTATGCAAAATATAAGCACTTGGCGTTATTACCCCGCCTGGCGTTATTACCCCAGGATACCTTATATGAAAATAAAATATGCATAAACTATTTAAAAAATGCAATGTAATTCCAAAACAAAACTTAAATGTATTCTTAAGGGAAAATTTGTATTATTTTATTGCCTTTTGCGTCCATTCCTTAAAATAAAAAAAATCGAAAAATTTTAAATACCTTTCATCAGAACGAATTATTCGAGAGTCCGAAAAGAATAGTTCCGGATAATCGATGCTACTGATATTAAATAGGATTCGTCCCATTCTTACGTACTAAGTACATAGAAAATTTCAAGTCTGTATCTCAATTTCTTCGGGAGATAGATCGTTTAAAGATAGACGAACGACAATTTTTTTTTTTATAAAAATATGTTTTTCGGAATCTCCAGTATCTAAAACGTGTAAATCCGTCAATTTTTTTTTTCGATTTCCAAAACCATTGCAAGACTTACCCTATACTACGTATGATGATTAAGTTAAAAAGGGTTTGTGTGACTGCTATAGATTCTATAGAACTGGAGTTTTCCTTCGTTTTCACTTACTAGGGAACTGCAAAAGGTGTAAGTCACCAATTTTGATGAAAGGGGTATCGCTGGAAAGATCTCATCGTAAGCAGTGAAAAACTCGATGGAACTACCCGTCGGAAATAAGTCGTTTCCGAGATATCAAACAGTTTATGTCACGTAACTAGTGTACACTTAATGGGGGACCGCAAAAAATTTTAGTCTCGATTTTAACGAAAGTGGTGTCGTTAAAAATATATCATCGCGAGGATTAAAATACTCAGTGGAATTACCCGTCGGAAATGAGACGTTTCCGAGTTATACGACAATTTGTGTCACGTAGCTAATGCACACTTACTGGGAAACTGCCTTAAGTGACATAAGTTGTCGAATACCTCGAAAACGGCTCATTTTCGATGGGTAGCTTCATTGAATTTTTTACTTCTCACAATGATATTTTTCCAACGACACTATGTTCGTCAAAATCGAGACAACATTTTTGTTTGCGGCTCCCCGTTAAGTGTGCACTAGCCAAGTAAGCACTAGCTACTTGACATAAATTATCGGATATCTGAAAGACGGCTCATTTCCGACGGGTAGTTCTATTGAGTTTTTTACTCCTCACGATGCGATCTTTCCAAAAATACCACTTTCGTCAAAATCTGGACTATTTTTTTGTGATTCCTTATTAAGTATGCACTAGTTACTTGATATAAATTGTCAGATATCTCGAAAACTGTTCATTTCCGACGAGTAGTTCCACAGAGTTTTTACTGCTCACGATGAGATATTTCCAACGATTTTGCCAAAATCGGTGCCTTACACTTCTTGCAGTTCCCTATAGTTTATGACATAGTGAGATGAGAAGACTACATTGTTAAAAAAATTTCTGTAAAATTACAGAGAATCTACGGCTAATCCATTATCTTAAGTCTTATGTAGTATAACAGAAATAAGAAAAACCGGATTCTGTTTAATAACAGAGCAGTTATTCGATAAATTTTGAGTAGACTTTGTATATTAACATCGTTAAAATACACAAGACTCTCTAAATTTACTTTTATTGATAATACTTTAATTTAATTTTTGCTTACACACCATGCGTAGTATAGGGTAAGTCTTGCAAAAAGTCTTGCGTTTTGAAAATCGAAATTTTTTTGACGTATTTATACGTTTCAGATATTAGAGATTCCGAAAAACATGTTTTTAGAAAAAAAAATTGCCGTCCGTCTGTGTGTCTGTTTGGAAACACTCTATCTCCCGAACAAATTAAGATAGAGATTTGAAATTTTGTATGTGATTAGTATGTAAGAATGGGACGAAGCCTATTTGATATCAGTAACCTCTATTATTCGGAACTATTTTTTTCGGACTCTCGAATAATTCCTTCCGATGAAAGGTATATAAAAATTTGCGAAATTTTTTATTTTAAGGAGTGGACGTAAAAGGCAATAAAATCACGCACATTTTGCGTATAGAACGAAGTGGATCGGATTATAAGTTGCTGAGATATTTGTAATCCTGTTTTCCACACTCTTCGATTTTTCATGACCCTGTATTTCATTCAAATTTCAATTAAAATTTCATGCTTAATACGACTCAGTAAACTGCTAGTTAATATAATTATTATTTTTGGAGTTATTAGGTTGTTTCTTTTACGCAGTTCAGTACTACTTGACTATTTTGTTCTTTTATATAATCTGTCGAAATTGATTCATCAGCAATCCATTAATAGAGAATTACTGTGCATATTAAAAATATTTTAATATGCGTTTAAAATCTTGTTTTGGAGTTGCAATGCATTTTATAAATAGTTTTCACATGTTTTATTTTCATATATTATATTATGCATATCCATGATAGGTAAGTATTACGATGACCCCCCAGCCACTAGTTTATCTAGTGACATTGTGAGATGAGAAGATCACATTGTTAAAAAAATTTCTGTGAAGTTACAGATAATCTACGGCTAATCCATTATCTTAAGTCTTATGTAGTATAACAGAGATCAGAAAACTCCCGATTCTTTTAAATAACAGAGTAGAGAAGTTATTCGGTAAATTTAGAATAGACTCTGTATATTAACATCGTTAAAAATGCACCAGACTCTGTAAATTTACTTTTATTGATAATACTTTAATTTAATTTTTAAAATCAGTGAATCATCCGATCTTCAGCGAGTTTCAAAGACTAATTTTCTGAGTAAATTTGAACTGCTGTATCATTAAAATTTAGCGTAATTTGTTTTTAGCCGTCCAGGGTTTTGAAGCTGAGACATCTCGATAGTGGAAAAACACTTAACTGAGTTGTAGAAGATATTGTTACTAAGTACACTAGTACACGGTACCCGGGGTTTCCGGGTCACAGAATAAAGGTGAAAACTTTTTTTAAATTGAAAAGTCTAATAAATTTTTCTTACGTAATATGCTTTTTAAACTGCCAACTAATTCCAAACAGCAATTTTATATGAAACATATTAATTATGTAATCATAAAAAGCTTTGAAAATTATCGGTACTTCCGTATTAGACGCAAGATAGAAATTATTAGTCAAAGTTATTACCCAAAGAATAAAATTGCATTCTTTCAGTTTTTAAAACCAACTAAGAAAATATGACACACAGGTATTCTTTAAAATACATTTTTGTAAAAGTTAATTGATGTATCTTTTGTAAAGTAAGTTTGGAACTAAAAGTCCCCATTAAATTGAAGATAAAAACGAAATAAAACCAACAACATTCACCGGGTTTTATAGCCGACGATATTTTACATAGCAGGTTTTTAATTATTACTATTTTTTTTCAGTTGCTATGAAAAAATGGCAACAAATTATACAGTGATCTGTTATTTTCCATAGAGAAAAGAGATAGATGGAGGTGCAGTATGCGATTGAAACGGTTTGATGGGCGTTATTCTTCCAATTTAAATCTCTTATTCGGTCCAAACAAAACAATTACGTGGAACAAAGACCGAATTCTTCAAAGTCATTTTTTCTCTAAATGAAAAGATCTTTCAGAAGATATTTTAGCATTCTAAAATAGCATTTCATTGTATTATGAATTAAAACTGTATTGCTAAAAGTTTTCCTTTTTTGCAAAAGCACACGATTGTGCTTGATACAATGCAGTGAATGTTAGGGTTACTTTTTGGCGTCACCTCCAGCCACCAAACTACATTTCTATTCTTTTTTTACTCTATGGCTATTTTTTCTTTATTTCCCACATAAATGAGATACTCAAGTTGCCACCATTAGAGAAATTATACTAAGAACTACAAAAAAATTCATATCTCCAAAACAAATTGAGATACAGTTTTCTAACAAACTGCATTTAAAAGTGCATTTTTTTTTGTATAAGATGGTATAAAGGTTGAAAACCTGCTGTGTCTAGAAGTTTAAAAATTTTCAATAGCGAAAATCGTAAAACCGAAATTTCATCGGAAAGTGTTACCATTCAAAACATGACGTATGCGTTACGCACAGATATGTTTGGCCTTTATTATATAGATAGTGTATCTTTTTTGATTCAGCTGGAAAAAATACCCACTAAATCTGATGAGATGATTTTTTTCCTTTTTTTAAATTACTCTAAATTAGAAAAAAAAAATTCATACATGATATGCTGACATTCTATATCAACCAACTGCCAACCCCATGATGAAGTATGAGGAGTAGGCAAATTAAGGTTTTTTTTCCATACAAAACATTACAAATCCGCTCAAAACAGATGGTATATCAATGCAGTTTATGTTGAAGACAAATTAGTTATATCAATTTTTTTTAAGTTAGAGCTATTTTCCTCATGTATTGTTCATAAGGAAGCTAGTTTAGTTCACTTGTTTCAATGTTCCCTCCAGGAAGCAACACAAGAACTTTTCAGTCATTTTCAACGTATTCCACACTTTCTTTTTTCACAAAAAAAATTTTTTGCAAATCTTTTGTCGCATTTTTTTTGTAAATAAATATATAATAATTTTGTAAATAAATGATAATATTGTAATAATGTAAAAAAATCAATATCATAATTTTGGAAATAAATAAACATAATGTTTGAAACCATTCCTGTACTATTAATTCTTTTACCGTATCTTTTCCAGATGCGTTGTTCATATTACTTGCTGCTTGTGCTTTTTTGTGATCCAGTTTGAACTCATAAAGTTAAAAGTATTAATATGAGTTAATATACGTCCTGTTGTGTCGTTGCGGTAGCATATCTAGACTAATCATTTTGGGGGGGGGGGGGGGCTAAAATACAGTAAATGTTTCTAAGAGGAAACACAAGAAACCCTCAAAATTCTGCTTTAAAATAGTTTTTATCATAACAGTAAGCATCTATTATACAATCAAACTTGTTAAGATGGAATTGCATGGGATTGGGGAAAATTTTGTTTCAAGCATATTTTAACTAGTATAATTCCATTGTTGCACCGCATTTTTAAAAATGGATTAACGAAAATCATTTGCTAATTGTGCTATCTCAAGAAACAGTGATTGAAAGTGAAGTAAACAGCAAATTTAAATTTATTTACGTGTGTTTCATCCTATTTCCTTCTCCTATCCCTCAACATATAGTACAAGTGCCGACAGCACAGAAATCTAAGTTATCAAGTACAAGAAAAAACCCTTTATTGCATGGAAAAATAGTAATAGGGGAATCTAATGATCTATGTCGGCCGGAAGCGAAGAGGTACATAAGCCAAAAATTAATACCACTAGTGGTTCACTCGTAGATTCATCATTGTCTTTGCCGTACAATCATGATTGTGCCGTACATTCATGATTTCTCCTATTACTACTCTTCCATACAATAAAGGTTTTTTTTTCTTGTATTCGATACCTTAGATTTTTGTGCTGTCGGCTCTTGGACAATACGGTATCGATCATAAAAAGGAAACCTTTGTTTTCTTGAAGAGAAGTAATAGGGAAATCTAATGATCCATGTCTACCAAAAATGAACTGCTGTATAAGCCAAAAATTAATACCACTAATGGTTTACTCATAGGTTTATCTTTGTGTTTGCATTTCATACCTTTGATTGTAGGACAAACACAATGATAAAACTACGAGTAAATCACCGGTGATATTAATTTTTAGCTTAAGCATCCTTCATTTCCAGCAGATATATATAATTAGATTCCCCTAATACAACTCTTTCATAAAATAAAGTTTTTTTTTCTGGTGCTCGATACTTTAGGTTTTTGTGCTGTCAGCTCTTGAATTAATAATCAAGATTCTTAAATTCGTTCTGGGGCAGATATTTGCAGTATGTAAAGAATGAATAGAATTTTTAATTTTCTCAATCATTGAGATATTACATTTGGAATTACAGTAGATACGCATTCATGAGACTGATGACTTATCCCAGACTGCCACGTTGCAGCATTTTCAGAAAATTCTTTTGTATCATAAATTGTAATTGATAAGATACTTTTTGCGTGTTTGAGATTCAGAATCACTCCATTAGATTTATGATGTATTTTAAATATAAAAAAACCAAAAGTAAAAATGTTACATAAATGATGGGCGGGTTTTTAATGCTACCTCGCACTATGTTTTCAAAACAAAAATCTTTTACATGCACTTTGAGAACTTTTGCAAGAGAAATATACTATGAAACGTATTTTGTAAAAATACTGGAAAAAATAGAATATAAAAATATCAGAATGTAATTAAAACTTTGCGGTACTTCCACGTAAACATAAAATAAAATTTTTTATCAATATTTTGTAAAGTTATGGAAATAAAATAACACATCATTGTACTGCCATGAGCTGAATAACAAAACTAAAATGTATCAAGCACTCCATTAAATTAAAAAAAAGTTCATGGATTGACATTTCATATTGATAAGATATCTCAATCTGTGAATTAATATCGAAGACTTTCAGACTGATAAGATTGACTTTCTAACTTCAAGATCACTGACTTTGATTTTGAAGTCTTTTATTAATGATTTTTAAACTAATAAAAATTAATAATGTCCTTTTAATCACCACATATCATGTTTTTATATGTGTAAAGATAGCATGTGTATAAGGGCTGAAATGAAAAAAAATCACAGTCTCTGCGAAATGACATATTTTCTAAGATTTAAATTTGCGTAAAATGAAACTGAAGCAATGCATTAAAAAAACTTTTAAAAATTATCTAACAAACAATGCAAGTCTTATTAAAATATGCCCAGTGGAAAGTCTTAGAAACCTACATTTCCGCAATTAAATTCATCTGATTATAGAACTTTTCCATACAGCTCTATTACTAAGCAACATAGAACGATATGTTACATACTAAAACCTTTCCTGTAAAATTATTTAATTAACAGCGCAAGTACCAATAAAGTTCATTCAGAACTCAAGTTATAAGTAGCCGGAACTAAATTCCCATTTGCATTTCATATTTGCAAATTATATAGTAGATATATACTATGACTTTTCTTACCTAGTATACATCTACCGTTATATAGTAGATTTTTGAAGTATAATTAGTTACATTAGAAGTATGTACTCGAAGAAATAAATAAACATTCTAAAAATGTATGTATATATGTATATATTTATACACACAACTTTATATATGATCAATAGATTTGTGCATACGTTACATAATTCTGTCCAATTACAAAAAGATAACATTATTCAACAGTTCCCTTTGGAAGTTTTCATCAGTAGACGGGAATGTTCTCGATGTATTAATTTTTATTGTTTTATTTTTTACATCAATTACGTTATTTAAACATTTTTATACGCGTTATATATTAAACTAAAATTTAATTAAGATGTAACCACGTATATTTAAAAATGTACTTCTAGCCATCAACGGCAATGTACAAAATCTTTTGGTATCCCTCTCTCTTCAAACTTTATACTGTACAAGCACATTTTAGTGTCCTAATTATAATTCACCTGCAATTCTGATTCAAAAACAGCAATGCTTTCGAATTATTTTGTGTAACCCAGTATATATTTGTTTATTCTTTTAGTTAGCAAATGATATGGTAAACGTCAATAATATCTAAAAATTTCATGGCAATCCGAGTATATTTCCGAGAGTTAAAGCGCGGCCAGACGGCCAGACAAACCGAAAGCATAAACACATTTCAACTTGTTGGAAAGAGCTAAAAATTTATTATATACTTCTAGCAATCTATTTTTTTTACTTTTCTTGAAAGCTCTTCAAGCAGATAAAAAAAGAAACTTATAACGAAACAACGGAGCACGCTTGATTTATTTATTTAAAACTCAAGTTTAAAAAAGATACTGCATTAGAGTCAAAATGAAACAGAGCGTTAAAAATTGAAAATTATTCTAGCGAAATCGTTTTTCATTCTTTATCTAATAGGAAAATGCTCACGAAAAACTTAAAAAAAAAAAATCTCTATCGTAAAAATATGTCGGAAATGAAGGCAATGAAAAGCTATTAAAAACTATACAGGTAGTTGAAAAAAAAAGCGAGAAAAAACATTGAAACTTTAAAAAATAAATTTTAAGCGTTACTTTTTATTTTGATTAAAAACTGATTTCAAGGTTTTTTTTTTTTCTATAATGTTGAAATGCTAATGAAGTGTAACTTTTTCTTCTATAAATATGTGAAATATTTAATGTGATGAAAAGTTCAGAGCAATTAAATTTTCAATTATCTTCATTTCACTAGACGAAAAAAAAACTAGAATGCAATAACTTGTTTGGAATAATTACATGGCTAATAGTTTTTATTTTAAAAGATTGTACAGATTTTAAACTAATATAAAATCTTCTTTTAGTGTACACATTTGATTGAATTCCGTTACAATTTCCAACAGTCTTATTCATTAAGAGCAAACCACTTTATTAATTTGTAGATTTGTTTCTCCTAAGTTAAATAATCTCCCATTTTTTTGTTTCCTGTACCTTAAAAGGTTTTATATTTTGAAAGATAATTTTTAATGACTTTAACTGAACTAAATTAGTGACATGTGTCAATCCCATTTTTTTTTCTGTGTTATTACACAAGTTACTATTTCGAGCTATTTAATCCATTATATCTCCAAGATTTCAACAGGATAATGTAAGATTGTACGAATTAGTCATCAATTATGGATGTTTGAATAGATTTTAATTGTTTTTCTTAATTTCATCTTTGCTGGATATATTTCGTTTGATTCCAATTTTCTTTTAGAGGACGCGACCAGTGTGGCGGGCAAAGGCTGCTAGTCTTCTATACATAAAAAGAGAGTTTGTCCTGGCTAGCTCATAATCAATGTTCACCCAAACTGCTAAACTTAGAAGCATGCGAATTAGGGGGAGGGGGAGGGGAAAAACTTTTGATGATCTAAGCGTCCACTAAGATAATATTTTTGAAAATTCTCACTTTAAAAGGGTTAAACTGAAGCACGGTTGAAAATTATAGTACATTTGGTCATACTTTAGCAATCGTTTTAGGTGGGAGCATGAAATTCAAGATAAAAAATCTATTAAATAAATAAGTAACCCTCTCTTTCATAAATTATTTTTTATTATTTTTCATTATTCATAAAAAATCTTTTTTTTTTTTTATGAAAAATGAGAACTTATTATTAAATAATTTTATTACTGTGTTGCATATTAGCTATTATCTGTCCATAAATTTGATCTCCATAAACGAATACTCAAAAGTTTTTTTTTTTTTTTGCTTAATAATGCAATAAATATCTATCCTCATATTAGGCTAGTATTCATGAGAGGGTTAAACACGTATTTGAGTGATTTTGGAAATTTCTATCTAAGGAGTTAAAAAGGAATAGAAAATTTTATTTCAACATACCTCAGCAGGCGTTTTTGATAAAAACGACAAATTAAAAGCAAAAGTAAAAAAAAAAAAAATAAAAGATAATTAAACACATATTTTATTGATTTTAGACATTCCTTCTCTAAGAGAGTTGAAAAGAGGATTAATTTTAAAACATTTGGACATATCAGAAGGTCAGAAACCGTTTTAAGTAGCAGCATGAAATTCCAGAAAATAAATCCACTAAAAGAATAATTAAACGCATATTTCAGTGATTTAGAAATTCCCCCTAAGAAGGTTAAAATAGAGGGGTGGGGGGGCGAAAATTTCAGAACATTTGATTATAGTCCAGCAGTTGTTTTAAATAGGAGCACGAAATTCAAGTCAACAAACTTTTTAAAAAATAATTTAACACATATATTTTGGCGGTTTTAGAAATTCTTTTCACCTTTAAAAGTATTAAGTGACGGAGACGAGATATCTAAACTTTTACGTCATTTCGCCATATCCCAACAGTTGTTTTAGTTGTGTCAGGCAGGATATACAGAATAACTAATTTGGTAAAATTACTTAAACATGTATTTTATCGATTTCAGAACCTCGCTGAAAGAGTTTAACGGAAGAGTCACAAGTTTTGGGTCATTTCGCCATATCTCAGCACAGTTTTAGGTAGCAGCGTGAAATTCAGGACGACAGCCTTAGTAAAAAATAATCAAACACATGTTTTAGCGATTTTAGGCATTCTTCCTCTCCCACTAAGGAGCTTAAAGAAGCGCAACATTTGACTCTATTCCAGTAGCAATTTTAGATAGGAGCGTAAAATTCAAAACAACAAACTTATTAAAAGATAATTAAATATGTATTTCAGCAATTTCAGAAACTCTACCCTCCTAAAGGTGTGGTATGGGTGGTCGAAATTATCAGGAAATTTGGTCATAAGTCAGAATCATTTTTAGGTAAGAGTGTAAAATTCATGAAAATAAATCTATTAAAAGAATAATTAAACACTTATTTCAGTAATTTTAAAAATCCCCATTGTAAGTGGGTTAAAGGAGGGGTCGAAAATTATAGAACATTTCAGAAGCAGTTTGAAATTAGTTCGAAGTTAGCAGGTATAAGTGGGAAATTCAAGTATAAACTTTCTAAAAAATAGTCAATTACTGTACTTCAGTGATTTTAGAAGTATTTTCTTTATTATGTCACCAACATCGACTCTGAAGGAGAAAATAGAAGATTATACAAATTACATACCAATTATTGACAATTGATTAGATGTTACATTTTTTTTCTTTTTTGCCTAGAAATATTTTGTTTGATCAAATTTCTTTTAGAGAAACCGACCAGCGTAGCACATGAAGGGTGCTCGTACTTAATAAAATCGATACTTTTCATTATTCTGTTGTACATCAGCGGTTTAATAATCTAGAGTGAGAAAGACAGAGAAATCATTGGCACACTCATTAGATAGCATTAATGTCAATGGAATATACCGATCTCATTCTCAGAAAATTAATTACTACCTTCTTGATGGTATTGGATTAATTCACTAGTTACCATTGTCCTCTTCTGAGCATTTGCTGATATCAAAGGCAGTATGAATCGTGTTTCAACAGAAAATATGGAGAAGTGACAATAGTTTTTGATGGATATGAAAAACAAATTGTAAAAGATACGGATCATAGATTATGCATGAAGTAGTCATCTGTTGTAATGTTCTTTCATAGAAATTTACAAGTAATCATCGAGAAAAACAAATCTCCATTTGATTCTACAAACAAACAACGCTATTCCAATATGCTGGTAAATTATTTTCAAGAAAGTGATCATTCTCTCATACATGCAGAAATCCTTCTTCGACATTCATTCCGAATTGCACACGTCAGAAGGTGATGCAGATGCGGTAATCTTCAGAGAAGCTTTAACATAGCCCAAGAAAAATATGTCACTGTAGTAGCTGATGACACTGATATTTTAATCCGAATCTATATCATTCTTCAAGAAACATTTTCATGCTAATTCGTACGCTAACAGGATGTGACACCGCCAGAGCATTATTTAAAAAAAAGTAAATCTTCTGCTTTGAAAAAAAATCATTGAGCCGAAAGTTTTATGCGAATATTCTTCACATTAAGATCATCCAAAGATGTTCCTATGGAAGAATTCGTTAAAATGGCTATAAAGATCTTGTTTGGTGTGTTGGTAATTAAGTATGTACGTAGCACCTACAGTCGTCGTTCAGTCCGTCCACATATAACAAAGCACAAACTACCCAACTGAATCGTTTGAAATTTCAAATGTATAATTGTTGCATAATTTTGTCGTGTCATTTCAAATTTTATGAAAATCGAATGCACAGTTTAATTTCAGGGACAATTAAAATTTATCCATTACATTATAGCCAATGAAAGAAAATAGTTTCAAGTTCATTTCAATAATTTTACACTCTTTCGAACATAATGAAATTGATATGCATCTATGAAGTATATTCTAAAATGCACATTCTGTACAATATGTGCTGCAAAGAATATTTGTTATCAATTTACAGGGCCACACAAAAGTATTGCAGTACATAATGGTATAGGAAGCATTTTTTTAGACGCATTTTAAATATATTAAACTATTCCACTGTCGGACGTTCCTCTCAGTCCACACAACTTTGAAGAATGTCCGTGGTAGATATAGCTGCCACCACCGATATTACTAGGTGATATCGGTCACCCACTGTGAGGTTTGTGTAAATGAAGACTTACGCTGTCAAGTAACTGAATTATCAGTTTATTAAGAATATATGTACACACTAATTACGCTATTTACAAATATATACAATTACAACTCGGATATAGGTGATCCGGTTCAACTTTAAATTAGATACAGTAAAGATTGGCTGTGTACTATTCCAATTACACTTTCCACCTCACACTCAATACACATTAAATTCACGTTGTCGGAGCTCAACCTTGAGTCTCCCAACACAAGTATACTAGGCTCAGAGCACTAAACACCAGGACGTCTGTGTCCTTTGCTCACCAGAAAACGCACTGCTTACGCTCTACAACACAGAGCACATTCTACCAGAACCTCTGGCATACACCTTCTAGGTACGAGACCCAGGAACGGACTGACTTCATCTGAGACCAACTTGCCCTTCTCAACTCACGGGGTCACACCAATGCCAACCCCCTCTGGAGCTCCCTCATTGGGCACATTCCCCCACTCCTTTCTTGCTTAGTAACATGCTGCTAATCTGCTGACCATCCGCATACCTCACTGACAGATGGACATGCCTGTCAGCAATCTTCTCTTCCTCTAACACACCACCTGCATAGGATTATCTGACAATTCCCCTTTCCACAAAGAAGGAATGTCACCTTGGAAATTCTGTACACAACCATACAATACGAAATATTCAAATAGAGAAATAGTAGAAATTCCATTCTTTAGCACAGGTGCTATCAGAACCTGACACCCCCCACCTTAGCGGAAAATATGCCTTTTAGGGGCAAATTTTCCCCAAACATATAGTAATAGCGCAGAAGAGTTCAACAGTCTCTTTACAGATTTCTTCATTATGCTTATTACATAGGTATTTCCAGGTGTCTGAACACTATGTACTGACATTTCTACTGAACCTTGTACCAATATTAATATTACACAAACAATACACGTACTAATATACTATTATAAGCACAAAATTCAAAAATATTTACACATACACAAAAAAAGTAAATGTGTGATGACATCCCTTTAAGGTTGTCCACTACTGGGTCGTTGATGCTGATGGGCTAACAACTGGTTGTTCTTCCCAGCTCTTTCTATGTAGCCTGGATATTGCATCAGAATTTAAATGTTGAGCTCCTGGACGATGAGAAATACTCAGGTTTCCGCGTTGCAAGAGAAGAGCCCATCTAGTGAGTTTGGGTGATCTTGGGGTTGTTTCAGTGAGAAATTTTAATGGATTGTGATCTGTAATGATCTCAATTTGAGATCCATAGGTCCACTTTTCAAACTTGAGCAACCCGAAGAGAACACTCCAAGCCTCTTTCTCTATACTCGGCCAAGCTCGCTGAGCCCCTGACAATTTCTGACTGGCAAAAGCTATTAGTTTATACTGACCCTTTTCATCTTTTTGAGTAAGAAAACATCCTACTGCCAGGTCGGAAGCATCTGCGTGGAGCTGATATTCCAGGCCCATGATAGGTGTAGCCAAACTCGTCACTTTACATAACTCATCTTTAAGAGTATTAAATGCTTTTTCTGCCCTTTCATCCCATGGTACAGTATTTTTAACCTTCCCTTTGGTTAATTCGGTTAATGGTATAGCAATTTCGGCATAATTTGGAATATAAGATTGGTAAAATCCCATTAATCCCAAAACAGATCTAACTTCCTTTTTAGTTTTTGGTCTCTTTAGATCCCTTATTGCTCCTATTTTTTCCTCATCAGGTGCATGCGTTCCACCCCCAATTACATGACCTAAAAACTTAGTCAATTTCTCTCCAAATTTACATTTGTCTAGCCTAATCGTAAAATTTCTATTTTTAAGTTCTTCAATGACAGCCCTAACATGCTCACAATGCTCTTCCCAGGTGTCGGAGAAAATGATGACATCATCAATATATGCTTCCGCATACCTCCGATGACCTTGAAGAACCTCATTCATATCTTTCTGAAACGTGGCAGCCGCCCCTGATAATCCAAAAGGCATTGTACGCCACTGATAAGTTCCATTATGCGTTGTAAAAGCTGTCAAATGTTTACACTCCTCTGCCATTTTAATCTGCCAATAACCCCTCAATAAATCAATTGATGATAAATACTTAGCCGCCCCTGCGATATACATGATTTCTTGAGAATCTTTCATCGGAAAGGTTGGAACCTGAGTTACCGAATTTAAAGCTCTATAGTCTATACAAAGCCTAACAGTTGCGTCTTTTTTCGCCACGCAAACAATTGGATGACTAATTTCAGCATTCGACACTTCGATTAGATTTAATTCTAATAACTCCTGAATCTGTCTATCTACGTCCTCTTTATAAGCTACCGGTACACTATATAACTTTGGCTTTTTCCTTTCCATCCCCGGTTTAAGATCAATACGATGTTCTCCTACATCCGCTGGTCGTACAGGACCCATAAACACCTCTTTATTCTCCCTCAAAATAGACTTTATATCTTTAACTTGATTGCTAGATAACCCTTTTATTTCGAACCTCTCTATATCTCGTTCTACTTCCTGATCCCGGTTCAAAATAGGAATTTCCCCAACTTCTCCAAATTCCTCATCACCCTCGAAAACAATATTAACTATATTACATTTAGCAATAAATTCTCGTATTTTATTTTGGTGCACATGTTTCCTACTCCCGTCAGCTAACTCAACTATAAACGAATGCTGATTTCGTTTTTCGACTATGGTTGCCGGCCCTTGCCACCTAGAATATAACTTATTAGTTGAATCGGGGATTAACAGTATTACTTTATCGCCTACTTCAAACGTTTTTTCTTTTGACCTTAAATTATAATGATACATCATTCTATTTTGTTGCACCTCGGACGATAATTTTGCCTCATTTGCGCCTCTTTCTAAACGTCCTCTAAGTTTATTCAGATACTCATGAATCGGAGTAGTATCTAACTGCGCCCCCTTATTTTCTCCTGCCCAGGATGACTTGAGAATCGATAAAGGACCCTCCGGCGCTCTACCATATAACAATTGGAAAGGTGAGATTCCCGTCGTAGAATTTGGGATTTCCCTGTATGCCCATAATACAAATGGTATTTGTTCATGCCACTTTTTTCCTTCTTCTCTAATAGTATGATGTAACATACGTTTAAGAGTCTGATTAAATCGTTCCACAAGCCCGTTAGACTGTGGATACTGTGGGGTCGAAAATCTTGGACTAGCACCTAACCTTTTCTCAAATTCTTTCGTTAAGTCGGCAGTGAAATTGGTTCCATTTTCACAGGCAATTATATTTGGAATTCCTGTCCTCATAAATATTTGAAGTAACGCATCACACGCAGTTTTAGCACGTAAACTTTTTAGAGGAATCGCATCCGCCCACCTGGTATGCTGATCAATTAAGGTTAGTATATACTGATGCCCTTGTGAACTTTTAGGATCAATAGGCCCAATTAAATCAACATTAACCACCTGAAATGGGAGTTCCGGCAGCGACACTGGGGAAATAGGAGCTCTGTCATATACTTTAACCCCTCTAGTCAATTGGCACTCTAAACATGACTCACAAAATTGTTTAGTTTCTTTCGCCATCCCCTCCCAATAAAATGAATACCTGATTCTCTGTAAAGTTTTCTTAGCTGCATGATGCCCTCCAAATACCGAACTATGCGCTAATTTTAGGATTTCTTCCCTCCTTATTTTGGGTACAACTAATTGCGCTATAATTTCGCCTAATAATTTCTCTTTGTGATATAATAAGCCATTTACAATATAATAATCCCCCTTATCCATTTTAGCTAATTCCCAAGCTTTTTCTAACTCTTTACATTCTAATTGGGATTCCTTAAACATATCTGAATTGCTAACAATAGCTTTATTATTTTTCTCCACTTCCGTTTTTTCTGGATTCTAACTTTGTACATTTTGCGAACTCGCTTCTATTGCGTAAACATTACAACTGTCGTTATTCATATCTTCCCTTTCACTCGAATTATCAATAATAATTTCTGAACTTTCTAATTCTTGGGCCTCTAGCAATGGCTCCTCGCGGTTGACACCTGACAACTCATTAATCACTTCGGGATGTAAGATTACTTGCTCATTAATATTATCAGTCACTGCGCAAAGTACTTCCTGATGAATTATATTAGTTTGTCCGAATTGCGGAATAGCTAACGGTAGTTCAACCAACGGCGATTTAACTGCTTCACCGAATAACCCTTGTAAATAAATACTACCCGCTCCTTTTAATTTCTCTTCCGGTACCAAATCTTTATGAACAACACTAATTTCACATCCAGAATCAACCAATCCCTTTGCTTTTTGCCCATTTACACTAACTTCAATTTTCTCAAGTTTATTTAATTTCTCACCAATAACGTTAGTTCTCTGTTCGGCCTTTGCCGATATTCTCGCCACAATAGCTCCATTAGGTAACTCTTTGCTTTCTTTTACCACAACCTTATGTACATTCGCTTTCGAATCTCGCCCTTTGTTACCATTATTTCCCTCATTACCCACTTTATTACAAAAACGTTGGTAATGACCTCTCAAACCACATTTAAAGCATTTAGGAGCTGAAGCATCACTAGGCTTCTTAAAATCTATTTTCCTATCCGAAAAAGAATTAGTCTCATTACTACTCCCGTTTTGCCTCCAATTACTACTAGCTTTGCTATCCTCCCTCGGTCTCATTTTTTCATTGTTTACGTGCCTATCTTTACCTTTAAAACTTTTATACGTAATGGCGTAAGACTTATGTTTAGCGTCAAAATAATTGTCACATTCTTTAGCAATTTTAGAAGTTTCTAACCATTTACCTTGGTGAGTTAACCCAATATATGACGCAGTATCCTCATCTAATGTACTCACTAACTTATCAGTAACTATTAACTGGTTGACATTTTCATAAGAGTCAGCACCTCTAATCTTACAATAATTTTCCCACGTCGCTATTAAACGCGATACAAATAATACATGAGTTTCGTTCTGGTTTCTCTTAGCCTTCTTAAAATTTTCCAAACACGCCTTCGATGTCGGCTCATGTTCCCTTAGAACTAACTCCTTTAATTCCTCATAATTCTCCATTTGTTCCGTAGTCGTATAAATTAACAAATTATCCGCCTTATCTCCTAACATATTTAGTAGAATTTCGGCCTGCTGGTTTTCCGGTACATTTTTAGTTTTGAATGCCCTTTCTAAACTGTTGAAAAATAAATTCCATCCCTCAGTCCCTTCCGGTACTTTGATAGATAGAGTTTTAACACTTTTGATCAATTTTTCTATGTTACTTTCATTGTTAGATTCCCTAGAGACATTAGAATTATTTGCCGATCCTTGAACCCTTAGTCTCTTCATTTCTAATTCATGTTCCATCCTTAATTTTTCAACCCTTTCTTCTCTTTCTAATTTTTCGCGTTCTAACATTTCCTGTTTTTCTTCACGTTCTAATTTTGCCTGCTTTTCTTCGCACTCTAATCGTTCTGCAACAATAGCGTCAGATAATTCCTTAATAACCTCCTCGTCATACTCATCACTGTCCATTATCTTTTTCTTAAGCTGAATTCTGGTATCATCTTCCGCGAATTCAACACCCAATTCTTCGGCTACCCCTTGAAGATCCACCTTTTTTAGTTTCAATAAGAACGCTATACCTTCACCGATTGTTATTATCACCTCACAAGAATAGTTAAACCTACCAAATTAATATTTCTTAATTTTCTAACTTAGTACAGATACATCTCCATTTATTTTACTAATTAATACCCTTCAGATAATCAATGCATTTAATTTCTAATTAACCTACTGAATACTCTAATTTTCCTCAACCATTGATATCACACAATATACTTCACATAAAACAAAAGGTAAAATAGTAATTCAATTTGACCACTTTGCAATATAGATTCCACTTTGTACACTTAGATAACAACATACAATTTGCATAATAAAATAATACTGGTACGTAGGAATTGAATAGAAGTATTGATGTCAATCAAAAAATCCACATAAAGAAAAATTGTAAAACATGCATATATAAATTTCTACAATTATCTTCACTAAAATATTTCCAAATTCAATACTGGTTCTCACACGTAAAACAACTATAATATTTTGATCACAAGGTCTTTACTTTTATTTTTCCTCACTATGGCTCTCTTTTGAGCCTTTTTTTTTCTATGGCTCTCTTTTGGGCCTTTTTTTTCACTATGGCTCTCTTTTGAGCCTTTTTTTTCTCACTATGGCTCTCTTTTGAGCCTTTTTTTTTCCTCACTACTATTGGCCAATTAAAATTCTAAGCAAATGTTATTATACACTCTTCAAACTTAAAAAATGTTGCTTCATTTAAACATTACTTTAACAATAATTTTAACTTTAAGAAAATTTAATTATTCCTTTCAACTACTATTAACACAATTAGTAAAGAAAATATATAGAGAAAGCCAATACTAGCTCAAGTTATTATGACCTTTCCTTAAAACAATAGCCAATATGGTTATTAACACTTTATAGGTAGGAAGTATTGATAAAACACATAAACGATATAGACAATTTACTTAAATTACTATTAATTATACAACAACAAATTTTGGTTCGAGATGTCAGTAGAAGGATATGATCAAAACACCTTACCTTATATTTTATTTGCTGGGGTACTTTTCTAATCACAGGTAGTTCCACGATGTAGCGGTAATATGGCACAACAGTTTAGTTCTTTCTAATACTGATACGGCACAGGCACAACACTTCAGCACACACTCGACGATACGGCACGACACTTTAGCACCCACTCGACGATCCGGCACGATACTTTAGCACACGTTCGACGATACGGCACGACACTTTAGCATACAATCGACGATCTGGCACGATACTTTAGCACACACTCGACGATATGGCACGACACTCTAGCACACATTCGACGATCCGGCATTAACCGACTGCAACACAGCTCGCTGGTCACTGGTTTCAGACGATTCTATCCCACCGCTGCCACCAATTTGTCGGACGTTCCTCTCAGTCCACACAACTTTGAAGAATGTCCGTGGTAGATATAGCTGCCACCACCGATATTACTAGGTGATATCGGTCACCCACTGTGAGATTGGTGTAAATGAAGACTTACGCTGTCAAGTAACTGAATTATCAGTTTATTAAGAATATATGTACACACTAATTACGCTATTTACAAATATATACAATTACAACTCGGATATATGTGATCCGGTTCAACTTTAAATTAGATACAGTAAAGATTGGCTGTGTACTATTCCAATTACACTTTCCACCTCACACTCAATACACGTTAAATTCACTTTGTCGGAGCTCAACCTTGAGTCTCCCAACACAAGTATACTAGGCTCAGAGCACTAAACACCAGGACGTCTGTGTCCTTTGCTCACCAGAAAACGCACTGCTTACGCTCTACAACACAGAGCACACTCTACCAGAACCTCTGGCATACACCTTCTAGGTACGAGACCCAGGAACGGACTGACTTCATCTGAGACCAACTTGCCCTTCTCAACTCACGGGGTCACACCAATGCCAACCCCCTCTGGAGCTCCCTCATTGGGCACATTCCCCCACTACTTTCTTGCTTAGTGACATGCTGCTAATCTGCTGACCATCCGCATACCTCACTGACAGATGGACATGCCTGTCAGCAATCTTCTCTTCCTATAACACACCACCTGCATAGGATTATCTGGCAATTCCCCTTTCCACAAAGAAGGAATGTCACCTTGGAAATTCTGTACACAACCATACAATACGAAATATTCAAATAGAGAAATAGTAGAAATTCCATTCTTTAGCACAGGTGCTATCAGAACCTGACATTCACGTTTTATGAAGTTAATACACATTGCCATTTAGAACCGTAACTGCTATATCAATATATTTTTGAAGAGATTTGAAAGAGTTGTGGGAGAGAGTGGTGAAAGATTGGTTTGAAGCTTACAGGGCTAGATTTATGACAATGGGTAAGGCATGGCTACTGTCGTTTTGGACTCGGAATCATAGTGATGCAGCCACATCTCATACTCTCTTAAAACCCCAGCCACAAAATAATTCAAGTTGAGTCGAAATCCACTCATCTCACGGTTTGAAAGTCAGCTTCTCCTTATGAGTTGAAACGACTCGAGAGAACGAGGTGTTTTTAAGCTATTTAAATGAAGATGAGTAATTGAAACAAGCAATTTAAAACAAGATATAAAAAAATAAAATATCAAGAATAAAACATTTAAGAACAACCCATTCACAACCCAATAAACTACAGCTTTTTCTCGATAAGTCAAATCCATTATTTCATTTTAAGAGTATACACATCACAAATCTAGCTCCATAAGCTACAAACCAGATTTTCCCTCTCTCCCTCCCTCTTTAAAAATAAATCTTTAAAACTCCATCCCTCCAAAAATATGTTTATATAGTAGCTGCGTATTTGAAATTGAACATATAAGTATATAGGACATTAGGCTTCGATATTTCATTTCGACCATCGAGTATCAATATTTTGCAGACACTAGGAACGATAATTGCTAAACCAGTCACGTAAAAGGAAACCACTTGATTTTAAAAAGACGGATGGTGAGATGGAGGGGGAAGGGGTGCTTCAGTTTTATGACCCCCCCTTTCTTACGCCATTGTTTGTGTTTCTGCCTAAAGGCGTCACTATTGCTTCTATGTTTTAACACAAAAGATAACTGCTATGGTATGCTCTACAAACCTTAATTGTACCATGAGATTGAAATCACCCTGTAGATGCTTCAAGTATTTTGCTATTAGATTCAGATCTTCATTTTAAAGTTTTCACAATCGGAGACAGACCATAATTCCGACATTAATTAAGATGGCTGAGTAACAGTTTTGAAAATAAAAATATTTACATTAAATCAAAAGCTTAAACAAGATAGATAAAAAATTATTTTATGAGAAAAAAGTTCTGTGTTTATCTCATTTATTTCAAGAGAATGGAAAAAGAAAAATAGACTTGAACTCCCAGAACGTGACTTATTTATATGTCAACCAGCATATAAAATTTTCATTGAATATCATGGGAAATTTTAACTACGGCAATTTAAAAACTTTTATGTTGAAAACGAATTCCAGACATAATTATTTTTCAACTCAAAGCGCTTTATAAAATTTTCATTTACGATTAATTCTTATTTATTTCTTTTATTTAACTCAACTATATTTTTGAACGTAAAAATGGAATTTTGTAATCTATTTCTTATCAATTTCCTGATAGGCTAAAATTAAAAAAAAAATATGTAAAAAAGATATGTTTCCGATGGCAGTACAGCATTTTAATAACTTAATTTTACAACTTAATTATTATCAACTTGATGACCGCCCGGCGTTGCCCGGGTCCGTGATGCATAAAAATGTCTATAATATTGACAAAAATGTAAAAAAATCCATTCTAAAAGCACAAATCTCTAAAAATCGTAAAAAAATACTTCGAAAATCACACTAAAAATCGCATTAAAAATCGATGAAATTCAAAAATCGTAGCAGAGTAAATTTAGTAAATTAGGCTAAAAATTTGAAACAATTTCATTTTTATCAATCTCAAAAAATAACCGCAAAATGTGAAAAATACTAAAAATCGCATTAAAATATCGTTAAAAATTCAAAAATCACTACACGAATTCCGAATAAGCTTTACTGAAAAGAGAACTCAATTTACCAGGTTGGATTAAAAGAATGAAACCGTATTCCTTTCTCTAATGTGGAAAAATCGTTTCGAAACATAAAAAGAACGCAAAAAATCGACTAAAAATTAAATAAAAAACCTTATGAAAAAATCGAAAATCGGGCTTCCAGTTGCAAAACTTCAGATACAGAGGTACCTCTCCTCCAAATTTTATAACTCTACGTGTAACGGTCTCTTCAGAACAGAGCTGACACACTCACAAACTTCTCTCTTTATTATTATAGATGCATCATTTCGCTAGTAAATCGTCACAGGTAACAAAGTTAAAAATATTCTCTGTAACTCATGAACCGTATGAGAGCTGAAAAAAAAAATGGATTGAACTATGTTCAATCCATTTTTTAATCCGTTTATAAATGCTCGTCAAAATATGCCAAAGCTCTGTAAAACTACAACATTGAAACCTTTTAAAGATTTAAAACTTGAAATTAAATTAGAAATAAATGTACATGTATTTCTTTTCCTCTTCCTTTTCTTTCTTTTTTTTTTTAACAACATGTTTTTATTAAAATTCGCAAAAAGATAGAAAATGTATATAAACATATACTGGGCAATTGCACCATAAAATATAACTACTAAGCATGCATTTCTTAAAAATGGATAGCCTTACTCATTTATGCACAAAAACAAGAATTTTAATGAGAACTTGTACAATTAAAAATAAAATAAAATATAAAATAAAATATAAAATAAACGCATATTTATAGAAACACAAAAAAGATTTCGACCACTATACTATATCGGAAGTACTGTCTACTATAACAGCAAGACCTGAATATTTTTAAAACTACGTTATTGTACAAACACACCTCATTTGCTAAGCTTCATGTGCAATTTCGAACTTGTTATTTATTTCAACAGAAAGAGAAAAAAAATGTTATTCCCAAGACATGACTTGTTTATATATCTTCTCACATCTAAGTATTTCATTGAAACATCTGAAAAAATTTGAACTAAAGCAATTTAGAAACTTTTATTTTGAAACAGAATTCCAGACATAATTATTTTTCGACGTCGTAAAATTTTAATTTAATACGATTCGTGCCTGTTTATTTCAGTGATTATTGCTTCAAAAGTGGGTTTATTAATTATTGAAGTAGCGAAAGTACTCTTTCAGCTATTATCATCGTTACTTTTTTACTAAAAAATAAATTAAAATTTTAATTCATTTTGATGAAATCCCTAGAATAAGAAAATAGTAAATGGATGTATCATTGAAATTGTGTAATATGTCATGAAAATATGTCCAAAGGAAAAGTTAAGGAAAAAAAAATATTTTTCATAATTTATGATATAATTTCTACTTTCTCATAAATTACATTTTACCCCATTTTTTCTCCTTTTATATTCTAACTGAATAATGCATTAAATATCTTTCAAAAGAATAAAAAAAAAAATAAGCTGTAATAACCTGTCTCTACAGTATTATTTCAGATGATGAGTTAAGATCGATCTATTTCTCTGATCTATTCCGTTACAAAGCTGGACTTGGATAAAAACCTGCGATATTCTTCTTTTATATTATAGCACCTATGCACACTTTTGCTTCAATATATATGAGTTTTTTTTCTGGGGAATCAGTTTGATTTGTTACAGGATAATTAAGTTAATCAATCCATGTAAAAAATGCAACACATAAATTTTTTTCTAGCAATACAGAGTAAAGAAATTCACTGCCTATGAGTTAATACACAGATCAGCCACAAAAGTATGAATAATTAATAAAAAACGGTATTTTTATTATATACAGATTCATTTCTTCAATTTAGAATATTCTCAAAACAATACAGATTTTAATTTATAAGATACAAAAATAAACTTTAAAAAATAATCTTTGCATTGAATAAAACGTTTAAGGTAGAAAAGAAAATGCACCATAAATTTTTATTTATTTCAACAGAAAGAAAAAAAAATGTTATTGTCAAGAGATGACTTGTTTATACATCTTCTAGCATATAAATATTTCATTGAGAAATCTGAAAAAAAAATTGAACTAAGGCAATTTAGAAACTGTTATTTTGAAAGAGAATTCCAGATATAATTATTTTTCGACATCGTAAAGTTTAAATTTAATACGATTCATGCTTGTTTATTTCAATGATTATTTTTCCAATATCGGGTTTCGCAATTATTGAAGTAGTAAAAGTACTTTTTCAGCTATCATTATCATTACATTTTTACATAAAATATAAATTAAAATTTTAATTTATTTTGATGAATCCATTAGAAAAGAAAATAGTAAATGGATGTGTCATTAAATTTGTGTAATATTTCTTGAAAATTGTATGATGGAAAAATTAAGAAGAGAAAAATAAATCATTTTTCATAATTTATGGTGTACTTTTCCACTTCTTCATAGATTACATTTTACCGCATTTTTTTTTTTTCCATTTGATATTCTAACAGAGTAATGTATTAAATTTCTTCCAAATGAGTTAGAAAAAATTATAAGTAGTAATTAGCTGTCTCAATAGTTTTATTTCAGATGATGAGTTTAAATCGATTTATTTTTTTCTATCTACTCCATTAAAAGTTGGCCTTAAATAAAACCCTCTAATACATTATAGTACTTATGCACACTTTTACTCAGGGATGCAAGTGCTGAGCCAAAAAAAGACGATTGGTACAGAAATTTTTTTTAAGTAATTCTCGCTCTATTTAATTACGGATTTCTAAGATTTAATAAAGCAAATAATGCTATTAAATTTTATTGGTTAAAATCAGCCATTTTCGGCGCAGCGCTTGCATCTCTGTTTTTACTTCAATATTTAAGAGGTTTTCGGAGGAATCAATTTGATTTATTACAAGATAATTAATTTGATCAATTCATGTAAAAAATACTACTAAAAATTCAATTTAAAATCTTCTCAAAACAAGACAGACTTTAATTAATTAAGGTACAAAAATAAACTTAAAAAATAATCTTTGCATTAATTAAGACGTTTAAGGTAGAAAAGAAAGTACACCATCAAATTTTATTTATTTCGACAGAAAGAAAATAAAAATGTTATTGTCAAAGAAATGACTTGTTTATACATCATCTCGCATATAAATATTTCATTGAGAAATCTGAAAAAAAAAATTGAACTAAGGCACTTTAGAAACTGTTATTTTGAAAGAGAATTCCAGATATAATTATTTTTCGACATCGTCAAGTTTAAATTTAATACGATTCATGCTTGTTTATTTCAGTGATTATTGTTCCAGTCTCGGGTTTCGCAATTATTGAAGTAGCAAAAGTACTTTTTCAGCGATAATTATCATTACATTTTTACATAAAATATAAATTAAAATTTTAATTTATTTTGATGAATCCATTAGAAAAAGAAAATAGTGAATGGATGTGTCATTAAATTTGTGTAATATTTCTTGAAAATTATATGATGGAAAAATTAAGAAGGTTGAAAAAATTATTTTTTACAATTTATGTTATACTTTTCCTCTTCCTCGTTGATTATATTTTACCGCATTTTCTTTCTCTTCGCTAATCATGCATTAAATTTCTTCCAAATGAGTTAGAATAAACTATAAGTTGTAATTAGCTAAATTGCGTTTTAATGATGTTATGCTTCAAGTTTGTTAAAGTTTTCAATGTACTATTTCAAAGAAAAAAATAATATTATCTGGAATTTTAGTGTGCTATCTGCCAGTGTAATTTTTGTGCAAAATTTAACAAATTTGCAAAATTGCGACAAAATTTCTGCATGTATTTTAGAGATAAGTGTCACATTATAAATGTTGGTGTAATACATACCGTTTTTTCTAACAAAACGGAGTAAAGGAATTCACGGCCTATGAGTTGTTATACTGATCAGTTAGTAAAGTATGAATAATTAATGACAATCCTTAATAATTATTGGGGTTTTCGGTTAATCTTTCAATTACATTTACTGTTATAATCATCTTCTTGCTAGTCACTTTTTATCCAAAGTTTTTTATTTCATTTTGACTTTGTCTTGGCACAGCATGTCTCAAGTGACGCTGTGTCATAAAATTCCATCCATCGAACCAATCAACCAACTTAAAATTTAAGATATTTTTTATTCACTTTTTAACCGACTTCCAAAAAGGAGAGGAGGTTATCAATTCAACGCGTATGTAATTTTTTTTTATGTATGTTCACCGATTACTCCGAAACTATCCAACCAATTAACTTGATTTTGGTGTTAAATGAGAGAGCTTGCTCTGGAATTGGTACCACTTCCGTTTCATAGAAATTGGTTCATTACTTTTTTAGTAATTAGGCAAAAACTAATAAAATTAGTGATTTCTCGCAAATCAGTAGTAATATGGATGTCGAATAAATTTACCGATGCCAGGATGGCCGAGCGGTCTAAGGCACTTGATTCAAGATCTGGTTTTCAAAAGGCCGCGTGGGTTCGAACCCCACTCCTGACGTACGTGTGTACAATAATTTTTTCCGTATCATAATTTTTAAATATATATTTAACAAGTTAAATACTAATTATGCTATTAGGAATATTTTGTATTTAACCGTTACCACAGAGTATCAGAGATTTTTTATTAACTCAATACTTTATCAGTGAAAGAGTACTCAAAAAGATAATAGATTTGCGAAAAGTAACATGACATTGAATAAGTTCTCTGAAGAGAATGAAGTCCGGACAGCCGAGCGGTCTAAGGCACCAGATTTAATCTGTGGTTTTGAAAGAGAGTGTCGGTTCGAACCTCACTCCTAACATATGTGTATAGTATACAAAAAAAATTTTCCGTGTTATATATTTTTTTAAGTGACTTCAAAAAAGGGAGAGGATGTTATCAATTCGGCGCGAATGTATTTTTTTTTCTATGTATGTTCACCGATTACTCCGAAACTATACAACCGATTAATTTGTTTTTTGTGTTAAATGAAAGAGGCTACTCTTCCATTGGTACTTCTTCCATTTCATTGAAATTGGTTCAGTACTTTTTTAGTAATTAAGTAAAAACTAATAAAATTAGTGATTTCTCGCAAACTAAAAGTAACATGCACGATGACTAAGCTCGCCGAATGGAGTGCAGCCAGGTGGCTGAGCGGTGTAAGACAGCAGATTTGATTTCTGGCTCTTGAAAGAGATCGTGGGTTCGGACCCCACTCCTGACATACGTGTATGGTTTACAGTGATTTTTCCCGTATTATAATTTTTATTAACTGACTTCAAATAATCGTTAACTTTTAACTAAAAAGAGAAAAATAAACTTTTCTACCAAAAATTGAACCGACTTCAAAAGCTACTGCAAAGTGAAAAATAATTTTTTTACAGGATAGTATTAAGAAATTAAATTAAGAGCGTAGTATTTATCATGCGTATTATTATATTTATGTAGATTAATTTGATTTTTTGAAGTCGGTGCCAGCCAAGCCAAGTTCAAAATTAAAATTAATTATCCAATGCAAATCGTAAAAGAATAAAGTTAAATTTTTAACTAAATATTAAATCGTAAAAAAACTCGTAGATACTTGGATGCGTGTCTATTGTAAAATTACATGTAACTTGGCTTGGCTGGCACCGACTTCAAAAAATCAAATTAATCTACATAAATATAATAATACGCATGATAAATGCTACGCTCTTAATTTAATTTCTTAATACTATTCTGTAAAAAAATTATTTTTCACTTTGCAGTAGCTTTTGAAGTCGGTTCAATTTTTGGTAGAAAAGTTTATGAATATATATATATATATATATATATAGTCTGTCTCAAAAGTTTAAGCACAAGCATAAAATATCGATTTTTAATGAATTATAAAAAGTTAGAATTAATAACATTTTTTTATTTACATATTTCGCAATATTATTTAAATAAACGATTTCAAAAATAGAAAAAAATAAATTATATATTTTAAAAAAATACAATTAAAAAAAAAGTTATAAGAAAACTGTCTCAAAAGTTTATGCACAATGTCAAAAACAACCATATTATAATTTTTACAGAACTTTTAGTAACAATTTTTTTTTCCATGTTTTCGAATTATTTCAAATAAACGTGCTTTCGTCGAAATTATTAGTTTTTGTGGGGTTTCTGATGGCAAAGAATAACATGCTTTTTCAATAGCCTCTTGGAGTTCTTCAATATGTACTAAAAACATTTCTGAAAAATTATCTAACAAACAATGAAAATATCATTAAAATCCTGCCAGTGGAGCTTTTAAAAAGGATAATCTTTCATTGTTCGGGTTTTCCTGATTATGAAATTCTCTTCCATAATTTTATAACCAAGCAATATAGAACGGCATGTTACACGCAAAAATTTCTCTTCAAAATTATCTATACAGTGCAAGTAATTGAAAAACACTAAGCAGAATCTTTTAAAGGAGCCTAATCAGTCCTAATCGAATTCATATGATTATAGAATTTTCTCCAATAATTCGATAACTACATAACGTAGAGTAATATTTATATACTAAAACCATTCCTGAAAAATTATTAAAGTACAACAAATGACCGATTACGTACGAAAATTTATTCAGCAGAACTCAGGTTATAAGCAGCGGGTGCGAAATTCCCGTTTTTAATTAGTATATGTAATTGTGTTACATATTTTTTATTTTACTTTACAGTAAAATAAATTTTCAAAAATAAAACCCTTGTTATTCAGATAAAAACTCTTATTTTCTAAAAGCACTACGATGAGAATGTAATAAATAAATAAATAAATAAATAAATAAAAACTTATGCCCTTCCCCCCCTCCCCCCAAAAAAAAAACCTAGCTTCAGAATAAAAACAAAAAACATCTCAAAATCCACCCTTAAATCCTTAGCAATCCTTAATGAACACTCAAATTCAGAGAAACCGACATCCGGTCAAAACAGCTACGACACTGACTCTGCAAAAAATACAATGAATCGAAATTTTACTTATCTTTCAACCTCCGACATTTTGTATTTAAAAAAAGTTTATTTTTTATTTCAAAAAATCACATTTTCTAAAATTCTATGAATTTCCATAATAGACTACAATGCGAAGTCTTAAAAGCATTTTTGCATTCCTACTGAATAAACACAATTAATTCAATAGTAAGAATTATTTTACAATAAAAGAACTGAGTAAATTTAATGGTTTTTAAAAATCATTTAACAGAAGTGGAGAAAGATATGATATTTTTTAGCAAATGGCAGATGATTGAACTGTGATTTCGATATTGATTTCCAAGTTTCATTCATTAATGATTCTGACTCATTTCTCTGTAAAACGTTCTACCTCCTGAAGGCTTGTAAAGACACGAACAGAAGATTTTTGATTGATTTTGATTATTATTGATTCTGTTTTTTCTTATCTTTTGACGTGACATAATTGTTTAAAATGGAACTTTTTTAGCACTGAAGTTGAAAAGTGCTTATGCATTGGATTTGTCTGTCCGTCTGGCCGGATGGTCGTCTGTCCGCACTCTAACTCTCGTAAATATACTCGGGTTGCCATGAAATTTTTGGAAGTTATTGAGGTTCAACCCAGCACGAACCCTATTGAAAATGAAGTTTCAACCATCATTAGTTTATTAACAGGGACAGTCAAAAGTTTCCCATTACATTACGGCCTATGGGGAAAAATCATTTCAATGGAATTTTAAAGATGCTATACCCTGTGAAACATATTAAAATTTATATGCATCAACGAGTTGCGTTAAAATATGCATTCTATAAAGTATACGGTGAAAATATAGCTATTATTCATTTACAGGGTCGCACAAAAGGCGTCCATTACATAATAGTAAAGGGGGGCGGGGATGCTGTGCGACATATTTTCAATATATTAAACTGTTTTATGTAAAATAAAATTGATGTATGTCACTTAGGCTTAATATAAATTATACGAATTATACGATACTGTCCTGCATATTATGGAGTACACAGCATTTACAGGGACACACAAAAGATTTAAAATAGCATATTTTTTCCGAAATACTGTATATGTATCCTATATGGCTGATGGATGGATGAAATACATTTTAATGATGATACGCGCGTTTAAGTTTCATTAAATCTATGCACATTAAAATATGTATATAAATGCTATAGTTGATATACAGGGCTACCGAAACGAGTTCGCCAACGTTACTGAATATGAGCATAAACTACTTAAAGGCGGTTCTTGAATAAGTTATGCATTTTTACGCTGAACTGCATTCAGTTTATTAAGAAATGTTTGCAGAATATAAACAAAATGATATACTGGGCCACGCAAAGAATTGGGTACATTGACGCCTATGAATGATAATTTATGAAAATGTGATTTCAGTTATTTTAAGAGTTTTTTAGTTTAAAACAAGTTTTAGCTTAATGCTGACGCGTATTATAGGTACAAGGTAAACTACAGGGTTTTGAGCAAAAGTATTCAAGTATGTTTCCATCTATTAGTATAAATTGCTGAAAAAGAAATTTCAAGCTACTAGGCATTATTTTTACTAAACTTAAACGTATATCATTTGACAGATGAAATATAAGGCTGTTTAAAAGTATTGGAATACATATTTGGCTATATTTGGCTATAAGCCCTTATTTCCCTAAATAACGAAGTTTTGTTAAAGTGTCGGAAAACGCTTCATAATCTATGCTTAATGCATGATTTTTCTTACTTGTTTAAAAATAAAATTTGAAAGTACATTTTAAAGCTCTTTTTATCATTAAAATAGAAAAGAAAACTTAGAAACTAGTTTTTTTTTTTATAATTTTAATTTTAATAACTATTGTTCCAACCTTTCTTTTGATTATTTTTCGGGTAATGCGTTGCAAATTTAGCAAGGACTTTACATTAGTTTTCTTCTGGATGATGAACTATAAGACAATGATACTTTTGTTTATCCTAATACGTTGAATAATGCCCATATCTACTTCTCAGAAATACTTCAAATTTAAGGGATCTCTCTTTGTATCTATTGTTTGACAACCATTTTCCAACTTTGCCGTCTACAACTCTATCATCTCTCAAACAATTTTTATATACCATCAACGATGGGCGAAAATTCTGTGCTATTTGGGTGTAGTTAGAGTTATGATAAGTCTAAGCAAACAAGTATAATACCAGTGCATATATCCGGAGCAAAGCATCTTTATGGTGCAAGAGCCTGTATGTACGTGTTTGTCAATGGAATGTGGAATGCGGAATTTAGGTGTACTCAATTCGAATGATGTATACATGACTCCTTTGTTGACTTAATACACTTTTCCACGTAAATATGTCTCATATAGGAACAAAAAATAAATTGGGTAGTTGAGATCTTCAGTACTTTTATGCAGATACAAATACGCAAAAGCCAGATACCAAGGATAATGTTCAATCGCATTGACCATTACGATGGCTGCTATTTATATTTCTCGCCTTGGCAACAGGAAGTGTTACTAGGCGATCGCTGACAATTTCAATTGAAAATTTGACATTTTTAATCATAAATTCCTTCAGAACAATTTGCCATTTTAGATTGATTTGTGTTATTTACAGTAAATTGTAAAATTCATCTTGTGCAGAAAATGGAATTGACTTGTGAACATTTTCGTGCGATTAATTTTCATAAATTTCGACGTGGGTTGTCAATTTAAGAATTCTTCCATGAACTTAATTCTTTATGTTGCAGTAAAGCACTATTCTACAGCGTTGTAATAAACTGATATAACAATTTCATTCGTGGTTGATATCGCTACAGGATGCATTCCGTGAACGTCTAAGAAAATCAGTTGAGGTGCCAGAAAATATCGATACTGTGCATATAAAATAATATATGTTTTGCTCACTTAAAAGTAAATAAAAGAAAAAAGTTTAAGTGCAGGATTGTAAAATATCATGATAAGAAGATAGGCTTTCATTTAGTTCATGTTTACTCTTTATTCTTAATTTTCTTTATTTTTTTCCCCGCATATATGCATAAATTAGAAAAGTATATACCTCATTTGAATACATAATTATACAATTTCGTTGTTATTATCCGAGAATACTAGAAAATCTTATTAATTAAAAATACTACTCTAGAAATAATATAAATAATGAAACATGCTTAAATACATAAATGTATGTATGCATCAACTCATGTACATGTGAATGAATACATATAATTAATGGATTTATCCAAGCAAAACTTATTTTTTTGTTATGAAAATTTAAGAAGCCAATAAACAGAAAGATTTAAGTGCATGATTATAAAAACATGATGAGAATATAATCTTAGTAATTATCTTAAGTACTTTATTAATTTATTAAGTACTGTTTTCTTGTTAAAGAAAACATTTAACAAGAATTTTAAAGAATGTTTGCTCAAGAATTAAGAGAAAATATTTGATGTATTTATTTTCTCTAAACATGAAAAGTTTTTTGTTATTAAAAGTATAATTACTATTTTTTAACTGTTTTCAACAAGGTTGAAAAGTGTTTATGTATAGGATTTGTCTGTCTGTTTGACTGAACCAACTCAAATGTGCACAAATATTGTGCCATTATCATGAAATTAAAGTATGTTGTTGAGGTGTTAAGTTAGGTATTGAAAATGAAATTTGTATCATTTACGTTTCATTTACAAGGAAACTCAAAAAATCAATCAAATTAAGATCTATGGGGAAAAAATCGTTTCTGGTGTATTCTAGTAATATTGCGCTTTTTAAAAATATTGAAATTTATATGTATCACTGAAGCGTATACTACAAGATATTATACTATTTTAAATACGTGGGAAATTACACATATCAAGGAGTTGTATTAGAAGAGCTTATTGTAGAATTGGGTGTGCGCATAATTTATTGTTCATTTACAGGGACATACAGAAATATATTTCTACAATACTGTCTATGAAGGATAATTGCTAACGGCATTTTGTAGCCAGTGGTTATAATGCTGACAGTGCTTTTATAATTAATCATTTTTTAAAGTATTATTTACTGTGTATAGATTTTATAGGTCATGTACAAGGATACACAAACGTTATGGAGTATATTTACTTTTATTCATGGAAATTGCTGAATGGGAATTTCAAACCTTACTATGATCTTAGTTAGTATTCCCCATAGACCTTAATTTGATTAATTTTTTTGAGTTTCCTTGTAAAGAAACGTAAATGATACAAATTTCATTTTCAATACCGAACTTAACACCTCAACAGCATACTTTAATTTCATGGTAATGTCACAATATTTATTCACATTTGAGTAGTTTCAGCCAAACAGACGGACAAATCCTATACATAAACACTTTTCAGCCTTGTTGAAAACAGTTAAAAAGTAGTAATTATACTTTTAATAACAAAAAACTTTTCATGTTTAGAGAAAATAACTAACTTTTAGCATATGATGACATATAAATATCAAAATATAAACCATATAAAGGGATGAACTGATAAATTCTGATGTTTTTCCAACTATTGATGTACAATATTTTGAAATGTTGGAAAGTGTTTCATAATCTATGCTGGGCGCATGATTTTCCATTATTGTTTTATTTAAGACTGAATAATAGTATATATATCATTTCATTCAATTTATTTTGCACAAAAAAGAATATTTCTTATAACAACAGGATTTTATTTTTAACATGAGCTTTATAAAGCTCACACGAAAGATTTAGAACTAATTCTTAGTGATGAATTAAGCTGTTTATTTTTCTCAAACTTTTAACTATATATTGACATTTAATTCTCTGAAAATATGTGTTGAAAGATAATAAACTTTAAAAAAATATTTTCCTTATTAAGAAATATGATTAAGTATTTTTGAGAGAATAGAATCTTAAAATAATACTTGTATTATGATTGGTGATAAAGTTTTAAAGACTTATTTATTTAAAAGGATCATTATTACTTTTTTTTATAGAGATAAGTATAGAAATGCTCAAACACATAAACATGTAGATGTATTAATTAAAATGTGTAAATTTAGATGAATGTGTCAAGATAATTATAGAAAATTATTCATCCAAAAAATATTGTTTGTTAGAAATTTACGAGGGAAAATAGCAAAAAGTCAAATGCAACAAATAAAACATAATAAGCATATAAACTTATACTTGGTTTATGATTATATTTACTAATACTTTATTATAATTTAACACTTTCTGCCTACTAGATTAATTTTTATTAAATATTAATAAAAAATTATAAATGCATTCGTTATTTCTAGGCATAAATACATGATTGTGTACTACTAATCTAAAATGTTTATTTTGTAATTAGTGATTAAGTTTTAAAACAATTCCATTCAATGAGAAAGGATTTGCGCGAAAACAGTAATGAAACATTCAAATACAAAAAAGTATATTCTATTGATGAAAATAAGCTTTTAATCTTATATTCCACAGTAAATAGCAATTCTTGTACGTATATATATAGTCTTACAGGGTTTCTTCAACTCTTCTCAAAAGATTTTGATGAAGTTGACAGATTAGGGTTTACGGGGTCAAGAAAACACATGTCATAGAGTATCATCGATTGGAAAAATTGTTTTCATGCAATAGCCCCACCTTGTACAGGTGGGAAACGTTGCAAAAAGAGAAACAGGAAAAAAAAAATCAAGAACTGCAAATCATTGAAATAAAGTATTAAGATATTCCAAACAGTATGTGATACGCAAAATGAAGCAATTTTTGAGGTTAGACCCCTTATCTTGAAGTAAAGAAACTAGTTTTAAACTTTTATTTTGAAATGGGTTTATTAAGCAAGTTTGTTTCAAACAACAATGTTGTTTTAACTTTATGGGAGTTATTATAATGATATTATATTCACCAGCTGACTTTTGATGGAAGTTTCCCCTATGAGACAACCGAAGAAGGAGTTTTCCCATTTGTTTTGAGTGAAAATTCGGTCAATTACGTTTTACATTACAAACGTGAATAAATAAATATACAGTTGAATTATTCATAAAAAATATACGTGTCATGAATGTTTATGAAATGAAAAAAATCGAAAGATTTGAGCATAATATTATGTATGTTATGTATATATATATATATATATATATAAACAAGATAAGCATATAAACTTTTATATACTTTAAATATTTCGGACCCGTTTACTGCTTTCTGTTGTTTGGATTATGTTTATTAAATTATCTAAAATGAAAAAAAATATGTAATATCCATTATTTAAAAATTTTGAATACATAGTTTCCTGCTATTATCTTATAAAATTATATCTAATTAAAAAATTTTACTCTAAAAATAAGGTAAGTGATAAACATACTAGATGTGGTGATTAATGATTCTTAATTTTTTCATAAAAAAAAAACACTTGGAATTTGTGAGAAAGGTAAACAAGTTAAAAAATCATGGATTAAGCATAGATTATGAAATACTTTGCAACACATCCTGAAACCTTTAATAGAACTTCGTTATTTAGGGAAATAAAGTGTTACTGTCCATAGCTAAATACGTATTTCAATATTTTTGAACAGCCCTGAATGTGATCTGTAGGTTGATATATATATTGTAAGGTTTTGACTAATTAAACTTAAACAGTGAACTTGTAAATTAATGTCTGTTTAAGGCAGAACTATTAAGTAGACAAAATTTTCCCACGGAAACAGTAATAGAAACTTTTAGTCTTGGCGTCTAAAAGTCTGCAAGCATCCTTTATTCTTTGATTTTAGCAATTCGATACGACCAATCTTGAATAATGAGCTGGACCACCTTAGCGACCCTCAAAGAGGGAAAGTTTCGGTTTTCCCAGACGAAAGATGGCAATGTTGGCGCCAAGGCGGGAAGAGTGAATCTAATGGAGTTCGTCGGGGAGGAGCTTGAGAGAGAAAGAGGCTTTTCCAAAGGGAAGAAAAGAGATGGGAAGGAGGCAGTAAGAGTCGAGAGGAGAGGAGAGTGAAGTCTGGAGAGATATGCAGACAGCGTGTGATGCTGGCACCCTTACTCCTGGTATACGAACTGAATTGTTAACAGTGTTTCCACTGAACCCATTATTGTAGCATTTCTAATATTTCGATATTTTATTAAATAAACTTTTTGGAGGAAAGGAATTACTCTCATTGGCTACCAAATATACACATAAAAATTGAGGTGAGAGTTAATTCCTCGCAATATACTATATAACGTGAAAATTTAGTCAAGCAAAAAACGCATAACAATATTACTAGAATACATCCGAAACAATTTTTCCCTATACACCTTAATGTGATTTTTTTTAAAAGTGAGATGAAGGTTGAAATTTCTCTGCAATTTATACTTAAAGGTGTAAACATACTCGAATACCTTTGTTCAGACAACAGTTTACCTAGTACCTTTATTATACGTCAATATTTAACTAAAATTTAATTCAAACTAAAACGCTCTTTAAACTACTAAAACCACATTTTCAGAAATTATCATGCCTAGGAGACCTTGTATCCTATTCTTTGCGTGGCCTTGCATATATATATATATATATATATATATATATATATATTTATATTCTATGAACATTTCTTAGTAAACTGAATGCAGTTCAGTGCAAAAATGCATTACTCATTTAAAAATTACCTTTATGCTTATAGTCAGAAATCTTCATGAACTTTTTTGTGTAGCCCTGTATATTAACTATAACATTTATACACACCATATAATATGCATAAGTATAGTGAAACTTAAAAACGCATATATAACTAAAAATACATTTTTTGCCATCATCTCTAATGTACAGTACTTCGGATAAAATACACTATTTGAAAATTTTTGTGTGTTTTTGTAAATATTACGCACTTTGGATTATACATGAAATAACTTATATTAAGCTACTTCGATTTTATTATGCATTGCATAATTTAGTATAATTAAAGTACGCTGCAAACAGTTCCCCTTTTAACATTATGTAATGAAATTATTTTGTTTGGCTCTGTAATTGTATAATAATCATTCTTTGCATTGAATATTCTGTAATGCACATTTTAGTGCACTTCATAAATGCATATCAATTTGAACTATGTTTGAAAGGTGTAACAACTTAAAATTTATTTAAAACGATTTTTTCCCATTGGCCATAAAGAAACGGAAAAATTTTGACTCTCCCGTAAATAAACTAAACATGCTAGAAACTTTATTTGAAATAGGATTTGCACTATTGTAAAAATTGCAGGGCAATCCGAGTAAATTTACGAGAATTAGAGTACGGACAGACGAACATTACGCATATCCGCAATTATTGAAGTGTTTCGTATAGAGTGCATGTGATATCGATGAAAACAAGTAGTAATCGGGAAGGGTAAAGTTTGATGAATGATGAATGAGCAAGAGTTCCTAGTCAATTACAAAATGATGTCTATAGTCGTTTTTGTTTTGTATGAATTGGAAGGATTTGTCCTGGAGTGAAATCACATTTTCGAGTCTTGTAGCGCACATTCTGCTCGTTTTTGAATCAATGCATGGATCAAAATGATCATTCATTGAGAGTAGAGAACGGTATTAACTATTTAATCTGATTTTATAAGCTCATGATATACAACACCCTTCTGATCCCACTAAATGTGCAGCATTGTCTTATTTTCAAATCTATTCCGTTTTGTGGTCGATATTGATTGCTGTCCTGGGTCAATCCTTGATATTGCCTTAGGACAGTGCCACCGTAATTTTTCACAAGTATACGAAGTTTTTCATTCGTGTTTTTCTTTTGATTGAACAAGAAGTTCAGTACATGCCGCACGCAATATTTGTTTGATTGGAATCTTTGCAGGTTTACCACACGGAAAAATATAAACATACGGAAGAACGCTTAAACATCAATGACATTTTAAAACGTATTATCCTAGCGACAAAATGACACAAGAAGTTAGAATATGAACCAACCCTTTTTCCGGTGCCATCTCTTGAATAAATTAAGATTATTAATCGCCACACCTGGTATTCAAATATATAAAAGATATAGATGCATAAATCTGTAAGAATAAGTGTATTAATTTTGAAATGAAAAAGTTACGAAGTAAAAAAATAAAAGGTTTCAAAAGTTTTAAATGAAGAATTATAAAAAAGCATGATTAATACAAAAATTATACTTAGTTTACCTATTTGATAGCTGAACAGTCAAATACATTTTTTAAAAATTTAACCATTTTACGCAAGCTCATCTCCAAATATTTAATTGATCTTACAAAATTAAGCATGAAAACATCTGTCGCGACAGGTTGCGGCATGGGATACCGTGCCCTAAGTCAAAGAATTATGAATTGCGACTCAATTACGGAACATCATCATCTATCGCTGTAATATCCACTGTAATGGTTTTTTAATAATTTTCCCTTACAGGATGTCAATGCTTTATTGACTGTTTTCGCGATAGGTAAACGCTGTTTTTATGATTGATTATGTAGAATCAATAACATATTTGAAGATCAGTTTATATAAAATTGTTACAAAAATCTCACTGGCTCCCAGCCAGTTATGTATTTCATTAATTCTTTTCTTGTTTAAAATATTATGAAGAAGAATTTTAAGGATTGTTAATTCAATATTTAAGATGAAGAATTTATTTTCTCTAATTGTGAAATGTTATATTGATGAAATTATAAAATGTTTTGCGTTAAAATTATTGTTCAGTTTTCATTAAACTAAAGATGAACTTACAGCCAATAAAGAAATGAATTCAGTTTACTTTCGACAACAAAACAACAACAACAACAAAGAAAACTTAGAAAAAAATTATGTATATATATATATATATATATATATATATATATATATATATATATATATATACATAAATGTGAGTTCTAGAAGACTTCTGCAGAACGTTTTTCAATAAATTATTCTTCTACAGGACACCACATGACATTTATAGTGCTTTAAATAGTCCAAAATAATTTGATATACTTGCTATTTCAAAACTATGTACACTAAACTAAACACAAGTTTGGATAGATGATAGAGGACATTAACATTAACCATATTCTGATAAGAACATATTTCAAAAATTTCACTTGCTAAAGACAACGTAAGGAATTTTACTTGGCAAAACGTAAGAGCAAAGCAACTGGCCGAGACAAATAGCTCAATTAAAAATTTTTGGCCATTTTTATTCTTAACACAGATGCTTGTCGCTTGGATACACAATGCCCCTTTAAAACATTCTTAAAATTTTGTTAATATTAGCATCAGTGATGACGATTTTTATCATGGGTGTATGTTATCCAAATAGTACAGACAGCTGTGCCATCTTTGCCAGTTTATGTAAACTTTTGGAAAGTACTAGTGTTAGGAAGTTACAAGCGACAAGACAACAGAGTCTCTACTAATTTGGAGCCTTGTTCGGCCAAATAGAACTAATTTCACCAAACCAGATCGAATTATAAGGATATCTTAACAATTAAAGGCTAGGTATCTGCTGAGACTTTGCTAACAAATGATTTGTTGGCGAATGGAACACAAAATGGACATTTCTTACTGTTATCCAGAGTGGAACTCCATAAGCCAACATTTGCCTAAAAATTTTGTTTCTTTCACTCTCTCTTTGAAATTTCATCACATAAAGAAATCGATATGCTATATAAATCAAAAGAATGTAAAAGCTATGTGACGTGATGCATTCACCAGGCTTAATTCACGTGTCGGTGTACAGTGCCACCTGATCTTGTATTTCTATGTGACTATGGTCATACCGATATTATCTGCCTCTCTTGAAAGTTAGTATATGGGATTTCGAGAATCCCTTATTTCAGTCGGATATTTGTATGCTGATATGATAGTTTAAAACTCATTTTGGTGATGTTACATCACTTTAAACGAAATGACTCTTTTAAAAGTTTTGCTAAAGTTCTTGCAGCATGTTCTCTGAAGAAAGCGATGCGTCTAAAAGAACAAGGTAAATTATATTAAAAAAAGTGGTTATCGTTTAAGCAATTTGATAAATAAATAATAATTAAAATATAGCGGACTGGTAACACTGATCCGACATCGGGTCGGGAGCGACTAAATTACAACGACCCAGATTTTGGAACAAGATGTTAGATGACGACTATGACTTACAGTGATATTAATGTTATCATGTTTGATTTATATTACCATGCGGAAATAAATTTTAGGTGTTATGTGGGGCACGAATTACTTATAATACTTAGATGCGAAACCGTAGTAAAATCTTTAGATTTAATGTTTGAAATGCTTTTCAGATACCCTTTACGTGTTTTAAAATAAAATATTATTTTTATAAAATGGCAAAAATGTTTACTTTGCATTAGCTATTGTTGCCGAAAAACTAATTTTACTGACATTTAATAGAAGTATTGGACGACATAGAGCTAAACTATGGCAAATTTTAATGCCTTAAAAAACTTGGCGAAACTTTTTTGGGACAACGACTTGTCTGCAAAAAATAATAAAAAAATTGATGGCGTCAGGTGTTTGTTTTAGCAAAGCCGTAGACGAAAAAACAAAAAATGCTCGATAGTTAATGAATTAATATAGTAGCAAACCATGAGTTTTGTAAATGAGACATGAGCGTTGCCAAGCATGCTTCGTAAAGTTAAAATTCGACAAATTACTTTAATGCTCAAAACTAAATTTTGAGCATTTGCTTTGTGTTCTGAATATTGATTATTACACAAAATTCCGCGTACGTTAGATGTTTGGTTAATTTATTTACTAGTACTATTTATTTATTAGTACATTTATTTTAATAAGCTTACTGATCATATTGTAGTATACTAGTTACACTGTATTATATATTTTTATCTTTCTTCAAAATCATTCGAAAGACATGCCGCTAAGTCTTGTAATTAATAATTAAAAAATAAAAGTACTGACTACATTGTCAGTCAAATAAATTGATCAAAATAACGCTTTTAGAATGTTTAAATGAAGCACATTTATAGAGTTTACATTTGAAGATACTGAGGAAAATTACAAACTTAAGAAATAATCCATCACGTTTTAGATACTCACGTTTTAGATATATAAGAAGTTAATTCTAGAAAACACTCTTTTAAAATAAAAGTAGTATTAAAAGAATTTCTTTTGAGATTTTTACTTAAGATATTTCTGTATTTCTAAGAGATAAGATGAATCTTTAATGCACTTTTCAAAAAAAAAAAAAAAAAAAAAAAAAAAAAAACTTTCGATGTGGTTTAGTAGTGTATCTGTAAATATTACATTAGTTTTGTTTACTCATTAAAAGTTTGTTTCAGTTTTTTTTACATTGATTTTTTTAAAACTTCATACTTTTTGTGCCATCGTAATTCAGGATATAAGAAGATCAGTGGTAAAAAATTAATTTTTATATATTTTATAAAGTTTGGTAGTTTTTGATTATTCAAAGGTGTCCGTAGTATTGTTTTATTTTTTTTCAAAACTATTCGAAAAACATGCCGGTTGGTCTTAGAATTAATAATTAAAAAATGAAAGTAGGGAGGAGTGGATGCAGTGGCAGAAGAAAAACAGTGAAATAACATATTTTTTTTTTTTTTTTTTTTTTTTTTTTTTGGGCTATTTCCAGACTGGTAACACTTCTGAAAAGTCAAATTGACATATTGTAAACAGTATTACGGGATCTGATCTGTTTCAGATCTGAGGTAAAAAAATGCTTATGGAATCGTAATTTCAAGCCATCAAGCTAAAATAATGTCTGTTGACATTAACAAGCTGTTTCTAAATTGTTTGACAAGCTTTAAAAACTGGTGTTATTAATTTTGTAATGGCCTATTATTTAAAAATCTTTTTAGCAGTAGAATGATATAGTTGTTTTTTTTTTGTTTGAAAATGGCGCCAAATTAGTTTATGTATTGCAATGAGAGAACAGTGAAACGGGAATAGTGAGACATCGTAAATTCGTGTCTGACTGTTTCTGTGGTACTTTTATATTAAAAATGGATAAATTATGTATGAATTAAATTTAATTACAACTAGCCTGTTGATGTAAATAATAACAAGAGAAGTTTAAAAGCCCTGCACCATCACAACAGTGATGTTTGAATGGAATTATTGTTATTATAGCATAGTAATATTAAACTTTTAGCTAGATTACTTATATCATACATTTAATACCATTTTGTACTTATTCTATATAAATTAATTTTTTTGATGTTTTATTGTAATACTACATTGAATGTAATAATATTTATATACATTTCAGATTTCAACATACCTAGGAAAATTAAGTCTGACAAGCTTATTGGGAGATTTTTCGAAACAGGTTTGAAAGAAGCGGATGAACTAGTAATTGACAAAGACTACAGTATACGTGCAGCTGCAAATATAAAAGGATTTACATTTCAAATTATTAGTCGTTGTGTGAAAAAGTTAAAAAATGATTCATCAGCACGAATGTCTCGAAATTACAAAGTAAATAAAATTTTTCCTTCTGATGTAGAAAAGTTATTACGCGATTATTTGATCACCTGCTTAAAAAAGTTTTATGGGCTAACTACAAAAGATTGCAGACTATTATTTCATGAATTAGCAGTGAAAAATCATTTGTGTTTTCCAGAAACATGGAAAATAACAAAATGGCTTCTGTTGACTGAATTAAAAGTTTTCGCAAGAGGTTTCTACTTTTACCACTACGGACACCAGACTCATTGTCTCGAGCTATTAGCTTCAACAAGTTCAACGTAACATCTTTCTTTGATAAACTTGGAGAAGTGTATTCACGTAATCCAAATTTTTCAAATGGGCATCATATTTTCAATTTAGATGAATCTGGAACTGTAACAGCTCAAAAATTTCATAAAGTTTATGTTATCGTTGAAAAAGGAACGAAAGAAGCCCGCAAAGCAACCAGTGCAAAAAGGGACACTCTTGTAAGCACTCGTTGCATTCATTGTAAATGCTCTAGGATAGTGCTTTTTTCCTGTGACATCATTTTCAACCTAGAACACGTTTCAAAGAGCGTATGGAATCAGATTCTTCGAATGGGACTTTAGGATTAGCAACAAAATGTGGTTCGATGAATTCTGAGTGCTTTGTTCATGTCATTCGTCAGTACTTTGTTCATGCCATTCGCCAATTTATTAAATAAAGTGCAAGCTCAAAAGCAAATTCATACCTACTCATTATTGACAACCACCTAAGTCATCTGTGTATTGAAGCGATTAATTTGTGTAAGGAAAATTGTATAACTTTACTTACGGTGCCACCAAACTGCACTCACAAATCGTAGCCATTAGATGTATCATTAATGAAACCATTCCATACATTTATAATTCTGCTCTTGATTCTTGGATGATGTCATACCCCGGAGAGACTTTCTCAATTTATAATGTTGCAACCTGTGTTGGAATTGCATATCCACCAGCAAGACGCTAGTTCATATAGCAGCAGGATTTAGAAAAACTTCTATTTACCCCTCTGACCGGCAAGTTTTCACTGAGGAGGATTTTTTTCACTAGAGTTATCACAGACAGATGTCTTCCTTCATCAGAAGAATCATGTCTTTCTTGAAGCGAGATTTTAACGATAAATGAAAGCATTCCATCCTCATCAAAGGCTACATCACAAGATCACACTTCAAGCCAGCTTACCAATCCAGAATCTGTCAAATCATTCTATCTCAGTCCTGAACAGATATGTGGGTATCCAAAAGCAAAATCAATAAAAGAAACCAATAAAAGACGTGGTCAAAAAAGGAAAAATTTGATCGCAACAGATACTTCAGAAAAAAAATGCTATAGAACAAAAAAGGAAGTAAAAAAGAACCAATAGTAACCACAGTTAGAAAGCGCCTATATAAGAAAAGAGAAGAAAATTCTGAAAGCGATATGGATGATCTGGATTATATTTTAGATGATTCATCAGATGGACACTTCTATGGTTCAGATGAAGACCAAGCTCTTCTAATTCCATTTGAAGATAACAAGAAGCCAGAGAAAGGTGATTTTATTCTTTTAGAGTTTACAACAAAACAAAACATATTCTATGTTGGGAAAGTACTAATAAAGCACTAATGATATTATTAGTGCTTTAAAAGAATATGAAATTACATTTATGTGCCGTAGTGTAAAATTTTCTAAGAAATTTGTCTTTCCTCTTGTATCAGATGTAAGCAATGCGTGTCAAGAAGACATTAAGTTTATCTTGTCTAAGCCAATAATCCATGGCAAAACTAAATGGCAACAATCATTCATATCATTTCAGGTTAATTTAGGTTCCTTCAGTGTTCGCTAATTCGCTAAATGTGTGTCTTAATGTTCCCACTTAATGTGCTTTACTGTTCCCACGTAGTATGTCTTACTGCTCCCACATAGTGTGTATTACTGTTCCCACTCACTAGAGGAACAATGAGAGAAAATTGCATTTAATTTTAATTTTTTTTTCTTTTGCGTAGATTTGTAATTTTTCTTAGATCCTCTTTTATAATACCTACAGCAGTAACACACATTATGCCATTTGATAGAGATTGATTTGTATGTTTTCTAAAAATAAAAAATAAAATTGAATTTTTGTGTTTTACTGTACCCATTTGTATGGAGATGTACTAAATTAGAGATAAAAAAGCAGACTATATTAATTGAAAAGTTTAATAATAAGAAGATTTCCAGCTTATTGCTGCTTTTAGAGATCGTTTCTCAAATCCCGTGAGCACAGTTACACACAAGCTTGCCAACTGGCATAGATGCGGGGGGGGGGGTGCTCTTCCGTCGCCAAAGGCGAAGTTACAAGATTACAGATATCTACAAATTTACGGGTGTAGAACATCCAGCCCAGGGTTGAAATACTTTTATATTTCAAGATATACAAATGCAATACAAATGATAAACAAACACAACATGATACAGATTATAAACAAAGAAATAATGAAGCACACAGTGAAGCGCGAATTTTACCATTCAGAGTTTATAAGATTATCGATTATAGATAATATACTTATTTTTGTAATAGATCGTTTAAAATTACCCTTAGTGGTGCGAACTTCAACTTACCGGACTATTCCGTCAGCATCTGGGAATACTTTATTAATGCGACCTAGTGACGTGGTGCAAATGGGAAGTTGTAATTCCTTAAGTAAAACTAACACGTCTGCCAGAATATTTGGCTTTTTAAACATCCATTTCCCTCTTTCTTCTAACTTGATAATTTTTTTGGCAATGTTTCCATATTACCTGCATTAATTTTTGAGTTTTTTGCCATTTGTTTAGCCCCAAATTATCCTTTACTTCACTTAAATTAGGATCGGGAATTAAATTAAGAGGCTTTCCTGTGAGAAAGTATACAGGAGTCAACATCTGAAGATCGTCAGGATGTGTTGACAAAGGTCAAAGTGGTCATGAATTTAAAATTGCTTCTATCTGTGTAATTACTGTAAGAGATTCTTCGATCGTGAGATGAGCTGAGCCCACAGCTCTTTTTAAGTAGTATATAAAGGAATTAACTCCTTCCTCCCAGTGTCTGATTTACAGCAGGGTATTCGGGGCACGGGCCCTGATTTTCAAGGTCCCTCAAATGCTGCTGAAAGTTTTTCAATTGTTGCCAAAAATCTGATATTTTTTTAATATCTAATAGAATTTTATATTTCATCCTACATTCTATTGTGTCCATATTATATTTTTTATAATATTGAATATATTTTCTCTGAAACATCCATCTATAATTACTTTATAGAAGAAAATACTTTTTTCTTATCTTTATCTATTTAAAAATTCATTGTATTTTTAATTCTTATCTAATCCCGTTCCTTTTTCGTGAGATTATCTGGGAGTTGGTGAACATATGTTGCAGGCAGTACAGCTCTTAATATTTTAAATAATTATAGCTTGATGTTGTCAAAAATTTATTATTAGTTGTTGCATATTTTATCATTCCAGATACATATAGGCTTCTATAGAAAAAAATAATCAACACCACAGAGTTTAGTACAAAATGTCTACTGATTTAAATTTCATAATTGTGAAATAATCATTCAAAAGCAAATTAATGATTATTATATTTAATTTTTAATGGATACTTTAAACTAATTATTAACGTCAACAATGGTTATTTTAATAAGTATTCTTTTTTCATTTTTTACTAAATCCTACTGGATATATTGGAGGAAGGGGTCCCCCCGTAAGCTTCTGTGCCCAAGGCTCAAAATTTGCAAATCTGTCCCTGACTTTTCCTAAAGGCCACCAAAGTTGGGTAATCTAGGAAGGGAGAATTTCCAGTTAATGCCTTCTGAAGCTAAAAAGTTCAAAGCGTTTTTCTGTGATTCTTTGACGAAAGTTATAATTTTATAAGAATAAAACATAAATATAATTTGATAAAATTAGCTTTTCTTTTGCGATTTTTTGTCAAAATTTTTGTTGTTTCCCCATTGTTTCATATTGTTTCTTAATTCTTCTTAGAAATTAAGCCCTGGTGCCGATTGGAATATTTGGATTTAGGAACCATCGCCTCGTTAAAATTTTGGGAATCTGCACCTATACTTTTTACAGTATTCTGAATGTTGGAAAAAAAAAAAATCATAACCTATGCTATACGAAAATTTTTTTACTTGTTTGAGATTTCTAATGATTAAGAAAGCTGTAATACGTTATGGTATCTTTCTGTTAAATTTTACTAGATGTATTTTTTTTTGTACTTTAATACTTTCCATCATAATCGAAAAGTGCTTATGAATTTGATTTGTATGTCTTCCCGTGCTTTAACTCGCATAAATAGTTTTAGATTGCTATGAAATTAATATTTGTTATTGAAGTTTACTGTCGCATATTCTGTATTGAAACAGATCTGTCACGCTTACGGTTCATTCACCGGGATGCTCAAAAGAAAATTGTTACATTATACCTTATGGGGAAATATCATTTGCTCTGTATTTTAATGACATAATACTATTTTAAACATTCTGAAATTTATGTTAATCTTTTAGTTGTACCACAAAGCTCTTACTGCACAATTTGATTTGCATATAATGTATCGGTCATTTACAGGGATACACAAAAGTGTTTGGTTGCAATTAGAGCCTATGAATAATAACTGGTGGAAGTGCATTTTCAGATGTGGTACGAGTTTTAAAAATTAGCAATTGTTTGTATATTACTTAATGTGTATACATTCTGTAGATCGTATACATGTCTCATGTGCATTTCTATTTATTGACAGAAATTGCTGAATGTAAATTTAAAACTGTGCTATATGACTGATTAAACAAACTTTAAGTATGTTACCTAGCATACATACGAATCTGAAGACGATATGCAGGGCTGCAGAAAAATTTCGAATATTTTTCCAAATATTTCCACCATTGTTCGTAATTACAATAATTGTTATAATTGTTAATAATTACAATAATTATGAATGTTGTTTATTTAGACGTTTTTCATCTTAATAACCTGTAATTTTTTTTTACAGTGTTCTGACGGTGTTAGAAAATGTTACATAATACGTGCCGAAAGTATGATTTCTTTGTTTCTGTGCTTATTTAAAATAGTAATTTCTAAAAACCAGATTTGATTTAATTTTTTTCATTATATTTAAAAAAAATATATTTATATGTATGAATATATTACATTAGAAGCTGAAGACTAGATCTCCTCAAAATCAGGTTTTTCTCTGAAATAAAATGTCCACACATTACCCTGAACACAAAGTTAAAACATTTTATTCACCCATGCATTTAACTTATTTCAAAGAAGCAAGTTAAACAGTATAGGAAAAGTTTTTACTTTCCTGTTGATTTCAAGAATGCAATATTATCTTAGTTGGTATATTTTTTCAAGCCAACGGATCTATTTTTCTGTCCAGGAAATACAAAGCTCTTCACGAGTCGTTTTGAAGTCTAAAAATATCTATTTATTTTACTTTCTTCAATCTTTCCAAGAAGAAAGTATTGGATTCGTGAAAATATTCGACTTCCGGTTTTTGATGGATTTATACATTCCCGAAGGTCCTAGACACGACTTGATGAAAAGTCTTACATAATATATACCGGTTGCATTACTTTTTGTTCTTGTTATTATGTATATATGTATATATATATATATATGTATATATATATATATATAATATATAAGATTTATTTTAAAACTTTTTATTACAAGCCACCCTTGGCGACCAGTTTGGTCTCCCTTAAATGCATACCAAGCATGGAATCATACTGCTTTTATTCATAAGTTATTTTAATTTCTCATTGTTTTGCCAAATTAGAAGATTCTGAAAAAGAATTAGGCACAGATGTCATATGCGCACCACATTGGCACAATTGCAACAAAATGGTAATTATATGCCTCTCATGATAACCCGGCTATTGTTATTTATTCTTTAATAAACTGTTTATTTACTTTTTTTCTTTTTTAAAATGATATAAATTGTTTTGTTCTATAATTATTAACTAAACTTTTTATTTATTTATTATTATTTCCTTTTTAAATAAAAGAAAATAGCTAATATGCATGTAACTGTTATTGAAAACGATGTTTTCGCCTAATTGAAGTCAGAAAAAAATCCCACCAATGTGGTGCGTATGTGACATCTGTGTTGATAAATCGAGAACTCGGTATTTTTATGCTAACCTGGCTTGCCAAATATTGTATAGTGACATTTTTTTGTATTTCATTCATTTCATTTAAAATATAATAATATAATCTTTTCACTAATGTCATTTAAAAAATAATAATATAATCCTTTCACTAATGCCATTTATAATACATAACTTTTAATTGAAACTGAAACGCTTAAAATTCATGATTTTTATTTATTTTTTTAAGACAAAAGAATAGAAAAGAAAAATAAAATAACGATTTTTTGAAGCTCCATAATTGCAGCGAAAGAACGAAATGTAAATAAACTTAATTTACCTCGGACTAAATCCTGCCAAAGGATTTTTGCACAATAACCAGCAAGATACGTTTCATTTGGGCGTTGCCATTAAACAATTAACAAATAACCACAATTTTTGCGCCACATACGCTCGCTAGCGTAATATATAGATAGACAAGATGCGTTTCATTTGGGCGTTGCCATTAAACAATCAACAAACAACCGTGAATTTTGTGCTACATAAGTTAGCGTGATACATATACAGATATTTTTAAAAATGAATTTACATGCATGAATATATTATACTAGAAGCTGTAGACTAGATTTCCGCATCATCAGCTTTTCTCTAAAATAAAATGTCCACACGTTTCTCAACACAAAGTCAAAAAATTTTATTCAGCCATGGATTTAACTTATTTCAAAGAAGCAAGTTAAACAGTATGGGAAATGTTTTTGCCTTACTGTTGATTTCAAGAATGAAATATGATCTTAGTAGGTGTATTTTTTCAAACAAACGGATCTATTTTTCTGTACAGGAAATACAAAACTCCCACAAGTCGTTTTGAAATCTAAAAATATTCTTCTTTTTACTTTCTTCTATCTTCGCAAGAAGAAAATATTGGATTCGTGAAAAATTTCGATTTCTGGTTTTTGATGGATTTATACGTTTTAGAAGGTCTTGAACACGATTTAATAGTTTTTAGAAAATGTCTATCTGTCACTCTGAGAGACTGTGTGTGACAAAAATTTTCTGGGGCTGTATCTTAATAACTAATGTTCGTAATTTCATAAAATTTTAGATTCAGTTAGATTTGTATAAACTGGTGCTAATTATGTTTTGGCGTATACAGCTTAACAAATGGTGCTGCTATTCTGCATTGTTCACAATTACCACAATAGCTCTATCTCAAAAAATAATGCTCGGATTTTTATAAAACTTTAGATTCAGTTAGTCTTTGATATAATTTGGTGCTGATTACTTTTTGGTGTAAATCGCTCAAGAATTGTCGCTGCTAACCTGTATTATTTATGATTATCACAATAGCTCTATATGAAGAACTAATGTACGAATTTTCTTTTAATTCAAATTCAGTTAGTCCCTGATATAGTTCAGTTTTGTTTTGTTTTTGGGGGTAAATTGTCCTACAGGTGGCAAGGCTATGCTGCATTCTTCAGGATTTCGCAAAAGCTGTATCTCAAGAACTAATGTATGGATTTTCATCAAACTTCAAAATGAGTTACTATCTGATAAAAATTTATCCGGGTTAGTTTTTGGTGTGCATCACCCAATAGTTGTCGCTGTTATGCAGAATTTTTTAAGATTTCCGCAATAGTTCTATCTCAAAAACTAGTGCATGGATTTTCAGCAAACTTCATATTCAGTTGGAAGTTACATAAGATGTTGCTGATTAGATTTTGCTGTAAATCACTTACTCAAGCGTACTGCTGTGCTGCATTTTTCAGGAATTATTAATACTATGAGATAGAAGAAAGGTTTGCTATTGCCACAACTGACTAATTAACTATGAAATAGGTATTGAGTACGTGTAACATTTGCTAGTTCTCCTCAAATATTTTATTGGTGCGCAAAGAAGATGTTTGAGATATATAAATTTTGCAGTACGCAGGGTGATTTTAAATGAATATACTAAATTTAAAAAGGCTATTAAAAATGCACCTTTGTTGTTTATCGGGAATAAAAAATAACAGTTATGATTTTAAATTTAACACAGTTAAAAATGTTCAGAATGAATCCTTCCTGAAATACGAACGAAATCAAGGTTGTAAGGTAACTCATTCCACATTTTTCTCAGCATTTTTTTAGGGGGGGGGAGGAGGGAGAGTAATTAATGATCACGGGCTCGCATTGAACCCCTATAATTGTGATGATTTTAAACTTTCAGCTGCTATTTTTCATTCCCATTTAAAATCAGGGTTTTACTTTCTTTTAATAGACTAATAAATTTGGAATATTCATTTATAACCACTCTGTACATTAGACAACAATTGTGGAAACATTTAAAATTAAAAAAGAATAAATGTTTAAAATGATAAAAAATAAAGAAGCCGCTCTAAGTAAATTTTCCTTTAAACACATTGAACTAAATACAACTCGAGATTCTAAACATAACAGTTACCCTGCTCTAAGAAAAGTCAGTCATGGAAGTTTTTACACACGTATTAATCAAGTACTGATCAACTGAAAACTATAATAGATAAAAAAAACAATAGTTAGATTAAAAAAAAATATGATGTATTTTAGACAATGTTTCTTTCATTTTTCAGTGCTAACTTTTGAAGTTTTGTATTTGTAAAAATTTCAAAGAGTATAGACGGACAACTAGAATTACTTTGTTTTTTTTAACTTTGAAACGAATCTGTGTGGAAAACACTTTTTATGAGATCTTTTTACATAAAAAGGCTAATTTTGTATTCTTAGGAAGTAATCTAAAATATTACATCAAATTTACAAAAATCTAAGAGAGTTAAAGAAAACATAATTTCGCCTGCATTCTGTATCTCGGGAAGACCAGGTTGGATTCCCTAGTTTTTTTATTATTGAATTGAGAATGAACAGATTGCAAAAAATCATAGTCTCATTTCAAGTAGCTTTCAAAGCACCTAAAGAAATGAAATAAGATATCATGGGATAATAACGTCACAATAAGGTTCAGTCAATTTTTACGACTTGATTTTAGATTAAAAACAAAACAAAACAAATATAGGATTTGATACAGCAACTTTTTGACTATACATACAGAAAAGAACATTTTAGCAAATATGTATGCACAAATTGTAGTGTCGTGATTTCTTGATCAATGCTATTTGACGTTATTACCCACATATTTTGGTAATGACGTCATGTAAACCAAATTATAAAGTAAGATGGAAAAATGGCATGTAATTTGTTCATTTTAAAAAATATAAATTCCTCAGATCTAGAAATTGACAAAATGCTTTTACAGTGAAAACTTGTTAAACGACACGATTAATACGAATTACTTTTAGCACGTTTACTGTTTCAAATTGACCCATCCCGCTGTCTATAATGTATTAATATTCGAATAACACAAACTACTTTCAACACGAACAGAAAAAGTTCCCCTTTGAGTGTTCACATTAACGAGGTTTGATTGTACTTGCCATTAATTGCTATATCAGGATGCAGTAATAATCATTTGATATTTTATTCTTCTGACATGAAAAAACATGCAGCATTTAGAACATTCAAATTTATCTTTATCCTTTTTAGTTTTCAACGATGATGGTATCTCGCGAACAAAATAAGAAAAATAAAATAAAATATATGTAGTCCCGCCACTGAAAAGAATAAACACAAGTGGTAATAATACAAGTGGGTGAAATTACTACCCCGTATTTATTTTTCACGGTTTATTTTAAACTACAAGCTATATCGCGAAAACATTCAAAATCTCCGCCAACATTTTGAAAGTACATGAAATACACTTTATATTCATGTTATATAAATACATCGTTTTCACATAACAGAACTTACCAAGCAAATTTTAGATCGCACGTTGTGATAAGGTCCAAGTTATTCCAGTGATAAGGTCTACAAATCGTCACCTGAGAATAATAAAGTTCTATCTGTATTTTTGAAAAAATTGGCTTATCGCTATAGATAGGCTGTGTTTGTATCTATCAAGGTATTTTTGCATCAATTGAACGTATTTTTGCATGATGTTATATACAGTTTAAATATGACTTTACAGTCATAATATGACATTATTTTAATCCAGAAATGCCATCATACATACAAATAGAATCTTTCTATATCGGTAAGTCATTTTTCTCAAAAACACAGATAGAACCTTATTGTTCTCAGATGACGAAATGTCACGAATTAACTTTTCGTGGTTGTTTGTGATTCAGACGGTGCAGAGCCTTTCAGAGCTGAACTTGTACTGACATTTTTCCGAGTTACTTCATAACTACGCGTAATATTAGCACTTGGCGTTAATATCCAGGACATCTTATTAGGTGCGTTTGTAATTATGAAACTACGCAGCGCTTTTAGTCCGTCCATCTATCAATCCGCCCGTCCCATAAAACAGCAAAAACTATCCAACCGAATTATTTGAAATATAAAATGTATAAGTGTTGCTTAATTTTGCCGAGTTACTTCAAATTTTTGAAAAATCCGAGGAATAGTTTAATTACAGAGACAATCAAATGTAATTCGTTACATAACGGCCAACAGGAAAAATTGTTTCAGGTGCATTTTTAATGGTGTTACAATCTTTCGAACACAATAAAATTGATATGCATCTATGAAATATTTACTAAAATATAAGTATTGTACAATGTATGGTGCAAAGAATATTTGTTATTCATTTACAGGACCACACAAAAGTATTCCATTACATACTGGTATAGGGGGAAACACTATTTGGGGCGCGTTTTAATAATACAGTGGACTCTCTCTATCTGAACACTCTCTAATGAGAATACATCGGTATTATGAACATATTCTGACGGTCCCGGTGAAACTCCATGGACTTAACATAAGATGAACTCTCTATATTCTGAACACTCTCTAATCCGAACACCCTACTATTATGAATGCTACTTTTGATCATCTTTTTAGTCTATCTCCCTGTAAACTGAACACGTGTTTGCAATCAAAATTCGGAGAATTCCTTTATCATGGAAATTCTGAAAAGAATAATAAAAAATTTCAACGAATTTGATTAAAAAATTAATAGCTAAAATCATTGCTAGATTTTAAATATCTACTCGCAATTTGTTTGAATAAATCGCTTAACCCTTTAGATCCCATAACGGCCGGCGACGCCTGAGTCGCTAAGATCCCATAACGCCCGGGAAACGGCCTGACTATTTCTCCCCTCTCTTTTGTGAAGAGTAAGTTGTTGAACATGGATTGGGCGTGACTGCTTATTCCACTTAATGGACAGTAGATAGGAACACAATGGGAATAGAAGCCGCTCAACATATGCAAATACAACAGGTTTACTTTAGGTAGGAAGACTGTCAGACGAGTAGTCAAAACACGATTTCGAAAGTCATTACTTTGATATTTGTCAATTCTTTCCCATTTGTTTTTAGTGATTAGCTTTTATTTTGTCCTTATTTTATTTATTTATAAAAAACTAAATAATGAAAAATTTACAATAAAATATAAAAAAGCATAACAATGTTTTTTATTTTACAAAAAAATAATGTTTTTTGCTTTGATAAAATGATATTTTTAATTATTGCGATTAAATTCCAAGAATTTATTTAATTAGTATCATCAAGATATAAGTCATGTACAGTAAAATCTCTGAATAGCGGATACCTCAGGAGCGGTGAATTTGACCGCTATTCGGAGGTGTTAGCTATTGAGAGATAAAAGTTTTAATAATCATTATGATTATGGTTTTTTTTTTTTTAATGTAAAAGTATAGTTCGATTTTTATTAATCGGCTCCAAATATGAAAGTATTCATTTCTAATTACTAAAGTATTCACTTCTAAGTAGTGAAAATATTTTCTTCCATGCTGTGCTTCTTATATAATCCCCCCCCCCCCCCACTTTTTAATATTCAAGTAAGAAAGCGTAAAATTATTAAAGTCTTATTATCAAATCAATTAATAACATCGAATCTCAGGAAGGAAAAAAATATTTAGCAGTTTAATTCTTACAATTTTTTATTATTTAAATTTTTAACATTCCTTTTTTTTCCACAGAAATTTATTAAATGCAGCGATTAAATCATAAATGTTGTTATGGACACATAAAACTTTGATAATCTGTTTTAATACAACCATCTATAATCATTAGAAAACCTCTTTTAATTTTTATATATTTTGATGATTATATCTTATTATATTTTGAAATAGAAATTATCTAAATTCTTAAATTTATGAATTAGTCAAACGGCTTTTCAAGTATTGCATAAGCATTTTCAGTCATTGTCCTTTTTATTCATTTTGTATCTCTCCTCCTTAAAAGAAGAAAAGAAAAACAAACAAATTTTTGCCTTTTTCTTCTTTTGATTATGTAAGATTTTATAATATTTGTACATAACATTTTTTCCAAGAAAATATCAATTACCAATAAATTACATTATTAATTCTAAAAAGTTTTATGAATAGCCATATCTTAGATTGTGATACTAAAATAAAGTTTTAATGTATGGTAAATAAAGATTAATCAATGTAATTAAAACGCTGTTTTCCCCAACAAGATTTGTTTGTTTACGATTGTTGCATTATAGTTGCTACATTATCAAAAGCTTAAATGATAATTATTGTAACTCCCCCTCCCCCATTTCGGAAACAAGCAGATCATGATCCCCCCCCCTCCCGTTTTTCATATTCCCTACATAATACTTCAACGGTTCCCAACTGAAGAACGACCTTTTCAATTACCTCCACTAATAAAAATAACAAGCAGACGAATATTTTAAAATAATGATTGTTTTTTTACATTGCTTTTTTTTTAAATTTACTTATTTAATTGAGTGAAAAAAATATTAAATTTAGTGTATCCATTGTTATAGGAAGGAAAGTTACCTAGAAATAATTGCATCAATAAAGGGAAAAAATTCAAACGTATGAATATTTATACAATAATTTATCTCACAAAATAAATTAATGTAAAAATGTTTCATTATTAAAAAAAATTCAGCATATAAATTTATTTAAAAAATATTCTGTAAGAATATGTTGTATAAATGATTTAATAATGCATTAAATACTTTTATTTTTCCAAAAAATGTAGTAAGGATAAATTTTAAATTTAATATATATATTTCTTTTTTTCATTAAATAAACAAATAGCTTTTAAGTATTAATACAAATATATATGTTTCATTTACAAGTATAAGTTTTGTTTTTGAAACAAAGAACTAAAAAAAAATCCTTTATCTTATGATTATTCAGCACAGATGTCATAAACATACTCTTAAATCTAAAAATAAAATGTCATTTCACTTAGCCGAAGATAACGAAAAAGCAAAGCTATTGGATTTATGGTTATTGGGATTAAGGGGGAGATCGACAAAAGGTATAACAATAGGTTCTTCTTTGGGCAGGTACTACACGAAAAGGGTTGAACCATACACGTTCGTATGAATAGCTAAAGCGAGCCGCTTCACCTTTCTTGGGGGGGTGAAATGTCGGGCGTTTTTCTGGGATTCTAAGGGAGATAAAAATTTCTCTGCTCTGGGACATAAAGAGTTAAAGTCTTCAGTTAACAAAACACGTGTCATAAAAAAGAAATTGATAATTGTCAATGGTGACGAAACCGGCAATTTTTTAAAAGTACTTACAAATAAACTCTAAAAGAAACAAGAGAGAAAAAAGTGAGCAGAAAAATTTCAAAAGAAAAACTTGCCATCATGCTCAGTACCAGTTTTACTTGTTAGAAACTTAAATCACTTTTGATCGGAAAAAGTGAGAGACCACAATGCTTTTAAAATGCGAAGATTGCATCATTACTTTTGTGCTATAAATCAAATCAAAAACCATGATGATATTCACAAATTTCTCAAAATGTTGGAGGGAATCAGCAAGATAATGAAAAGTAAAAGGAAGATTTTTTTGGGTAATGACAGGTCACACACAAACATGCAGTTTAGCAAAATGAATCTAAAGTTCCTGAGATTGAAATATAGTTTCATAATATAACCACTGAATCAAGGACTAATCAAGACCATTAAAGTTCACTAACGAAACCATTTTCTAAAGGCAATCAATCTAGCGTCATGGATGATTCTATTGGATACCATAAACTTGGAATGAAGTAAGCCCCTGAGCCGTCCAAACAAGCCTCCACAAAGCTGGATTCCAATGTAAGAATGAGCAATCAAAAATAAAGGACATGGAGCTTATCTCGAATTCAATGAAATCCTTGTGGTTTTCAACAACAACATCATTGAAGAGGAAAAAAGAAAGTGAAGGAGAAGCAGAACCAAAAGAGACCGATGACACAAGAAGTACTATTACTTTCACGCAGTATGGCCAAAAGATTCAAGACCTCTTAAACTATGCAGATGAATATTATCCGGAAGTATTCCACTTTTTAAGCAACTGGCTGACATGTACACTGTAATTCATACGCACTGTAAAAAGAGATTAAAATTACTCACTTTGTTAAATAATATATTGATTATTTTTTAAATAGTACATTGCATGTACGATGCACTGTAAAAAATCCGTTAAATTTACGGCAAAAGGTGCTGGCAGCAATGATGCCAGAAGTTTTTGCCGTAAAAATTGCAGTAAAATTAGAGGTAACTTTTTTTATCACATCAAATTTTGCTGCAATTTTTACCAAAAACTGCTGGCTACATTGCTGCCAGCTGTTTTTGCCGTAAATTTAACGGATTTTTTTACAGTGTATATGTTTTGTAAAACTTTAAAAAAAGGAGAGATGGTAGATTACAGGTACGATTGAATTTAGTTTGACATACCACAAGCCGCCAAATCTAAATTTAACAGGTCCATCTTTGAAACTGGTATTACTAACTATTTTATACAGTAGTATTTAGTAGTACTATTTTATACTCAATACATAGTAATAATAGTAATGAATTTCCCAGTCTTACTCTATAATGAATACCCCCATAATCTGAACATTTTTGATTGGTCCCATGCATATTCAGAGTAGAGAGATTCCACTGTATTTCACATTTTATGAAATCGATATACGTAGATCAGAATTACTACAAGCTTCTTTCTGTATAATAGAAAACAGATATTATTTACAGACAAATATATTTATTGACACACGAAAAATTTCGGATACTCTATTGTATCTGAAGTAGAGTATATTATTGCACCAAGATCTGAATACTTTTAAAACTTCAGTATAGTACGAACGCACCTCATTTGCCAAGTCTGACGTACAATTTACAACTTATTTTAAAAAATAACAGAATCGTTTGGAAGAAAAATTGTTTAAATATTATATATATTCCGGTTGATAATTTTTATATTCTTTATTTATACAGTTTTCAAACTGAGAAACTATATAAAAGTTTTGCTAACTAAACTATTAGCAAATCTATAAGAAGGTCTCATTTTAGGGATAAAATAATCTTACAAAATTATGTATTTATACCGAGCAAGAGTTTTTCAAGAAAATCAACAAGATCAAATATTTGGGAAGCTTTTTTCTTCTGAAAATACTTTTTCATATTTTGAGTCTCAAACGTAAACTTCTAATAAATAAGCCAAACATAAAAGTTTTGTTTATATTTATTTGACTACCTTTTATAAAGATGTATGAAGTTTTTTTGTTTGCCTTTCTAAAAGTTAGTAAATTGTTGAAAATAAAATTTTTAACTTGAATGATTTGTAGGTGAATTGTTATTATTCTTTATTAAAAAATTTAATAAATAAATAAATAAATATTATACGTGTGTATTTGAAGCATTTCCGGGAAAAGTTGCAAAATGTTTACTTCGCTCTTTCTGTTATATATTAGCTTGAAAACTTTAATGATTGAAAAGAAAAACTGAATCAAAATAAATTCGGTGCTTCTTTTAGAGATGTATATATATTTATCTATATATATATATTAGTACAAAAGCATTTAGTAGTTTGTAAATGAACTCATTATAATTGATACAACAATATCTACGTATGATTATTATTGGTGGGCTATTAAGCCTTTTTTTGACACTATTTATGGAATTTAAGGATCGGGAAATCTTTGAATTTGAAGATTAGTATTTAGGCAAAGAACTTTTTATTTGTAAAACCCTAGTACCAACGAATTAAAGGGGCTTCGAACACTTCTGTCTTGTCTGTTAAATGTGTTATATTGATTACATTTTAACAGAGGAATTTTTTCGAAGCTTATTTAAAGAAAGGCCAATGACATTCTGCCTTGTAAACCGTACAACATACAACATTGAAATTTGTAACGCATGTATTTCTCTCATGTGTACACAGCCTAAATTTTAAACTAGTTAAAGTTTAAACAGTGATTCCCAACCTTTTATTGGTCACGTCGTACCAAAGCATTTGTAAAATCATCATGTCACCTCCTCTATCACTCTGTAAACTATGTCTCTTGAAATGTGAACTCTATTCACACAATGAAAACATAATAAAGCTCAATAACTATTTATTTCACATTTTAAACACTTTCCAACAAAGTTGGAAAGTGTTTATGCTTTCGGTTTGCCTGTCCATCAGCCCATCTGGCCGTCTGGCCGTCTGTTTGAGCTCTAACTCTCGTAAATATACTGAGATTGCCATAAAATTTTTGAACGTTATTGACGATTACCCTACCACGAGCCCTATTGAAAATGAAGTTTCTATCAAGATTAGTTTACAAGGACAGTCAAAAGTTTTCCGTTACATTACGGTCTACGGGGAAAAATCTTTAAAAGGAATTTTAAAGATGTAATACCAGGTCAAACATTTTATAATTTATATTACGGATGTGTAACCTATGGCCCGTGGGTCAAATGTGGCCAGCGAATTTCGCTAACTTACAAATGAAAAAAAATGCAATTTTTGTGCATAGGTCGCTGAAAAAATTCGTAAATTTCACCTATTTACAGCGGAAAAATATAAAATTTCATCAGTTACTTAAGAATCGCAAATTTCGTTTATCGGACACGGAAAAAACGCGAGTTTTGTCAATTTCATCGGTCAAGTGCGGAAAAATGGCGAATTTTGTCGATGTGACTCGGAAAAATCGCAAATTTCGTTTATCAACTGTGGAAAAATCGTTTTGTCGATTAGGCATCGAAAAATCGACGAGAAAAATCGCATATTTCGTTGATCGGGTCAGCAAAAATCACCAGTTTTGTTGATGATGCACGTAAAAAAGTGCAAATTAAATTCATCGGCTACGGAAAAATCGCATGTTTTCTCGTTAGTTTTGAATCAATCGTGAGTTTTGAAATAAGAGAAAAAAATCGCGTATTTTGTCTTAACGCTTAAAAAAATGCAGATTTCGACAAAGTTAGTTAAAAATCGCGAATATCGTTGGTTGACAGCGGGAAAATGCGCATTTAGTTAATTAAGGGCGAAAAAAGCGCAAATATCGTTGATCGGATTCGGGGGAATATCGCGAGTTTTGTCAATCACACGCGGAAAAATTGTAAATTTCGTCGATCAAGTTCAAATAAAATCGAAATTTTCATCGTCCGGTTTCATAAAATCGTGAATTTCGTCAATTAGATTCGTAAAAATCGCGAATTTAGTGGATCATGAGAAGAAAAATCGTGAATTTCATCAATTGGCTTCGTAAAAATTTTTAATTTCGCTGATCAGCTTTGTAAAAAAATGCGAATTTTGTTGATAAGATGCTAAAACATCGATAATTTCATGGATCTGATGCGGAAAAATCGTAAATTTCGTCTATCGTTTTCGTAAAAATCGCAAATTTCGTTGATTATGTTCGCAAAAATGTGGAATTTCCTCGATTGTCGATGCGCGGAAAAATTCGTATTTAGTCAATTAAGGACGGAAAAAATTTCGTCGATCGGACGCGAAGAAATTGCGAGTTTTGTCGATCACACGAAGAAAAAATTGAACATTTCGTCGATCACGCTCAAAAAAAAATTGCAAATTTTGTCGATGAATGTCTTGAAAATTGCGAAATTTGTCTATTAGGATCATGAAAATCGACAACTTCGTCGATCAGGTTCGTAAAAATCGCGAATTTCGACGATTGACATTCATAAAAAACGCAAATTTCGTCGATGGTTGTTTGCATAAATCGCGAATCTGCCGCGAAAAAATCGCGAACTTCATTGATTGGCTTTGTAAAAATTGCGAATTTTGCCGATCGATTTCATAAAAATCGGGAATTTTGATGATCAGGCGTAAAAAAAGTAGATAATTTCGTCGATTAGGTGCGGATAAATCGAACACTTCGTCCATCGCCTTCGTAAAAATCGCGAATTTCGTCGATTAGGTTTGTAAAAATCGCAAATTTCGTCGATTGATGTTCGTAAAGCGTAAATTTCGTCATTTGGCTTCGTAAAATTCGTGAATTTCGTCGATTGGCTCTGTAAAAATCACTAATTTTGTTGATGAGGCGCAGAAAAATTGTGAATTTTCTCAATTGGCTTCGAAAAAATTGCGAGTTTCCTTGATTTTCTTCGTAAAAATTGAAAATTTCTTGAATCGACTTCGTCAAAATTATCAATTTTGTTGATCAGCAGCTAAAAATTCCATAATTTTGTCGATCAAACACTTCGAACAACACGATCGGCTTTGTAAAAATCATGCATTTTGTTGATCAGGCTCGGAAAAATCGTGAATTTTCTCGGTCAATTTCCTAAAAATCGCGAATTTTGTTGATCAGATGCCAAAAGATCATGAAATTTGTCGATTCGCTTCGCAAAAATAGCGAATTTTATCGATCGGTTTCGTAAAAAAAGCAAATTTGGTCAATCAAGCATGGAAAAATCGCAAATTTTGCTGATCAGACAGAGAAAAATCCAGAATTTTATTGAACAGGCAAGGAAAAATCTTGTTCATTGGCTCCTTCTCTGTCTTTCATTCATGAAGTTCACATTTTCTTTGGCACCAGTTACTTATGTTTGTTTTTTAACACTTTTAATAAAACAAAATTTATTCTTTTGAATAAAGTCAAGGCATATTATTACAACTTGAAAATGATCCTTGCTATATCAGTCATATATACAAAAGTAAAAACTGCTGATGATCCTTGCCAACTGATTTTGATATTTTGACTGGGTAAGTGAACTTAAAAGGGTAATCTCCACTCTCCTATGAAATCATATTTTTTTATCCAATTGTAGACCACGAAATCGAATTCTCTGCGTATTATTGACGTGGTCCTTGACCACCCACAAATATTTGCAAGTGGCCCTTCTCTTGTAAAAGTTAACACCCCTAATTTATATGCATCTACGAAGTGCACTAAAATATGCATTCTGTAAAATGCGGTGAAAAGAATAGTTATTATTCATTTGCAGGTTCATGCAAAAGAATTCCTTTACATAATAATTAAGGGAAATTGTTTGCAACATACTTTAATTATGGTAAACGATTTTATGTATAATCATATTGATATACGTAGCTGAGGCTTAATATGAATTATTTCACGTACAATACGAAGTGCATAGCATTTACATGGACACACAAAAGTTTTCAAATTGTATATTCTGTCCGATGTACTGTATATTATGGATGGATAAAATGTATTTTTAATTATGATATGCGCTTTTAACTTCACTAAATGTATGCAAATTATATAATGTGTATAAATGCTAATAGTTATACAATTTAGGTATATAGGGTTACACAAAAGAACTCAGAAAAGTTACTGAATATGAACGTAATTTACTTAAAGGTGGTTTTTAAATAAGCTATGAATTTTTACGCTGAATAGCATTCAGTTTACTAAAAAATGTTTGTAGAATATAGATAAAATGATATAGATAAAATGCAAAGTCACGCAAAGAACTGGATATCGAATCGGAATATATATATATATATATATATATATATGTATATATATATATAAACAATAATAAACAACCCGGGGGTTAAACGGGTTATAATAAACAACCCGTAGAAATCTTAAGTCAGTGCCAAGTTAGGGTTAAATATGCTTCATATGACCTGGAACGCCAAGGACTTACAGGTCTAAATTAGTTTGAACCATTAGGAAAAAAGGTAACAGGCATCCATAACATACAGCGTTCTATCTTGGATGATGTCATAAGTGAATTCTCTGATGTTTTCAAAGAAGAATTGGGAATGTTTACAGTTACTTCTATTAAGTTACATTTGGACCCCACAGTTTGTCCAAATCAGTTGAAAGCTAGAAATGTGCCATTTGCTCTAAGACCCAAGATAGAGAAGGAATTGCAACGACTGCAAGACCAAGGAGTTCTTGACTGGTTACTTACTCTGATTGGGCAACTCCTGTAGTGCCCGTTCTGAAATCTAATGGAGAGACTAGGTTATGTGGTGACTCTAAATGTACAGTCAACAAGGCTTTAGGTACACATCCATATCCAGTTCTGGCAGTAAATACTTGCAGAATTATCAGGAGAACGACATTTCATAAAGCTTGATTTATCCCAAGCATATCTGCAATTAGTCGTGGATGAATTTTCTGCCATGGCATAAACAATTGTGACACATCGTGGAACATTCAAATGCAATCGCCTCCAATTTGACATTTCCGCAGCTCTTGGAATATTTCAACGGTTCTTTGACACATTACTCGCGAACATACGAGGAGTGTTTTCATATTACGATGATGTATGAAAAGTTCTACAGAAGAAGAACTAGCAAAGCGATTTCGAGAAGTTTTTGGTCGATTCTCTAAGGCTGGGTTACGTTTGAATAAAAATAAATGTATTATTGGAACTCCGAGAATCGAATTCTTAGGTTATGAAATTAACGAGAAAGGAAAGAGGAGCAAACCATTAAAACAAAGAGAGAGGACCTCAAGCATTTTTGGGCTTACTTAACTTTTATTATGTGTTTCTACAAGATAAACAACAATTGTGGAGCCTCTTCATCGCTTGCTAGACAAGGGAGCAGTGTGGAAATGAAAGAAAATCCATGATGAAACTTTTAATAAGTTTAAAATACTCTTATCAAGTGATTCCCTCCTTGTACATTTTGATGAAAAGAAACCAATCAACTTCACATGAGATGCTTCCCAATATGGTGTTGGAGCTGTCCTCAGCCACAAATTGTCAGACGAAGTTGAAGCTCCAGTGGCATTCTATTCAAGAACAATGAACCAAACAGAGCGTCGGTATGCTCGGATTGACAAAGAAGTCTTGGCCATTATTCAAGGAGTTAAGAAGTTTCACAACTACCTCTATGGGCAGAAATTCGAAATAAGAACTGACCACAAGCCTTTATTGGGCCTTCTGACCAGCGACAAACCCATACGTACAATACTGATACTCCAAGAATGCATCAATGGTCCCATGTGACTCATGTGATTACCATCTTATATACCAGCCTTCTACATTGATTCCTAATGCAGATGGACTTAGTTGACTACCTCATCCAGAAATGATTCCTCATGAGACATCTCCCAATGAAATATTACTCCTGGAGGCTTTGAAAAAAACCCCAATCTTGGTCAAAGATATTGCACAGATGACTATGCAAGATCCTATCTTAGCTGGAGTACTCAACTGGGTTTTGAAGGGGGTGGCCAGCTAAAAATCCAGATGCAGAACTCATCCCCTATTTTCGATGGCTACTGGAAATTTCAATCCACAAAGGATGTCTCCTTCATACGGAGAGATATTTGAAATGAATTTGCCTCCATGGAATTCCCTAAAATTTGGAAGGAAATGCTTCAAAGGATTTTAAAACTGTAATATGCAATATTTTTCACGTTCACAAAACTTTTATTCATTTTAATTTTCCAATTTATTTTCACTATGTTTAGTTCACGCGGGATTTTTATTTTTCTGTTAACTATTTTGCAATTTGAAGCTATTTTAGCGAAAAATTTACTTTTATCATTTTTGTTTTTGAAAAGGTTGCCATTAGAGCAAACGAAAAATGTAAAATTAAAAGGTATTTTTGCCATTTTTTTAAAATATATCACTTGTAGCATAGCATAAGTAATTCCTGTATTAGATGCAGATTTACAAAGAAAATAAAAAAAATTGTAATTTTAAAGAGAATTTTTTAGGAAACTGGGATTTCTAGCTTTTTTTATGCAACTGCAACCTTTTTTACAGATAATATTTTAGTATGATAACTGTAATTTTAATAGATTCTTTTGAAAAGTTATAGATTTCTGTAGCTTTACAACAGAATTGTTGTAGCTTTACAACAGAATTGTTGTAGCTTTACAACAATTAATTTTGTAGATTTACATCTTTTCTTGTACAGTGTACAAATAAAATATTAGTAAACATACAGATTTCGGCAACTTTACATCTGTAGGATTAAAGATTTTTTTTTTACAATGTAGTTGAGAATAGCCTTATTATAGTACACAATATTTACTTTGTTTTAAAAAATGTAACTCCATTAAGATGTGCTACAAACGATTTTTCTTCGTAGACAGTTATATAAACTAATTATTTTGTGTGATTCTGATAATGATTGATAAGTATTTTGCTCTTTGTATTCACCGAAAAACATGTTTCAAGGGATGAGAAGACTGGGTACAATACTATGGGAAATATGCGAGCATTATAACCCCCCCCCCCCAGTCCGGAAACTACTCAACCGATTTTGATGAAATTTGGAATCCACATTTATTGGTTTATGCTCAAAATTTATGGCTGGCATTCTTTCTGCGACTACAATCTTTTATTTTAGGATAATGGCAATTTTTCAAAAATTTTCTACATTCAGAATATTTTTTTTCTGAAAATAATTAATTTTAAAAAAAACTGACTTCCATATTTATACTCCATCTTATATTTATACTGCATCACTAATAACAATTTTATCGAAATCGCTCAAATGCTTTAGTAGTTAATGGGGTATTCAGCTGAAAAAGGCATTTTTTGGCGAGACAAAAAACTAAGACACTTCTAATTTATGAGAAGTTCTTGCAGTTTTATAAAACACATTAATTAAAGTATATATAAACAAGTCGTAGGAGGCCACCGTAATACTTACTCATCATTGAATGCGTAATATAAAACATGAAAATAAAACATATGTAAACTATTTATAAAATGTATCGCAATTGCAAAATAAAATTTAAACGTATATTTGAATATTTTTAATACATAGTAATACTCTATTAATGAAATGCTGTCGAGCCAATTTCGACAAATTATATAAAACGCCAAACTACTCAAGCAGTAAATTGCGTAAGAGAAACACCCTTATATCTCCAAAAAATAATTATCATATTAACTAACAGTTTACAGCGTCGGATTAAGCGTGTCATATCCAATTAAAATATATCTTTGAATGAAATTTGAATGAATTAGTAGAGGGTCATGAAAAATCGAAGAGTGTAGAAAATAGGATTAAAAATATCTCAACGGCTAATTATCCGATTGACTTCGTTTTTTATGCAAAATTTCTGTTATTTTATTGTCTTTCACATCCTTTCCTTAAAAAAAAATCGAATATTTTTATATACCTTTCATCAGACTGAATAATTCGAGAATCCGAAAAAAAAAATAGTTCCCGATAATCCGGGTTACTGATATTCAATAGGCTTCTTTCCATTCATACATACTAAGTACACACCAACTTTCAAGTCTCTATCTCAATTTGTTCGGGAGACGTTTACAGACACACAGACAGACGGACTGCATTTTTTTTTCTAAAAATATGTTTTTCGGAATCTCCAATTTCTAAAATATGCAAATCCGTCAAAAAAAAAAAAAAAAAAAAAAAAAAAATCGATTTTTAAACCGATTGCAAGATTTTCCCTATAATACGTATGATGGAGAGTAACACTTGGATAAAATTAAGTTACATATAAAAAATGGGCATAAAATGTTAGAGAAAAAATAATGTGAGTGGACGTGGCGTCCCAATCATGTCTCTTTTTAAGGCGCAACACTAGTCACAAAAAAAGACCCGAATGAAAATGTAAAGTATATGGGAACGTTTTTTTCAAATATCTTGATCAAATTTTAATATTTTTGCATGATTTTTTTTGCATAGGATAGCTGAGGATGATCTTCAACCGGCCTACCTTTTACTTTTTCAATTTTAGCTTCAGATATAAAAAAAAAAAAAAAAAAAAAAAAAAACCCTTTAAATTTTAAAACCGGTTAAAACGGTTCTGAAATTGAAAGTATCATACTATAAAAATATATAAGCAAAATCGAAAAAGTAAAAATTAGGCCGTTTGTAGATCATCATCAGCTATCCTATGGGGAAAAATTCATGTAATCATGTAAAAATATTAAAATTTGAGCGAGATATTTGAAAAGAACGCTCCCATACACTTTACATTATCATCCGGATCTTTTTCTGTGACTATTGTGGGGCTTTAACCCCTTGGAGACTAGTGACCGGTATACGTGCTGCATAAGGTGCTTAGAATCCTTCATTATTCTCACCAGAAATTTTTACAGTAAATTTGACCCTATTTAATCCGAGAGTCTTTCTTTGTCAGGCGCAAAAAAGACATCCGTCTACTAAGAATGCTACTATTAGTCGTGCTAGTTGTGCTACGTCTACTAGTCGTGCCGCTGCATTTATAGCAGACAGACGTCTTTTTTGCGTCTGGCGAAGAAAGACTCGGTTCTTTCGAAAGGCTTCGCTCATTTTAATATATTTTATGGTTTTGTTTAAGAAGTTTTTATAACAGTTCGATTAACACCAGTTAAATCTTATTTTCTTGAAAAATGAATCGGAAAAATTCTCAGATTAAATAAAATCAAATTTATTGTAAAAATTTCTTTTGAGAATAATGAAGGATTCTAAGAACCTTGTGCAGCACGTATATCGGTCTCTAGTCCCCAAGGGATTAAGGCCCCACAATAGTCACAGAAAAAGACCCGGATGATAATGTAAAGGCTATGAGAGCGTTCGTTTCAACTATCTCGCTCAAATTTTAATGTTTTTACATGATTTTTTGTGCATAGGATAACTGAGGATGATCTACAACCGGCCTAGTTTTTACTTTTTTCGATTTTGCTTATACATTTTAATATATTTTACTGTGTGTTCAAGAAGTTTTTATAATCATTCGAAATTTTTTTTTGTTTTATAATACTGGTAATAAAAGATTTAAAGTTCTGTAAAAAAATGCTCGTTCTAAAGAGATTAACGTACTTCAGAAAGATTTATCAATTTCATTGTGTTTCTAATAATGTGCATTATCATTAAACATACCGCAAATCATTTTTTCCCTGTAGACCGTAATACAACGAAATTATTTTGAGTTCCCTTGTATACAAACTATAAAAGCTATACACTACACTGTAAAAAATATGACTATTTTGCTGCATCGTCACTCCACCGCTTTTATAGGAAACGACTACTTCAGGCTATCATGGTGCATTCTCATTGGCCAAAAGAGTGATATTCTGTAAAAGCGGTGGAGTGACGATGCAGCAAAATAGTCATATTTTTTACAGTGTACATTTTGAATGGGAACCTTAAATAACGTATATAAATTACATGGCAAAGCGAGTATATTTACACGAGTTTCAGATCAGACAGAAATACAATCCGAATTCATAAAGATTTTTAAATGATGGTGGAGAGTGTTATAAAAATAGAAGAATATATTGGAAATTTAATAAACTAGCCGCTTGGCGACCAGTTTGGTCTCCTTTGAATGTATACTAAGCATTAAATCATATTGCTTCTATTCATAATTTATTTGAATTGCTCATTTTTTTTTGCCAAATTAGAAGATTCTGCTAGAGAAATGGACACAGATGTGGTATACGCACCACATTGCCGCGATTGCAACAAAATGGCAATTATATGTGCCTCACATGGTAACCCGGCTATTGTTATTTATTCATCAATAAACTGTTTGTTTGCTTTTATTTTCTTTTTTTAAATGATATAAATATTTTTATTCTATAATTATTAACTAAACTTTTTTTTAAATAATAGAAATTAGTTTAAAAATTTGTATGTAACTGGTATTTGAAAACGAAGTTTGTGCCAAATTGGCGTCAGAAAAATAACGCGCCAATGTGGTGCATATATGACATCTGTGCTGATAAATTAAGAACTCAGTATTTTTATGCTAGCCCGGCGCAGATAATAAATCGCCAAATGTTCTACCCGTGGCATTTTTTCTAATTTCATTAATTATTTAAAATATAATAATATAACCCTTTCACTCAGTTCATTTATAATACATACCTTTAATTTGAAACTGAAAAGTTTAAAATTCATGACTTTTATTTATTTATTTTTTTAAAGTAAAAATAATAGAAAAAAAATTAAAATAATGATATTTTGAAGCTTCATAATTCCAGCTAAGGAACAAAACATAAATAAATCCTATTTACCACAGCCTAAATTTTACCAAAGGACATTTGCATGGTAACCCACGTGTTTCATTTGGATGTTGCCATTAAACAATTAACAAATAACCGTGATTTTTGTGCCACATACGTTAGCGTAATGTATAGATATTTTTCTCATAGCTAGCCTCATTATTTTGACCCTATTGTTTCGCTTAAGACTTTATTTAATTTAAATATTTAATCCTACTGAAAATACAATGTTTGTGAAAATATATTAATCAATCTATCTTCTTAATTAAAACTAATCTTAATTCATTCAAACGATAATAATATTATTTAGATTAATATTGAAAGAAAAAATCATTACGTACTGAGAAAACAATTGTGTATTATTCTTCTAATAAGGAATTAATGAAAACACGTAAACACAACATAACTAATTTCTTCTTAGATTCTGCATTATCATAACAATAACTCTGATGATTAATCAACATAGTAAAATATTATTCAGTTTTTTTATGTTTAGAAAATGTATATATACTAAATTATTGATTCGTTTTAATTAGATTTTGATAACAAACTCCTTTTATAAGTTAAGCTCTTGCCTAAAAGCTCTTGCAGAACTTTATTTTCAAGAGTTGATAACACAAAAACCTATGTTATTGAGCACAAGAAAAAATTTTCTTCGTTTTATGGATGAGAAGTAATTTTAGAAGCTAATGATCCATGTCTGCCGGAAGCCGGAAGTGAAATGGCGCATAAGCCAAAAAATTAATACCGCCAGTGGCTGACTCGTAGATTTAACGCTGTGTTTGCCGCACAATCAAACGTATGAAAACATGGAAAACTGGGAGCAGGAAATCACGATGATGAACCTACGAGTAAGCCACTAGTGGTATTAATTTTTGGCTTATGCACCACTTCATTTCCGGCAGACATGGATAATTAGCTTCTACTATAACTTCTCATCCATAAAGTGAAGGTTTTTTACTTGTGCTCGATAACATGGTTTTTTGTGCTGTGGGCTCTTGGACTATTAGAAGAAAATTGAGCTCTTTCGGAACCAGATATGTGGCGATACGTTTATGCCCAAAACGTTAGTCTTAACGTTATGAATGGACTTAAACATGTAACAAAAATTTTTACATAAAAGATGTATATTCGCAAATGGGTGAAAAAATTCTGGGCCAGGTTTTGAACGAGGGATGTATTGACTGAAGCCGGCCGAAGCCAAGACGAATACTGAAGTATCTAATTCACTCAACTAACTTTTAAAAAAATGTGGTCTGATATCCTGGTCAACTCAACAGAACAAATCGAAAGTTTTTATATGGACCTGTAGAAAAGTCTAATATAATTAAACATGTATGATATATCTTATGCCAGATCTCTACTACCCTCTTCTGGTCCGATACTTAAGACCTCTCTGAGAGAGTTCCACAAAGTCTCTCATTCAATTTTAATTTTCTTCGACTAGATTATCACCATTATCACCCACTTTGATTACCTATAAAACTCCGCTTTAAACGATAGGCTATGACGGCCGGTATCCTTTTATATGCATGCGCACACTTTACATTTGTTCAGATCACAGAGACGGTGACGTTCATTGAGTTATCTTAAATGAATTTTACTATGTGAACAGACATTTAATTCCATGAGGGGAGCACCTCAAAAATAGTGGCCTAAGATATTTTAACTATCTGATCTGAACAGGTTATAAGACTCATACGATGATTTGCAAGCGCAAGTATCTTGATTTTACTAATGGTTGATTTCTACGTAGACGTTGAAGACCGATCAGAATGAGCCATATTTACTACCACGCCTCAACTTTCCACGAGTCTTTAGATAATTCTTATGACTGTGTTTTGATCATGGATTATTCATTGCAGGTCTTTTGCATCATTTTTTATAATTCGACACCAGAAAAACATAGTTTCAATTAGAAACTTTAAGCCAAATTCTTTGTTTTAACTATTTTTTTTTAAATCGCAGAATGTTATGAAGTAAGTCTGAAAAAAATATTCTGCTGCTTTTACACTAAGTCACAAGTGGCGCTCAAACTACAGAAAACAGACACAGAATTTATAAGTGTTTAATGTTTTTCTTGAAAATCACATCTAATCTTCTGAATTGTAATTTATGTTTTTAATCCCCAAATTTCCGTTACAGTACATTAATTAAGCCTTAGAACCAAACTTTATTATAACTTTACATCTTTTTTATGCTTTATAAAAAGCATAAGCAAGTGAAGCTATTAAAAAATGTACAAATTCGTCCTGTTTTTTTAAGATAAAGTAACAGAGAAAACAATAAAATAAACATCAAAAGTAACAGGAAAAAAATATACATCAATTAATATCTCTTTAGGAATCCTAAATTGATTTCACAGCGCATAATCGTAAATTAATATTAACTATTAAATGATAAAAGTGTATTTTTTTAATTACTTAAAATGTACATTTTAAACTTGTTTTTTGTTTTTTATTTAAAATTTACTTTCGATCATCATTAACATAACCTCATTGTTAATATTTGCTAAAGTCAGGTGGTTTTGTTAGTATTTATTAAAATGCTTAGATGTTGAAAAATTGTACTATAGTTATTTCTTTGAAACGCATCTTAAATGCAATTTTTTTGATTCACTGCTTCACGAGTATGTAGATTTCTACTTTGAAAGTTTTAACTTATTATTTTTAAGAAGATCTAGAAGCAGCTCAAAAGTCGTCTTGACTTAATTTCTGTTGTATTATTTATGCAATTTTTTATTGCGCAATGTATTATTTACGCATTTATCCATAAAGGGTTAAGCAATGTCCAATTTCCTTATAAACCTATTAAGGACCACACCTTCTTATACTTGATACAAATGATATAATTGTTGACTTTATACAAATTAATGAATAATTAAGAGGGAAAAATAACGATATTACATTTTTCTTATGTGAGATATGATATCCTGCGAAATGCAGCACCAATACAAATAAACTACATTTTTGTCATATGAAAATCTTTAAAATATTTACTTTGTAGGTGTACATTATTTTTATTACACATAGTTGTAGCTTGACAGCTACAATACCTGTGCGTTGAATTGCTGAATTTTATTTATTTTTTTATAGTACAACTATGTAATCCGAAATTTATCATTACCAATTTTCAAAAAATTCTGACCTATTTCATTCACATTTTTTATTTTTTACGACTCAATCAATTAACATTTTCCCCTTAAAAATATAAATCATATGCAATATAAAATAAGAAATTTGTTGCAAAAATATTCATAATAAAAAAAAAAAAATCACAAACATAATGTAATTTGACATCTATTATATTTGGAGATGAAGAAGAATCTCGTCAAAGATTTCAGAGTAATGACAAATGATCAAAGAACAAATTACTTAATTAATCTTTTGAAAAACTTTAAAAAGAAAGGGACTATTCTAGGACAAGTACTATATGAAAGGTTTAAACAAACATTATTCAGGAATATTTTAAAGTGTCTAACTATTTTAAAACTGTTTTGAAAAGAGTTTTTATTTTTTAAAACGTAGAACATATAAAAGGAGTTTGTTAGCAAAAGTTAATTACATTCAATCAATTATTTCAAAGAAGTGAAGGCGTCATTCACATATACCGCGGTAGACGGAAACTGTTTAGATGATTGATAAAATAAGTTTAATTATACATTTAAAAATATAGCATAATTTCTTTATAAATTTGACATTTGTTATATTTGGAGGTGAAGAAGCATCTTGTATAAGATTTCAAAGTAATGAGAATAGAACAAAGAACAAATTACTTTCTTGATAATCTTTTGAAAAGCTTTAAAAAGAAAGGGAGGACAAGTACTATATGAAAGGTTTAAACAAACATTATTCAAGAATATTTAACTATTTTAAAAGTATCTTGAAAAAAAGTTTTTATTAAAAAAATATAAAACTTTTAAAAGGAGTTTGTTATCAAAAGTTAATTACATCGAATCGGTAATTATAAAGAAGTGAAGGGGTCATTTACTGCTGCTGCGGTAGCTGTTAACTGTTTGGATGATTGATTAAGCAAGTTAATTACACATTTTAAAAACAGCATACTTTCCTTATTAATGTGAAATTTGTTATATTTGGAGATGAAGAAATACCTCGTCAAAGATTTCAAAGTAATGAGAAATGATTGAAGAAGAAATTACTTAATTAATCTTTTGAAAAGCTTTAAAAAGAAAGGGAATATTCTAGGACAAGCACTATATGAAAGGTTTAAACAATCATTATTCAAGAATATTTTTAAGTGTCTAACTATTTTAAAAGTATTTTGAAAAGAGGTTTTATTTTAAAAAAATATAGAATTTTCAAAAGGAGTTTGTTATCAAAAGTTAATTACATCGAATCAATTATTTCAAAGAAGTGAAGGCGCATTCACCACTGCCACGGCAGCTGGTAACTGTTTAGATGTGTTATTAAATAAGTTCAATTACACGTTTAAGAAACAGCATAATTTCCTTATTTATTTCACATTTAGTATATTTAGAGATGAAAAAGCACCTCTTTAAAGATTTCAAAGTATTAAGAAATGATCAAAGAACAAATTAATTACTCTTTTTAAGAACTTTAAAAAAAGAAAGGGAACATTCTAGGACAAGTTTTGTATGAATGGTTTAAACATATATTATTCATAAATATTTTTTAGAGTTTAAACTATTTTAAAAGTATTTTGAAAAGAGTTTATATTAAAAAAAACTATATAGAACATATAAAAGAAGTTTGTTATCAAAAGTTTATTGCAGAAAATCAATTATTTCAAAGAAGTGAAGGCGTAGTTCACTGCTGCCGCGGCAACTGGTAACTGTTTAGATGATTGATTAAATAAGTTGAATTACACATAAAAAAAAATAGCATAATTTCCTTATAAATTTGACATTTTTTACATTTGAAGATGAAGAAACATCTCGTCACAGATTTCAGAGTAGTGAAAGATGATCAAAGAAGAAATTACTCAATTAATCTTTTGAAAAGCTTTAAAAAGAAAGGGAATATTCTAGGACAATTACTATATGAAAGGTTTAAACAAACATTATTCAAGAATATTTTTTAAAGTTTCACTATTTTAAAAGTACTTTGATAAGAGTTTATTTAAAAAAAATTCTAGAACTTATAAAAGGAGTTTGTTATCAAAAGTTAATTACAGCAAATCAATTATTTCAAAGAAGAGAAAGCGTCATTCACCTCTTCCGCGGCAGCTGGTAACGGTTTAGATCAGCCATTATCAAATCTTTTTTTTTTTTCTCACTGAGCGCAAACATGAGTTTCAGATTTTTGGTGGGCTTCAAACAGAAGCTTCGAACATTATTCGGCCTGCAATACATTTATAAAAAAAAGGTGAAAAAAAATAAAATAACGTAAGTAGTTTACGAGTACAATATAACAAAGTTAATATTACCACTTAATGTAAAACATTTATCCCGTGAGAAATATCACCAAAAATTTAACTCCTTTCTTTCCAAATAATAAACTTCGCGGTTTGGAATTTGTACTGTAAAATGTTTACGGTGCCATGTTTTCCCGCGAAAAAAATTCAACCTTAAAAGTAATGTTAGCTATATAAAAAATATAAAACATGCAATTATCACACTTCAAGGTTTTTAACACAATTTTTAACCGCTTTTAACACAATTTTCAGTTAAAATGTGTCCTGTTATGTATAATTATCTTCCCATAAAAAATATAAATCGACTATGAAAATCATAAATACGTTTTTATGCGCATTTCAAAAAATTATATTAATATAAATTAATGTTTATGTGCCTCGGGCCGCACATAAAACGTTGCCGGGCCGCAGGTTGAGTATGGCTGGTTTAGATGATTGATTAAAAAACTTAAATTACACATTTAAAAAACAGCATAATTTCCTTTTTAATTTGACATTTGTTATATTTGGAGATGAAAAATTATCTCGTCAAAGATTTCAAAAGAATGAGAAATGATCGAAGAACAAATTACTTAATTAATCTTTTGAAAAGCTTTAAAAAGAAACGGAATGTTCTAGGACAAGTATTATATGAAAGGTTTAAACAAACATTATTCAAGAATATTTTAAAGTGTCTAACTATTTTAAAAGAATTTTGAAAAGAATTTTTATTTAAAAAATTATAGATCTTATAAGTTTGTTATCGAAAGTTAATTACAGCGATTCAAATATTTCAAGGAAGTGAAGGCACCATTCACTGCTGCCGCGGCAGTTGGTAACTGTTTAAATGATTGATTAAGCAAGTTGAATTACACATTTAAAAAACAACATGATTTTCTTATTAATTTGACATTTATTACATTTGGAGGTGAAGAAGCATCACGTCAAAGATTACAAAGTAATGAGAAGTGAACAAAGAACAAATTACTTTATTAATAATATTTTGAAAAGCTATAGAATGAAAGGGAGGACAACTACTATGTGAAAGGTTTAAACAAACATTATTCAAGAATATTTAACTATTTTAAAAGTATTTTGAAAATTTTTTTTATTAAAAAATATAGAACTTTTAAAAGGAATTTGTTATCAAAAGTTAATTACAGCGAATCAGTAATTATAAAGATGTGAAGGTGTCATTCACCGTGCCGTGATAGATGATAACTGTTTAGATGATTGATTAAATAAGTTGAATTACATTTAAAAAACAGCATAATTCCCTTAATTCTTTGATATTTGTTATATTTGAAGATGAAGATTCACCCCGTCAAAGATTTCAAAGTAATGAGAAATTATAGAAGAAAAAATTACTTAGTTAATCTTTTGAAAAGCTTTCAAAAGAAAGGGAATATTTTAGGACAAGTACTTATGAAAGATTTAAACAAACATTATTCAAGAATATTTTTCAGTGTCTAACTATTTTAAAAGTGTTTTAAAAAGGGTTTTTATTTAAAAAAGTGTAGAATATATAAAAAGAGTTTGTTATCAAAAGTTAATTAGATCTAATATATTATTTCAAAGAAGTGAAAGCGTCATTCACCATTGCCACGGTAGATGGTTACTAATTGATTAAATGAGTTAAATTACACATTAAAAAAAACAGTATAATTTCTTTATTCATTTGACTTTCGTTACATTTGGAGATGAAGAAGCTCCTCGTCAAAGATTTCAATGTAATGAGAAATGATCGAAGAACAAATTACGTAATAAATCTTTTGAAAAGCTTTAAAAAGGAAGGGAATATTCGAAGATAATTACTATATGAAAGGTTTAAACAAACATTGTTCAAGAATATTTTTAAGTGTCTAACTATTTTAAAAGTATTTTGAAAAGTGATTTTTATTTTAAAAAATATAGACTTTCTAAAAGGAGTTCGTTATCAAAAGTTAATTACAGCGAATCAATTATTCCAATGAAGTGAAGGCGTCATTCACCGTTACCGCGGCAGTTGGTAACTGTTTGGATCAGCCATACTCAACTTTTTTTTTTTTTTTTTCTCACGGATCGCAAACATAAATTTCCCATTTTAGGTGGGCCGAAAACAGAAGTTTCAAACCTTATGCGGCCCGCAATACATTTATAAAAAAGGTTTAAAAAATAACGTAAGTTGTTTTAGAATACAATATAACAAGGTTAATATTACCACTTAGTGTAAAACATTTATCCCGTGAGAAATATCACAAAACGATTTAAAACCTCTCTTTCGAAATAATAAACTTTGCGGTTTGGAATCTGTACTATAAAACGTTTACGGTGCCATATTTTTCTGTGAAAACAATTAGCTATATAATAGATGTAAAACATACAATAATAACACTTAAAGGATTTTTGCACAATTTTTAACGGCTTTTAACACAATTTTCAGTTAAAATCTGTAATGTTATGTATAATTATCTTCCCATGGAAAAATACAAATAGACGATGAAAATCATAAATACGTTTTTATGCGCATCTCAAATAATTTTATTAATATTGGTTAATGTTTATGTGCCTCGGGGCGCACATAAAACGTCGCCGGGCAGCATATTGAGTATGGCTGATTTAGATGACTGATTAAAAAAAGTTGAATTATACATTTAAAACACAGCGAAATTTCCTTTTTAATTTCATATTTGTTATATTTGGAAATGAAAAATTATCTCGTCAAAGATTTCAAAATAATGAGAAATGATGGAAGAACAAATTTCTTAATTTTTTGAAAAGCTTTAAAAAGATAGAAAATATTCTAAAACAAGTACTATATGAAAGGTTTAAACTAAGGTTATTCATAAATATTTTTAAGTGTCTAACTATTTTAAAAGTGTTTTGAAAAGAGTTTTTATTTTTAAAAAATGTAGAACATATGAATGGAGTTTCTTATCAAAAGTGAATTGCATCCAATCAATTATTTCAAAGAAGTGAAGACGTCATTCACTGTTGCCGCGGTAGATGGTAACTTTTTAGATGATTGATTAAATAAGTTCAATTGCACATTTAAAAAACATCATATTTTCTTTGTTAATTTGATCATTCGTTATATTTGGAGATCAAGAAGCATCTCATCGTAATCAATGATTTCAAAGTAATGAGAAATGATCGAAGAACAAATTACTCAATTAATCTTTTGAAAAGCTTTAAAAAGAAAGGGAATATTCTAAAACGAGTATTATATGAAAGGTTTAAACAAGCGTTATTCAACGATATTTTTAAGTGTTTAACTATTTTAAAAGTATTCTAAAAAGGGCTTATATTTAAAAAAATATATAGAAATTATAAAAGAAGTTTGTCATCAAAAGTTAATTACAGCGAATGAATTACTTCAAAGACGTGAAGATGTCATTCACCGTTACCGCGGCAGCTGGTGACTGTTTGGATAGTTGATTAAATAAGGGGAATTGCAAATTAAAAAATCTGCATGTATAAAATTGTTAAGTAAAAAATATTGCTGATTCCAAGACTTTTATAACATCTAGATTAAAATAAAAATAATAATTGTAAATAGTATAAGAAAATCGTTTTTAATATATCGTTTTAAATATGAAGTATTTTCATAAATGTTTTTCATATGTAATTACGTATAAGTTTCAAAGTTTTCGTTCTTTTTGATATTCACGTGTTAGATATATTTTCAACTGAAAAATATTCCGAAATATTTTTAGTCATCCTTTTTAAAGCCTGGTAATAGGTATAAAACGACTATTTCATAATATGATATAGCTATTTCGAAGTATATCTCTATTGTGATACCGAAAAGAGTAATAATAATTTAGAAAATCCCTCAAATAAAATTAGATAAATTAAAAAAATTATTAGACTCACCTTAAATCAACAAAGCACGCATATTCCTGCAAAACATTGTTAAATTTCTTTGAATAGTTTTTCATCTTATAAAACTCATGTAACTGTACTACTTTGACCGGTTTCAACATTAAATAGCGCTTAAATTTTTTTTAATTTAAAAATTATCTGCTTAAACATGATTATTACATATTTCTCCATGCATATACCATCTGCCATTTTTTTTACTAATAAGCGAAGAAAGAGAAAACAACAGAATAAATTTAACGACTTAAGAACATGATTAGTTATTTTTTTAAGGATAAAGACATACACATTCCGTTTCAGAAGGCTTAAATGTGTGATATTTAAAAATCTTTCTATTGATAAACACAATATTTCTAATAAATATCCTCTTGAAAAAAAACTTTGAATACTTTTTAAACTATTAAAATTATTCGCTTATTGTTATAATATGCTAGCTTGTAACTGTACTTTTTACTCAAGTTGATTTTTTACAACTGATACAGTAGGACAAAATTAAATATTTAATTATTACATTTTTCATCATGTATGTCTGCCAGCTATCTGATTATCATTAAATGAATTCTGATGAAAACATTAAAATGTTAAGAACCGTGACACTAAAAAAGAAAATTCTTTTCAAAATATATTTCGAAATGTTTTAATTCTGAAAAACACACTGACATTTTATTTGCAAGAAATCTTTCCAAGATGACTGTTTTACATTGTTTCTATCATTTCCTTCAAAACTTACTATTTAAGATGATTTGGACTTAGACCATTTAAAACTGATTCGTAATCTTCTCCAGCGATAATTACTTAAAGAGAAATGTGACAAATGGCACATTAATAACGGATATGTCACTTTATTATTAGAATAAATAAAATCAATAAAAAGAAAAAGGTTTTCATAACATAATGACAATTACGCCGGCAACTGAGTTGTTCTAAAACTTGCTGAATGTTTTTTTAAGACAGACACTGAAGAGTAGAAAATTTGATATTAACCATGGCAGTGAATAAAATAAATTGTTTAAGATGGAAATAAAATAAATTCGATAAATACTTTCTTTCAAAAATATTATTGAAATAAATATTTATTTTTAGAATTAAATAAAATTATTTTAGAATTTTAGAGTACCTAACATTATGGTGCTGAAAGAGCAATGTTTTATTATTGATATTCAAAGAAAAAAAACATAAAAAAAGATATATTAATCATTGTAGGTCTGAGTTATTGTTATTATTGTTATTGTTGTTGTTGAACAACAGAACTATTTTTGAGGAAGTATAGAGTACTAAAAGTATAACGATGAACAAGTAAACTGCTCATTTTTGTACAAAAAAACTTAACTTTAATTTTATCCAATAAACAATCTGTCAAAGCAAAAAAAAAAAAAAAAAAAAAAAAAAAATAAAAAAAATAAAAAAATAAAAAATAAATAAAAAAAAAAAAATAAAAAAAAAATAAAAAAAAAATTAAAAATTAAAAATAAATAAAAATAAATAAATAAATAAAAACAACCGCCAAATTGTTGAAGAATAACCTATCTTTTGACCTCAGTACTTCTTTTTTCTATAACCATTTATGAATACATTAAGGTTGCTGGTTACTCTGAATCACTTCACTTTCTGAATTCCCTTCCATATCGTAAATTGTATGGGCGTTTGATGCATTCTTATATTTAAAGTATATCCTCAGAAAATCAATATTTTTAACTTCTTTTTTCGGTGTTCTCTTCTTTAAGCATGTCTTTTTTTTTTTTTTTTTTTTTTTTTTTTTTTTTTTTTTTTTTTAGATTTCAAAATATTTCTAAAATCTGTGCTTAATTTTATATGAAGTGTTAAAATTTTACTTCCTGTTCGTCAGTTTTTAACACATAAAATATTAAACAAGTTGGAAATTGCACGTGAAGCGTAGCAATTAGGTGCGTTCGTACGATAACGAAGTTTTAAAAATATTACTTTCCAATATCAATCTCATAAAATTGTAAATAGTGAATTACAATTAAAACGCTCATCAAACAATGTTCTCCCTATACCATTATGTAATGGAATACTTTTGTGTGGCTTTGTAAATCAATAAAAAATGTTCTTTGCACCACGAATTATGTAATATGTATATTATAATATGTACTTTATAGTTGCATATAAATTTTACTAAGTTCGAATGAGTGTAACACGATTAAAATGCATTTGAAAATTTTTTTCCCATTGACCGTAATGTAACGGAATACTTTTGATTGTCCCTGTAATTGATCTATGCATCCGATTTTCAAAAAATTTGAAATAACTCGACAAAATTATGTAATAATTATATATTTTAAATTTCAAACGTATAGAATATATTTGAAACTTTTTCCCCGTTGACCATAATGTAATTGAATAATTTTGATTGCCCCTGTAATTGATCAATGCACACGATTATCAAAAAATTTGAAATAACTCGACAGAATTATGTAATAATTGCGTATTTTAAATTTCAAACGATTAAAATGCATTTGAAACTTTTTTCCCCATTGACCGTAATGTAATGGAATACTTTTGATTGCCCCTGTAATTGATCTATGCATCCGAGTTTCATAAAATTTGAAATGACTCGACAAAATTATGTAATAATTATGTATTTTAAATTTCAAACGATTCGGTTGGGTAGTTTTTGCGTTGTTATATGCGGACGGACTGAACGACCACTATAGGTGCTACGTATTATATAATTACGAACGCACCTAAAGAAGCATAGATTTCAGAAATATTTTGAAATCTAAGAAAAAAATAGACATGCTTAAAGAAGAGAACACCGAAAAAAGAAGTTAAAAATATTGATTTTCTGAGGATATATTTTAAATATAAGAATGCATCAAACAGCCATAGGCACATTATGGAGAGGAATTTGGGACATGAGTGACCAGCAGCCTTAAGCTTAAGGCTCCGCTGCAGTCAAATTCCTCAATCGCGAAAACCCATTTTAGCCTATAAGAAAACTTTGAAGCACGGTGACTCATTATCTAATATAATTACTAAAATGCTGTTTTCACAGCGGAAAGTAGACGTCATATGCCAATGATATGCGATTTTAAAAATTGTCTATTAAATTTTAAGTACATAAAAAATCCCTATAAACTTTGGAATTCCTATTTGACTAATTCTTATTATCTTCTTAAAGGTACTTAAAATTTGCGTAGAATTTTTTTTTCAAAACTCATATCATCGGCATCTGGCATTTACTTTCTGATGATAAAAACGGTATGTTAATGATTATATTAGTTAACTAGCGGCCCTCCCTCGCTTTGCTTCGGGTAGAGCAAGTCGTCCAGTCCCATGTCCAAAAGGATTAATACCAAGGTAAAAATAAAAAGCTTTTACTGAGACAGCATTTTAATTATTTTTTTAATAAAAAAACACTTATTGCGACGTAACTATAACAGCCATATGCTGTCGCGACATTTTTTTGTAGATAATTATACGTACTGCAAAGTCGTAGTACATTATTTTGTTTTATAATTAATAATATTCGCAGCGCACGCGATGTAAGAATTTTTAAGGTCATTTTTCTACACCTTGGGTTACATTATTGGCATTTTAGTAAGGATCCCTATTTTTTTTATTTTTTTAATATAATATAGCCTATGTTCACCGGAAATAATGTAGCTGTCCAACGGTGAAAGAATTTTTTGGTACTACTCTGTTATCCCGTCGACCAATTTCGCCAAATTATACAAATCGCCAAACTAATAGCCAAATTGTACATATTGACGTAATTTTTATTTTAAATAACAACAACAAAAAAAATAATAATAATAATTAGTAGAATATTAATAAAAATACAAATAAAAAGTCGAAATAAAAATCAATGACATTTTAAACACGTGAATCGTGTTTAATGTCATTGAATGTGACATTCACGATCATCCATTATTGGCTATTTAATCTTATATAGGGAGTTAATTTTTTGGTCGACGGGATAACCTAGTAGTACCGAATTTTTCAAATCCGTTAAGTACTATCGGAGTCTATTCAATTCAAACAAACAAACAATCAAATTTTTCTTCCTTATAATATTGGTATACATGTGACGTCATTATTTACCGATTTTTAATTAGTTACATATATCCATTCTTCTTGTTCTTTTAACAAATACTTCAAAATTGTAACTTTTAACAAATACTTCCTATGTTATTTAAAGTATGACGACATGTTTTTTCAAATCAAATAAGAAAAATAAGACTTTAATAAGTTCGCAAACACAACAATAATTATTCGTGAAAACGTCACTGCGAGAATGAGAGAGCGCTTCGTTAAAAGGTAATTCCATTAATTGAGTTGCCATTCGCAGAAAGTAAAAAGTTCTCCCACGCGGAGAGAATTACAGCAATTCTCATACGCTAACATGTATAAAAACGAAGAAATTAAAATAAAATGTTTTACAAATAAAAATTCATAGTATCAACGAAAGCAGATTTCAAATGTTTTTTCCAGAAAATAGGATTTTGAAGAAGTAACTTTCTTCAAGCTTTCTTCAAATATATTATTCTAAAATAGCTATAAAAGATTATCGGATGTTGATTACAAAAATTGGAAACATGCATATTTCAAACAATTAAAAAACACCAGTGGCTACTTGAAATTGTAAAAACATCTTTAAAAGAGCTTTTAGTTGAAAATTTAAAAAAAAATTGTAAAAGTTTGCTTCGAAAATATCTTATTATGTCAGTTTTACATCATAAATAAAAAATTAAAATGCGCCAAAACATAAAATAACGTTTTTGTTTAATAAAGATGCAAAAATAATAATAAAAAAAAATATTGTTACTTTCAAATATCTGTTTTATAAAATAATGCTTCGCGAATCCAAACAAAGCATGGCTTTTGCTAGTTAATAATTTAATTCTTTCTCGTTCACTTTACTTCTAATTATGTCGCCATTTTTCACAGAGAACCTCTTATTAACGTAACCGATATTCGTGCGTCCTATATAATAAAATACATTTTTTTCCAAGTATGACGTCACATTTTTTTCCTATGAATTCTTTTTATTTTAATTTTTCACGTGGATACTGTTCAACTGAAAATTTATTTCCCAAGAGAAATTATTCCAGTTTTTTATTTTCTTGGCAACGCGAAAGAAAAATGGTTATTTTTTATCGGAAAATTTTTCATTGATTCTGTATGAAAAATATTGAAATTCTGAATTATTAAGGAAAATATTTGAATAAATCAAATAAAAAATAGCCTATGTTCACCGAAAATAGTGTAGCTTTCCAACGGTGAAAGAATTTTTCAAATCCCTCAAGTAGTTTCGGAGCCTATTCAATTCAAACAAACAAACAAACAATCAAATCTTTCCTCTTTATAATATTAGTATAGATGAGTCATTGAGCTTCAAAGTTTTCCCATAGGCTAGCATGGGTTTTCGTGATCGGGGATTTTGACTGCATCTGCCCTTTAAGAAGCTGTCTCACATTTCTGAATTATGAACTATTTTAAAACACGTAATAAACCAGTCGTGAATTTTACAATAATAGTGTTGAATGAAATGCGTTTGTACCATAACTATTTTTGTTAATATTCAGGTATCTGTGAAACAACTGCTGCGCGATTCTGTATATTGAATTTAGTAATATGGAAATACTATGATTGAATCTTATATAAGACGTATAACCATGGAAGCCTAGAACATTACCTATCACGGGATATCATTGGATTAATTACGAATGATAGGAATACTATCTTTTAAGTTTTTATTCGATTTTCATAAAAATTGAAATGACTCGACAAAATTCTGAAACGATTCTATATATAATAAATTTCAAACTATTCACTTGAGTTGTTTTTGCATTGTTATATGCGGATAGATGGACTGACCAAATAAAAGTATAAGCGCTACGTACTGCTGTAATAACGAACACATCAAATAATTCCAATAATTGTAAACTATGTTTTTTACCATTTTTTTTCTGAGTTAATTCATATAAATTTTGTACTATTTGAAAATCAATTACGGTCAAGAGAGGGATATAGATACATACACACACAGATATATAGTATAATAAACACAAGTTTATTAATTAAATTAATATTTACTGAATGAAAAAGTTCTTATAAAACCTCTAATTTAATCTATAAACATTCACTTATTTTTAAAGGAGATGATGAAACATTAAAAATTAATATAGTGCTTTGCTTAACCGTTTCTCGATACATAAAGACTTTATTATTTTAGCCATTTTTCATTAATTAGTAAACTATTGTCAGTCATTAATTAACTAACAATAAATACAATTAATTATTAATGGAATATCTGTATCATTGTAATATTCATGAATTAATAATAGGATAATATTTTGTTGCTAATTGTTCTTTCTAAGAAAATTCTACATGAACACTAGTTATTATAAACGTATAATTGTTTTTAGTACTTTAAATAATTTACATAAATGCATTAATTAAAGTTAATTATTTCACAACGCAGTTATTTCTTTATGTAAAAGTAATTTTTGAAATATATTTATTTTTCTCATACTATATATAAATGCTATAAAAAAAAGTCTCAAAAATTTTATGTGCACATAACGTATTTTGCCGATAGTTATAAGCATTCTGATATGAATATAACAATTTTTCTTGACAGTTGAAAAATAGAATTAAAAACTTTAATTAGTTCAAAAAAGAAACATTAAAAAATTCTTTTAAAATTTTGACTTAAAAAATGATCTTTTCAAGAATATAATTGCTTATTATTTAACGCTATACAAGGTGATTAATAAAGATATGGCCGACCACCTATTTCCTTAACTAATGTCTATGGACACATGCATCGAAATGCAAAATATCTTTTTAAAAAAAAGTGTAAAATTGATCGTATAAGTTGCAACTAAATTTAGGGTGGGGCTGGAGTACGTTTGAGAAAATACAGGAACTAAATTTTTACACGCCCTCCCCTCTCCCATAGAGTAAAATTTCCCTTAACTATTCCTCAATTAACAATAAGAAATTCCATCTCGATAGCTGCCCGTTTAAATGATTTGGCTGATTTTAACGGATTATACAAAAGTTGAAATGCTTGTAATACAAGAAACAATCTTAATTTAAGGGTGTCCCGAAAACATAAAAGAAAATGTATATTTATTAAGTAAGAATTTGATTTTTTTGTGACGGTTAGTTATAAACTATTAACTATATATCTTTTACACTTTACACTTTTTTTTCTGAACAGTTTAAATGTTTCGTCAGCTGATTTAAAACAAGGCTTTTTTATCATACCGATTGCGAGTTTTTTTTATAATTTTAGTACTCACAATTTCAGTTTTTTGATAGGCATGACAGAGACCATTAAAAGAAAGTGTTTATCATGACGTCACTACCTGATTGAAAGTTTGCCTACATTTGCTGGCCTAGAATGTGGGCCGGGATTGGACGTATTTTTATTTACGACTCTCAGTCTTACGATGACCCGAATTATCTTACGACGACCGGTTGGGACAGATGGGCATGGCTTTAACTCTTTTCGACCTGTGTCGGGTTGGTTTGATCCTAGTTATTGCTATTTCCGATCCAGGCTTGTGCGTTACTGTTTTTCTGACTGTTTAGGACGGGCCTAAAGTATTTTTTCAATAATGAGTCGGGACTAGCTTCATGCTTCCTAGATGTGTACCGTCCAAAATTTTCAACCTTGGTTTGTATCCAGCCAGTATGAAACTCCTTGTAATCTATGTAGCCTAATCAGTATAAATATTAGTAAAATTTTACCCAGTGGTATAAAATATTTGCAAAAAAATGCATATATTTGAAAATCGCCGTTGCTTTACAATTAAACTTAATTTTTTTTTTTTTTTTTTTTTTTTTTTTTTTTTTTAGATTAGTTTGATTTTTTAGGTAATAAAATTGAAGTACAGTAAAACCCGTGAAAAGGAACCTTCTTCTGATGGAATTCTGTTTTAAACGGTAAAATCTTTTAATCTAAGCAAAATGAGTACAGTATTACGTGAGAAAAGATTACAATAGTTTTACATCTGCTAAGAAGGGAACTTGTCTATAACGCATTTTTTTCTCTCCTATGAGATCTCCTTTTAGAAGATTTTATTGCATAGCATTTTTCTAAATCTCCAATACATGGAATATGGATTAACGATATTAATGATAGCTGAAGTACTTACATAGAAATACAGATTATTAAAAAAATAGTAATAAATATAAAAATTAAGTGCATTTCTTTAAAAACTAGCAGAGTTTCCCCGCTACGCTGGTCTGTCTATCCAAACGAACCACGAATCAAATAAAATAACTCAGTGAACTTGACTATGTGATTTAAATGAAATTTTTTACATGGATAGTCCTTCCACATTGCCGACACGATATGAACGCCGTTGCTCTATTACATCTCCTAATATGAAGGGAATTTTCAATTGTTAAATATTTTAAAATATCTAACTAACATTTTAAACTCCTTAAAATCCATTCAGCAAAAGTCAAGGATGCGCAGCATAACAAATTTTCCATTTGCATTTTATACATATAGCAGAATTAGACAGATAAGAAGATTTATGCTTAAAATTTATTAAACTGCAAGTTATTTCTAGGTGGCTTTGATGAATAACTTTCAAAACATTTCAACTGTTTGTTCGAGTGCAGAGATTTAAGTTTAACACTACAACAACTATTTCATTTTGTATCGAAACATTCTAGTTAAAATAAGCTAATTTAGCTTGGGTTTCTATCAGTAATTTTCCTCATCTATTTTTAAAAATTTTTTAAGAGAAGGTAATTTACCATCTTAGTGTAGCTTGAAGCTATATATAAGTTGCTTTATTGGATACAGATGTCATATAGTCACCGAGTTTTGTACGGTTTTTTATTTCTCACGTCAATTTGGAGAAAACCTCATTTTCAAACACGAGTCACATACATATTTTTTAAATTATTTTTTTATTATTTTAAAAGGGAATTAAAAATAAATTTTAAAAGTTTAATTAATAACTACAGAAAATAACATCTTTTATAATTTTAAAAATGCAAATATAAAAGTAAATAAACAATTTATTACAAAAAAAACAATAATAGCTGGCTTACAATATCTGGCGAAATAGTGCCATTTTGGCACCAGTTATGTACCGGACACCTGTGCTCTTAATTGCGCATTATCCGGTCCCAGTTATATGTTACAAACTCCATATTATTACTTCATGCTGCAATCTAAAAGTTCAGTACTTTTCTGTTGTACCAACACCATTGTCGCTAAGCATAATAACCAAATGGCCATAATAGCATACGGCCAAACAAAGCAGTTTAAAAATATATCAATGTTGACACGAAAATACAGCAGCATAAAAAGATAAAGGAGATTAAGTATTAAAAATTAGAATTTTTTTTGCAATTAGCAGCAAAATGGCCTAAGAAATTAGAATTAAAAGCAGCCCTGGTGGCAAAAACAAGAAGTAAAATGATGGTAAATAAGATCAATATTTTTTAATAAATTTTTGTCGTCGTTGGAGATCAGTTCCATAATTTTCCCATTATTAGAAGACCTCTTATTGGAGTAATTAAACATACCTCCCGCTGGAGGGTCATGGAAAGTACATAATATAATCACAAGGTCCAGAAATTTCCACTGATGCATCACATGAGGGATGTCGGGAAAAATTAGAAAAATGTCCCTTAGGGTTCCATCTATCGCATCCCCCGGAAACTACCTCCTCCTTTTTGAAATTTTCATAGTTCATAAGTAATATTTATCGGAGTATCCGTAAAAATTCCGCCCTAAAATAAATAATCTACAATTTTAAAAAGTTCGAAAAGCACCCCGCTCCCCTCCAGAAGTCCAAATTTGGGAGGAGTAAAATAAAGGTTCATAATATGAAAGAGTGGTCCAAAGTTTTTCTGATGATATATCAAATGATGGATCCAAGAAAAAACGTTTGCTGAAGCACGTGTTTAAATATTTCTTTAGTAGTATTTATTTTCTGTAATTTTACTTTCTTACCTAAAACGGCTTCTGAGATGAGCCAAATGTTCTAAAATTTTCTACAAAATACCAGGACACGCCCGGTATTTTTAAGAATGTCAGATCTTCCATTCGCCGGAAATATGAGGAATTCAAACATCTTCTTTCACCACGATCACTGTCTCCCCTTTTGTTTTTAATTCTTATTTTTTTGCAATACTTAGAATAATTAACATGTTTAATTAACTGTTCGTGAGCTTCTTCTTTTGATGTTTTTGCGTTGTCTCTAGCACACCAGGCAAACGTTTCCGACCATGCATTGCTATGTGATTTCCAATCGGAAAGGTGTACTCTACCTCTCCTGAAAGTTTGTGCTGAAACACCCTGTATTTAATTTTATTCAAGGTTTGTTTGGAGAAACGTAGCGATCAAAATCTACTTGTTGAGAATAGTAATAACAATAATAATAGCATATTAAGGGGGTCCGGACAAATAGTTTTTATTTATTGAGTTAAAATTTTGAAATTTTTTGTTATGATTAACCATATTATTTGTAAACAAAATCACATGACAAAACTTCTCACAAATTTTTAAATAAATTTAAAAATGTAATGTTTTTTAAAAATGTCATGTAGATTAAAATTGCTATAACTCGAAATATTGTTTGTAAAGTTTCAATATTTTCTCATTTAAATAAACAAACATATTTAAATTTTAATTTTGAATCAGCATTTTAAAAAATAATATTTTTTTAACAAACTTAAAATATTTAAAGGAAAAATTTGAAAAACAAAATGAGGTAACACATTTTTAAAAAATCATATTTTCAAAATATAATATATTTTTTCAAATTTGCTGAATCAAAATTAAAGTAAAGCAACCAAAAAAGACACGTTCCAAGTTTGAAGCATTTATCTTTAACGGTTCTTGAGTTATAACAATTTAAATCCGTGAAAATTGGGAAAAATTGTGAAAAAACTCATCATGAAGAAAAACGCATTTTCACAAGAAGTCATTTTCATAACAATCATTGCTTGGAAGTTGGATTTAGGAAGCAAAAGAAAACGAAAAAAATAATATTTCCTTTTCTGATTAAGATAAGAAATGATTTAAACGTCATTAAAAGCACTAGCAAAAGCCATGCTTTGTTTGGATTCGCGAAGCATTATTTTATAAAACAGATATTTGAAAGTAACAATATTTTTTTTATTATTATTATTTTTGCATCTTTATTAAACAAAAACGTTATTTTATGTTTTGGCGCATTTGAATTTTTTATTTATGATGTAAAGCTGGCATAATAAGATATTTTCGAAGCAAACTTTTACAATTTTTTTTTAACTTTTCAACTAAAAGCTCTTTTAAAGATGTTTTTAGGTAGATTTCGTATGAAATACTACCTATTGCATTGTCTCCCATGTTGGAATTTCTGAAAAATTTTTGCGGATCTACACGAATCATGACTCCTAGACCCCAAAACCACCATCAGTAAAAAAGTTTATATCTATCTATCTATCTATCTATCTATCTATCTATCTATCTATCTATCGGTGTATATCACTTTCTTCTAGACACGATAACTTCCATAATTATGCTCAGATCTTCTTCAAACTTTTACATAAAATCAAGGAGCCTAAAATCTCGGTCGAGTTCGTTAATTAGCAAAATCGGACCAAGGGGGTGGAAATAGGAAGGGTTTTTGTGAAAACAGAAAAAACGCGATAACTTCTTAGTTAAAATAGATATCGAATCAGTTTAAAGTTTATATTACTTCTAAACAATGGGCAAAAAGTTTATGCATGACAGATTTTTGATAAAGTTAAAAATGGGCTCAAGGGGCGAAAAAAACAAGGTTTTTGGGAGAAAAAAATTCATAACTTCGTCAATTCTCAAGATATCAAATCCAACTAAATTTTATATAAATGTACTCAATATTATCTAAAACTTTTGTATTTACAAGTTTTTGATAGGACCAATTTTTACCGATGAAAAAAATTAAAAACGAAAAGAATAAGGGGGGGAGGAAAAAGAAAAAAACCCATAACTTACTCAATTCTTAAGCAATCAAATCTAATTAAATTTATTTAACATCTTCACAATAAGATTTACAACTTTTATATTGACAAGTTTTTCATAGAACCAATTCTTATAGCAAAAATAAATTAAACAAAAATAGGAGTTGGAGTAAAAACTTTAAATCCAAACTGCTTATATTCTGACTCATTTTAAAATTCATTTTTGATTTTAAACGCATCCAAATGACAGATCCTCTTATTTAGGAACTATATAATGCGACGTTTTGGCCAATTTTTTGATAAAGGCAGAATATATTTTTAAAAAGGCTGCCAAAAAAGGTATTTTGAACAGATTTCCCGAAATTATCGTCATTAAAAATCGATTAAGTATAACAAATTGCGTTTTTTCTGAGTCATTTTTAAATTCATTTTTGTTCTCAAACCCATCCAATTTACAGGTCCTATTATTTAGGAACTATATAATGCGACGTATTGGCCAGTTTTTTGATAAAGGCAGAATATATTTTTTAAAAGGCTGCCAAAAAGGGTATTTTGAACAGAATTTCACGAAATTATCATGATTGAAATTTGAGGAAATTAAAAAAATTGCGTTTTTACCGAGTCATTTTTAAATCTTTTTTGTTCTCAAACGCATCCAATTTACAGGTTCTCTTATTTAGGAACTATATTATGTGACGGAATGGCCAGTTTTTTGATAAAGGCAGAATATATTTCAAAAAAAGGCTGCCAAAATGGGCATTTCGCACAAAATTTCCCAAAGCGATCATGATTAATGAACTGTGGGTATGCAAATAACAAATTGGTTATTTTATGACTCATTTTTAAATCCAATTTTGCTCGGAAACGCATTCAAATGACAGTTTTTTGTTACTTAGGAACTGTATAATGTGCGTATTCTTTGATTTTTTGATAAAGGGTGAATATACATATTTTTAAATGCTGTCAAAGTAAGCACTTCGCAAAAAAATTTCCCAAAGCGATCATGATAAAAGAATTGAGGTTGTATTCAAATAACAAATTGTTTATTTTATGACTCATTTTTAAATTCAATTTTGCTCTCAAACGCATTCAATTGACAGTTTTTCGTTATTTAGGAACTGTGTAATGTGCCGTATTGGTCAGATTTTTGATAAAGGCTAAATATATATTTAAAAAAATCTGTCAAAGTGGGCACTTCGTACAAAATTTCTCAAAGCAATCTTGATTAAAGAATTGTGGATGTATTAAAATAATAAATTGGTTATTTTATTACTCATTTTTAAATTCAATTTTGCTGTCAAACGAATTTAATTAACAGTTTTTTGTTATTTAGGAACTATATAATGAGCATATTGGTCAATTTTTTTAATAAAGTAAGAATATAATTCAAAATATGTTGCGAAAATGGGCATTTGAGTAGAATTTCGTTTAAGAGGATTTTGATAAAACCAGTTCTTACAGAAAAAGGAAATTAAAAAATTTTTAAAAGCGGTTGAATAAAGTAGTTAAACTGTTTTTTTTTTTTTTTTTTTTTTTTTTTTTTTTGGAATGAAAACTTTTCGAAATCTACCTCCACCTATAGGCCATGCCGAAAGGGATTTTTACAATTTCAAGTAGCCACTGGTGTTTTTTAATTGTTTGAAGTATGCATGTTTCCAATCTTTGTAATCAACATCCGATAATCGTTGATAGCTATTTTAGAATAATATATTTGAAGAAAGCTTGAAGAAAGTTACTTCTTCAAAATCCTATTTTCTGGAAAAAACATTTGAAATCTGCTTTCGTTGATACTATGAATTTTTAACTGTAAAACATTTTATTCTAATTTCTTCGTTTTTATATATGTTAGCGTATGAGAATTGCTGTAATTCTCTCCGCGTGGGAGAACTGTTTACTTTCTGCGAATGGCAACTCAATTAATGGAATTACCTTTTAACGAAGCGCTCTCTCATTCTCGCAGTGACGTTTTCACGAATAATTATTGTTGTGTTTGCGAACTTATTAAAGTCTTATTTTTCTATAAATCCTTCTGATTAATGAGTCGATATTATTTAGCCACAATACGACCTTCGCAAAAATATTTATAAAGAGCTTGAACCAACAACTTCACGCAGATCTTTTAATTTTTCATTTATATAACAAATTTAAGAATTAATTTTATTTGTTTACAATTATTTTGTTGCCAGTTTACAAAAAAAAAAAAAAAAAAAAAAATCCATAATACAATTCTTTTAAAATGTTTAAGTGTCATCTATGCAAACGAAAGTGCGGGATAATGAAAACATGTTTTATTTAATAAATTAATCATGATTCTATCTATAATTATTTACTCCATGATTTAAACTTTTTTTTTCTTAAAATATACGCGTTTCATTTTTTATTTATTTGCTAAAATGCGTCCGTATTGGAAATGCATGTAAAATAAATTAATTAAAATAATAATTTTTTTAACGTTTTACTGTAAAAAAAATTATATTCTGCAAATCTACAGATCATAATTTATTTTTGTGTTTTATTTGAAGTTAAAATATTGAATAGTTTTTTTGTAAAGCGTACGACAAATTGTAATTTGAGTGGACTAGTAGAGGATTCGCTTCGCTCATCCTAATAAAAAACAAAGAAATTTTTAATGCAATTTATTTATTTTATTTTATTTTATTTTATTTTTTTTAAAGAAAATTTGAAGATTTTGTGTCTCTGATACCCTTAAAGGATTAATCCGACTACTATTGGACGGTTATTACTATTCTACTTACAAAATTAAGATATAAAAATATCTTCATGTAAAGATCACTTCAAAATAAAGTTTTTCGCATTTTCTTTGTTCAAAGTAAATTATAAAGAACTAACATATTTTTGGGATAGAATTTAAAAATCAATTATTTTATGTTTACGTTACTACATTGTTTAGGAAAAAATAATTGCAAATTTGATTTACAACAAGAAATATACAGAAGTAATTGAAAATGATTTGAAACTCATTGTATTACTTGGAATAAAAAAGTTTTATGTCACTTTAGGATCATACTTCTAAAAAACTTTTCTTATTTATTTATTATTTTTTACAGAAATATAAATATATATTGTCTTCAAGGGACAATATTTAATGAGAGATTTAAAAAGTTCTAAAACTTAAAAAGCCCTTGTTAGAAGCATTTTAACATACCCAACCATATTCAATGCTTCAACACAAATTTTTCCGATGGCTCTTAAAGTAAAACTGGGGATTCTTTCCTTAGTTCTAGAAATTTTAAAGACACATAAAAAAATAAATGCATTTCTCGCAAAAGATTTGTCATTTTAGTGATTTTTACATATTTTTGGAAGAATGATATATTTTCTTTTTATAATGAAATACAAACCTGCGAAAATAATTAAAATTAAAAAGTAATCTTAAAATAATATTACATTCTAAAAAAAGAAAAAAAATCTTTAATTTTATAGATGTAAATTTAAAGAAACCCGCGTTTTTACTAAAGTTTTATCTACGCACTGTACAGAAAAAAAGATTCAATTCTACAGAGCTTGTAAGGAAAGCTACAACCTTTTGCACTTTTCAGTGTCTTTAATTTGTATAATTTTGCTCTTAAAAGTGTCCGGTATCAAATTTTTCATTTTTTTTGTCGCATTCCTGTAGAGAGTCGGATATTCGGGACATATTTAGGGTCGCAATTGAAAAGAGGAAAAGAAACGACCATATCTTTACAAAAGAACCTACTAAAATTGCAATAATCCATTGTATATTAAAGGATTTATCTTATTACTATTGCACAGTTATTACCTTTTCTACTTACAAAATAAATATACCATAAAAATATCTTCATGTAAAGGTCACTTCAAAGTAAAGCTTTTTGCATTTTATAAATTCAAAGTAAACTATATAGATATAGCAAAATTTTTGGGCTAAAATTTAAATATCAAATATTTTATATATTTACGTTGTTACACTGTTTAAGAAAAAATGGTTGCAAATTTGATTTATAACAAGAAGTATACAGAAGTAACTGAAAATGATTTGAAACTCATTGTATTACTCGGAATGGAAAAGTTTTATGCCTGTTTAGAACAATGCTTTTAAAAACATTTTTTCTTACTTATGCTTCTTTACAGAAATATAAATGTATTTTGCCTTCAAGAGACAATATTTAATGAGAGACTTAAAAAGTTCTGAAACTTAAACAGCTCTAGTAAGAAACTTTTTAACGTATCTAACCACATTCAATGCTCCAACACAACTTTTTCTAAAATACAATTGAGGATTCTTTCCTTAGTTCTAGAAATTTTAAAGACATTTAAAAAAGCAAATGCATTTTTCGGAAAATACTTGTCATTTTAGTGATTTTTATATATTTTTGGAAAAATGATACATTTCCTTTAAATAATAAAATAAAAATCTGAGAAAATAATTAAAATTAAAAATTAACCTTGAAATAATACAATATGACATATATACCTGTCGTGGCAATCCAATTGTATTTACATGAACAGACAAACTGAATTCATAAACACTTTTCAACTATGTTGAACCATGTTTCAAGTATGTTAAAAATTTATGTATAAGTCATATTTTACAATTTTTTTCAAAGTAATTTTTTTTAATGAAAAGAGCATGATAAATGAAACATATATACAAATATGGTACATGAACAAATATAGTATATGAAACTATATATAGCAAATAAATAATATATAACAATAATTAAATAATATATATTATTTAATATATATTATTAAATATATATTAATATATATTTAATATATATTTAATAAATATATATATTAAATATATTTATTAAATATATATTATATTTATAAATATATTTAATTTTATAAATATAATATATATTTATAATATATGTAATATAATACCAATAAATAATATGTAACAATTTGTTATAGATCTTTAATGTATAACAAATATGGTATATGAATTGTAGTCTATGAATTTTACAAACAGAAATCTTGTTACACAGTTAAAAATCTACAGCAAACTGTCCAATCAATCGAACGCTTTTAAAGATAAAGATTACTTGACACAATGTTATTATTCGTGTCTAATTATATTCTTGACCCTGTACACACTGGGTAAAGTATACACTGATACACTGTAAAAAAAATAAAATAAAAATCCGTTAAATTTACAGAAAAAATTGCTGGCAGCAATGTTGACAGCAGTCTTTGACTTAAAAATTGCAATTAGATGTAATTTTTTTATTACAGTTAATTTTTAAGGCAAAAACTGTTGGCAACATTGCAGCGCCGTAAAGTTAACGGATTTTTTTTACAGTATATTAAGGCCAATATAAAGTATGTACATTCGTAATTATGTAAATACGTAGCACCTATAGACGCCGTTCAATCGTCCGTCTGTCCGTTCGTCTGTACGCAGGTAACAAAGCATAAACTACTCAACCGAATCGTTTGAAATTTAAAATATATAACTATTATATAATTTTGTCTTGTCATTTCAAATTTTGTGAAAAGTGTATGAATAGTTCAGTTACATTGACAATCAAAAATATCCCGTTACAAGACGGTCAATCAGAAAAAATAGTTTCAAGGGCATTTCAATGATATTACACTCTTTCCACAATACAATTCATATGCATCTATGAAATATATACTAAAATATACATCATGTACAATTTGTGGTGTAAAGAATATTTTTTATTCATATAAAAGGCCATACAAAATTATTCAAATACATAATGGCATAGGGGGAATCATTGTTTGGGGTGCGTTTTAATTATATTAAACTATTTCATATTTTACGAAACTGATATATGTTACTGAGGTTTACTATAAATTAAATCTTGTACAGTAGAAAGCATTTAGAATTTACAGGGACACACAAAAAATTTCGGATACTGTACTGTATCCGATGTAGTGTTTATTTTAAAAACTTCTTTATAGTAGTCATTTTTTATGTCTGACATACAATTTACGACTTGTTTTAAATTGAAATGGTCGAATGACTAGACTGGCTGTTGTAAATTTTAAACAATGTTGAAGCACCAAATATACGAATAAAAAATAACAGCTCATTCCGCGAGGTAGTTCGTTAAAAAATTTAATTGTCGCACACTATTAAAAATTTGCAGTTTTCTGTCCAGTTATTCGACCTTTTTTATCAAAAACGGTTACACAACCATAATTTAACTATAATCTGACCATAAAATTGGCAATAATATGGTCAAAATAGCGTTAAATCACAATTGTGTAACCCTTTTTGATAAAAACAGTCAAATGACTAGACGGAATGCTGCATATTTTTAACAGTGCATGGGAGTCTATTTTGATTAACTTGTTTATCCATACCCCCCCCCCCCCTAAAAATGAAATAAAATAAAAAAATAAAGTAAAACTAAAAATATAGAAGTTTAATTAGCCTATATTAAGGATAATTAGCCTATTTCCGAGGAGAATTTACCTGATTGGACAATAATAAAGCGCAATTTGCGTATATTAGGCTTAATTTATCTATATGGTGCCTGATTTGTATGTATTAAGAATAATTAGCCTATATTAAAATAATTAACACATTTCCATTTTATCTAACGTTATCTAGCCGATAAGGCAGGAATTGGCCTGATTGGGCAATAATGAGGCTCAGTTCGTTTTATTCGTCCCAATTTGCTTGTAGTAGGCATAATTTGCTTAAATAAAGAATAATTAGGGAAATTAGCCTATTTCCGGTCTATCTAGCTCATTTCTTGTTGATTTGGCATAATTAAACAGTAATAAAGTGCAATTTGCCTATATTAGGCTCAGCTTAGGCCTAATTTGCCTCTACGAAGAATAATTAGCCTATATTAAGATTAATCAACATATTTCTATTCTATTTATTCCCTTTCCGAGGAATTGTACTCATTGCGATATAATAACAACCAATTTGTCTATATTATCGACGATTATTTTTCGAAAACGGAAACTTCACATATTTCTTTAGTAATAACGCATGGCAACTGTTACGATCACAATTTCATATTGCCGTAAACGGTAAAATTTCGTAAAATCCAACAATAGTTATATTACATAACTAGGTGCATGGTCTCTATATACAATTTTCTTAATTTTTTTTCTTCGCTATTCATTCTTATATAAGTTTATTTTTCTCTAGATGGATTAATATTTAACGAATACTTACTTTTCGAAAATTCTTTTGAAGTAAAAGGTATTTCTTTAACAATATTTTATTATTTCTTTACAAAAGTTTACCGAATTCTTCAAAATACAATTGGAAACCATCGTTTTAAAAATATTTAATGAGAAGTTTAAATACATTTTTCTGAAAAGGCTTTTGTCTTTTAATGGCTTTGAATTAATTTCAGCATTTCATTTTGTATGAGAATTAAATATGAAGACTATATGAAACTAGTTGGATGTGCCAGTCCCAAGACTTTCTTCTATCTCATACATCTTAATACATTTTTTTAAATAAAAGAAAGGTTAAGTGGGTGCATTACTTTGTCAAAGAACGTTCAATATATATATTAATTAGTAAATGTATTATTGTAAAAAAATCGTTTCTAAAAGAATAAGACTTTGTTAAAAAATACACGATGTAGCATTGGGTATAGCTACATATATATGAATGTATAGATATATAAATAGTAGAAACAGATATATCATGAAAATTCAGAGAGATATGAAGCCTAAATAAATCTAAATTCATGACCTTTATAAATCTAAATTCAGCATTCTAATAATCCCATATCTTTACAGTGTACCTAAAACAAAACCCTTTTAAAAAGTTTAAACTTCGCATCGAGCTAAGCGCGCTTCGGAAGGAGGTGCAATATTGCAACGTCGTGCCGCCTTGTCCGTCTGCGTTTTTTCAGATAGGTTTTTAGTTAACCGTTAAAGACACGAGTGGCGTATTGAGATAGTGTATCAATGGAAATTAGTCTTGAATGACATAGTAATTACATAATTAATTCTAATTAAATTTGTCTGTTTTTAACAGTATGAAGTTTATTGCTTTTATACTACTGCAGGATGTTAAATTATGCAAATGTAATATTAAAAGTTATTATCTAGGCATAAATCGCGCCACACATGTCTCTTATGTATGTCGAAATTACCCATGTTTTTAAGGGTTAATATTTCGGCTAATTACTGACAATTGTTTTCGAAAATCATTATCAACATTATTTTTATATTTCTACGAAAAGTACTTCCAGTGCACTCAATTCCTGTGCTTAACGCCCGCAATTCTAAATTTGTTTGCAATCAAAAAATTCGATTTTTCTAATAACTACATGACATACGGTAAACGCAATAGTTTTTCTGTAATGTTTGAATTAAAGTTGACTCTCCGTAATATTTTCATAATTTCGGTTTCAATAGATTAGGAAATAGATGGGTGCGGGGATATATACTTTTGCATTATATTTCCGAGGATATCACTGAAAATATAATATCTAAAACCAAAAGAAATTTATTTTTGAGTTCTGCGTTAAAAAGCTTTCACAGGGTAACTCGCACCACGATATAAAAACGAAAGTTTTTTCAACTAATTGTAGTAGCCTGTATATTTTCCTAAGTGTATTTGTGAATAGCTCATAATCTGCGAATATGTGGGCCAATAGCCTTTATTATTTCAGACAATTTGAACTCTCCACATTCTATAGTTTACGAGTAAAATCGTTGCCACAGACAGACAAACACAGGAGTGACCTTATCCGTTTTTATCTTTTAATTATGAAACCCTAAAAAGTAGTTACAGATGTTAATACATCAATATTATTAGTTCAATATTATACTAACTTTGATTTTCACTTTAAATTTTTGCTTCAGTCTATTAATTGCAGTAGAAACGAGTTAATCACGTTTATGATATTTATTAAAATCGATCGTTATTCGTCACTTTGTTGTGCATCAGCGGTTTGTGAAGCGCCGGCTTAGTTGGACGCAAATCCGTCTTCATCTTAGAGTGAAACTCCATGCACATTTAACTAAATAAATAGCTTGCGATCCTGATTTCCTTAACAAAATATGTTTCTTTTTACATTTTCTAACACCGTATAAATTCTGTTCCATTTTGTCAAGCATTTTGTGTAACCGTACATTTGGGATGAGATATTTATAATACTTTTAGACAATATCAAATTCTTGTCAAAGCATTTTCGTTATTATTATTTATTATTAGGATAAGCGAAGCGAATCCTCTACTAGGCCACTCAAATTACAATTTGTCGTACACTTTACAAGAAAACTATTCAATATTTTGACTTCAAATTAAACACAAAAATAAAATATGATCTGTAGATTTGCAGAATATAATTTTTTTTCCAGTAAAACGTTAAAAAAATATTATTTTAATTAATTTATTTTACATGCATTTACAATACTGACGCATTTTAGCAAATAAATAAAAGATGAAACGCGAATATTTTCAGAAAAAAATATATAAATCATGGAATAAGTAATTATAGATAGAATCATGATTAATTTAATAAATAAAATATGTTTTCATTATTCAGCAAAATCGTTTGCACAAATGACACTTAAACATTTTAAAAGAATTGTATTATGGATTTTTTTTTTTTTTTTTTTTTTTTTTTTGTAAAGTCGCAACAAAAGAATTGTAAACAAATAAAATTAATTGTTAAATTTGTTATATAATTGAAAAATTAAAAGAATTGCGTGAAGTTGTTGCCTCGATTCAAGCTCTTTATAAATGTACTAAAGGAAAAGTTGGCCGATTCAGAAATGACAAATGGACTCCAACTATTTCTTACTTTATCATTTGTATCGAAAGTAATGTTACGTTCTTATTTGTGGACCGAAAATGGTTTAGTGAACGGAACTTTAGACTTTGTTGCACGTATTAAAGAAAATCACAAGCCACCAGACCAGATATCGCGAATAATCATGGATAAATTTGAATACTACAGTAATTTAACTTATAAGAATTGGTGCGTACCAATTCCCCCAATAATTGAATTCTGGAAAAATGGAAGCATAAATTGCTCAAGGAAAGAATTTCTTCTGCAGTTAGCTTTTGCTGTTACAATTCATAAATCCCAAGGTTTAACATTAGATGAAGCAGTTGTAGATATTGAGGATATATAGGCACCAGTTGGCTTAAAAACGTACGTAACGTTGTCAAGAGTGAAAATCCTTCAAAATTAAGCATTCAATAGAAATTTTTTTACGAAAAATTCTACAATATCAAAAATTCTCATGCACTAACATGTATCAAAACGAAGAAATTAGACTAAAAAGTTTTACAGTTAAAAATTCATAGTATCGACGAGTGCAGATTTCAATTGTTTTTCCAGAAAATAGGATTTTGAAGAAGTAACTTTCTTCAAGCTCTCTTCAAATATATTATTCTAAAATAGCTATCAAAGATTAATTGATGTTAATTACAAAGATTGGAAACATGCATATTTCAAACAACTTTAAAAAACACCAGTGGCTACTAGAAATTGTAAAAAAATCTTTAAAAGAATTTTTAGTTGAAAATTTAAAAATATTTTGTAAAAGTTTGCTTCGAAAATATTTTTTTATGCCAGTCTTACATCATGGATAAAAAATTCCTAGGAAATTGATAGTTATTTTGCTGAACTTACATTTGTAGAATTAAAATGCGCCAAAACATAAAATAACATTTTTGTTTAATAAAGATGCAAAAATAATATTAAAAAATATTGTTACTTTCAAATATATGCTTAATAAAATAATGCTTCGCGAATCCAAACAAAGCATGGCTTTTGCTAGTTTATTTATTTCTGAAGTGATATGTATATCATATTATAGTTAATTATTTATCAAACTACAGCTGTTGTTATCTTATCTGCTTCTTAAGTGGGATTTCTAATTTCCCATGAACTTTAATGTGATGTGAATCATTTATCAGATATGATAGAAGTTTTATTAAAGAATGCATCAGGATTTTCAGTTCTATGGAAATGTATGTTTAAGACCCATATAATTAAAAATTTTGCCCTTAGTTATATAATGAGATGAATAACGAATTCAGTTAACAGAAAATCACGTGCTTTCGTTAGTTATGATGAGGAGAGATAATTAATTCTACTGCTTGATAAAATTGCTAAACTATAATGTAACTTAATATTTTGCGAAATTGTTCTGATAGCATAGGGAATATAAATATCTTTTGTTTGTACAAGGTATTTTAGTGTAAGGTTTATAAAATTTTAGAAAATGGTTGAGCATACTACAATAAGATATTTTAAAGTAGGTACCCGAACTGAGACACCGCAAACTTTAAAAGTACGCTAATTTGATCGTCTTTCAAAAGTTTGCGAAATACTGAACTTTATTTTTTAAGTGGCGATATCTCTGTAAATAGGTTTCCATACAGTTTCCTTTGACAGGGGAGTTTTAAGATCGAATCAGCTGCTGTTAAGCATTTACTGCCTATTTACATACATGATTAAATAAGATAAGTTAAGCAGTTGAAATACACAGAGTCTTTGCTCCTTGGTATAATTTTAACTGTGCAATAAAAAAAAATAAGACATTTTAAATGGATGGTTTTGAACATTATGTAAATTTCACTAATTTTATTCTCTTTGTAATATTCACATGAGAACACTTTTGTTGTTTGAAAGGAAATATTATTTGCACCGCCTTAGATGGACACAACAATAGTTAACTAGTCGGATGTGGCAAAACTTTCTTCTGTCTCATACATGTTAATACTTCAAAATTCGCTGCCACAGTACCAAACTTAAATGACAACCTGAGCACATCGTGAAGATTCTAAAGGCATGGAATTCCGTGCATTAGTTTTTGAAACAGGACTATTGAGGATATCCTAAAAAATGCAACATAAAAGCGCCAACTGTTGGGGCATTTTCACCAAAACATGATCAGCAGTAATAGTAATCAACGTACACCTGAATCTGAAGTTTGATAAATATTCGTGTATTAGTTCTAGTGATGGAGCTATTGCTGAAATTAGAAAAAAAAATCAGCACAATATCTTTAGCTGTAGGGCGATTGACACCAAAACGTAAATGATACCAGTTTATATTAAGGATTAATTGAATTTGAAGTTTGATAAAAATACGTGCATTAATTCTTTATATGGATCTATTATGGAAATCGTAAAAAATGTAGCGTAGTAGCGCTATCGGTTGAACGATTTACATTAAAATGTAAACATCATCTATTCATGCCAAGAACTAACCAAATCTGATGTTAGAGAAAAATTCGTGCTTTATTTCTTGAGATACAGCTGTTGCGTGAATCGTAAAATATGCAACATTGTAGCACAATCTATTAAGCGATTTACACCAAAAACTAAACAGCATATATATATGAGAGACTACCTTAATATAGATTTTTAATATAAATTTTTATTTTTTTATTTTATTATTTATTTTTGAGATAGAACACCCACAAAATTTGTTACATACAGACAGGCATAGTCACAGAGTCAGAGAAATTGACTCACAGACAGGCATTTAGTTAACAAAAAAAAAAAAAAAAAAAAAAAAAAAAATGTTTTTTGAAAACTTTGATTTTTAAAATATGTAAATCTGTCGAAAACCGGAATTTGAAAATTTTCATTAATCCAATACTTTCTTCATGTAATAACAGAAAAAAGTAAAAAAGATCACATCGAAGTATGAAGTACTAAATTTCTTGTCTAAGTATATTTTAAAATTTTAACTGCTTTGCAATATTATTTGGTCATTTTAAATATGATTTAATTTCTTTTATTTTCTGAATCAATTATTTTAAAGTTTTCTTTTTCTTTTTGATAGTCACGGGGAAATTATTTTGTTGCTAGAAAGGAAATATATTTATTTGTGATGCCTTAGAATGGTCAGTAATAGTTTAAAAGATCTTTTAGAAATGTGAAATGTTTCACGAATTTAAGTTGTTTTCAATATTACTATTTGGCTGTTTTAAATATGTCGTAATTTTTTCCATTTACAGCGGTTAATGCATTTAAATGAATTCATTATTTTAAAATTTTCTTTCTGTTTTAATATTCATACGTAAATATAGTTTTTGTGACATAATTTTGCTTATTTTTATGCTTTTAACTCAAAATAACTTAATTCTCATTTGAAAGTTTTTTTTCTGTTTGTGATAGTCCCGTGTAAATAAATTTTTAACTTAAAGGAAATCTCATTCTTTGATCATCTGACAACAATTTAAAATGATAATATTTGTTAAAATATGTAACAAATATCTCACGAAATGCTGGATATTTTAATTTAAAATGAAAACAAATTAGTAAAATTTACAAAAGAAATGTACTATGTACACCGGCAGCTTTTATTTTATATCTTTAAAAAAATATATTAAATACCTAAGTATAGTTTTTGTTCCAACAAAACTTTTGTAATGGAACAATTTTGGCCAACTTTAGCATTAAAAATCGCTAAAGGTAATTCTTCAATTTGTAAACTGCGCACATACGGGTATTTGACCGATCTGGGCGGCCAAAAGTCAAATTTTCAAAGTACTAAAACCGTTAAACGAATGACAACCTGAGTTAGAGGACAGTTTTGTGAACAACAACCAACCATTCAACCTTTCCTTGGCCCACGCATCTCGTTAAAACTTTAGTCGGAATTCAATCATTCAAGTTGTTGTTTGTGTCAGTTCTTGGCGTTCGTATACAGACGTTACCTTTGAAGTGAAATATATATTATTTTACGTTTATTTTGAAAGTGCTTGTGATGGATACTGATACAGCAGGTAATAATGCAAAAGTTTATTATATCTTTTTATTGTTTTATCGTTAAGAACTTTAATTGATGCACTTTTAAGATACCCTCATTTTAGAGTAAGATTATTTCTAAAATAATTTATTTAATCGAGTTTTTGTTGTATTGCCCAGCCATATCCTGTTATAATTTTTAACTAAATCGAAAGTTTAAAGTTTTGAGTAATGCAAAATTAAAGAAACTGCCGCGGAAAAGCGCGGATGTGTATTTTCTGGTACTTTGAACATTTTTTTACGAAATATTAAAAAAAATTGACTATCGCATATAGCATTCTAAAAGAAAATATTTTTATTGTAGGGTCACAAGATACCTCGAAAGTAAGAGTTGTGACCCGTAGATGTATGTTTAATCGAATGCAGAGTTTTGATTTGTCAAACTTTGAAGATAAATTAAATTTCTTAAAAGATCAGCTGATATCGAATGAAGATTACACAGACGACCAAACTGAGAGATTAAAACGCAATTTTTCACGATTTAAATGACAAATTAAAAAGAGATGGATAAAAGCACATAAGAAAGAAGACATATTTATCAAAAACAATCAATCTTGGCTAGAAGGAACGTTTGATATACCTGCCATACTACAACCTCGGCCTGGACGACCATCTAAATTATTTATATAATCAAGTGAAAGAACTAAGAGGAGAAAAACAGAAGAAGTACGATCTTCTCTAGAAAAGAAAGTAATAATTCATGCAGCTCAGATTGAGTTGCAGAAATCTGGAAAACGAGATGCTTCTGAAATACTTAAAGAAATCATAAGTAGTCCGAAACGTGCAACAAAATATAAAAAGGTGTTTTCTAAACCAGAGATCGAAAAAACTGACTCATTCACGCCAACTCAAGCATTGTCCATGTTCGTAGAAGCCGACTTAACTCGTCGACAATACGAATTAGTGAGGAATGCCAACAAGAAATTCTTTCCTTGTTATACCTTGCTGCAAAAAGCGAAACAAGAATGCTATCCGCTCCCAGATTCATGCCGAGTAACAAGTACTTATGCCGAAACCGACTTACAGTCTTTGGTTGACCATACAGTTAAGCATTTATCCATGTTCCTAGAAGAGGTTTTAACAAAGGTTTTAACTTTATAAAAAATTCTGCGATGTCACTAAATGCCACAGTGGTTAATTTAAATGGGAATAGGTTTTCAGTCAGTTATGTCTTTATTATGACAATGGTAGATGGCAAGGTCTGCAACGCTGAGACTGGCACAAAATCCACAAGTCAATGCTACATATGCGGTGCAACTTCTAAGGCCTTTAACAAAATTGATTTTCAGAAAGAAATTAATCCTGAAACTATCGAGTTTGGTCTTTCAATTTTACATCCTCGAATTAGACTTTTGAAAGCATTCTTCATTTAGCTTATAAATTGCCAGTAAAGAAATACAGAGAGCGTAAAACTGAAGCTGAGAAAAAATTTGAGATGGAAAAAAAAAAAACTCGAAATTCAGAAAAGATTTCGCGAAGAAACAGGTTTACTGATAGACATGCCAAAGGCAAATATTGGCAACACCAATGACGGTAATACAAGTAGGAGGTTTTTTGAAGATCCCAAATTGGCCTCTGACATAACAGGCATTAATTATGATTTAATATATCGCTTAAAAGTCATACTCGAGGTAATTTCAAGCGGCACATATAATTGATCCAGAAAAATACGAGAAATATGCATTAGACACTGCTCGCTTAAATGTAGATTTGTACGAATAGCATCCAATCTCTCCAACTATGCATAAAATATTAAATCATGGTTCAACTATCATTAAAAATGCATTGTTGCCCATTGGGCAGCTTTCAGAAGAGACCGCAGAAACGCGCAATAAGCATTTTAAGCTATACCGCCAAGACTTCGCGCTAAAATTCTCGAGGGAAAGCAGCAACAAAGATATTTTGAATCGGCTACTTTTAACATCAGACCCTTTTATAAGTAGCATGAGAAAAGTCATTGGTAGAAAAATGAACTCCTTTTTACCAGAAACAATTGCTCCTCTTTTATCTGCGAAGCCCAATGTTAGTGATGATTCTTCAGAGAGTGACGAAAATAAATATTAGCATTCAAAAATGAAATTATTTTAATAAATCGTCTTTATAAATTTAATAAATGTATTTTTTCTTTCAATCGTACCATTTAGAATAGATATATGCAATAAAATAATTTTGGCCGCCTAGATAATGCAAATACCCCTATGTGCTGCGTGCATATATGTGTTTATCAATCATTTCTATGTAATACTACCAATTTCCACATCTTTGTGTGCCGTAATTTTTTTAATATTAGCGAAGATATACCCTAGGTCACAAAAGATTTGCTGTCAGCGGTGATGACATATACATACTAAAAATGGAATAAATCGTCGTGCGGATATTCAAATGTATACCTAATATATAAAAACCGCCATAGACATAAAGAGCATTAACAAACGTACAACTTATGAGAAAAACGTACAATTTGACGAACTTACTTTTTGACTTTCCTTATTGAAAATTTCTCTCCTCATTTATTCATTAATAGGTTCATCTCGTTTCTTTATTTAGTGATTAAAAGAAACATTTTTGGGATTGGAGGCGAAAAATAAATTACTTTGTGAAAGATAAAAAAAAAAAAAACGTCATTTTTAGAAAGTTGTAGCGCGTTTAGTAATGGATTTAGAGAAATGGTTTTACTGTGAAATTTGTAGAGAATTTAATGATCTTTCTCTTTATAACTAAGTAAAGTAAGCAGAAATTTTATAATTTTAGATTTTTAGGAAAAAAAAAACTGAAAAAGTCCAAAATCTTGTATTATTTTGGCCTTATAAAGCCTATTCTCGAGATATTTTGTTGGAAAACACTTAATTCCTGTTATTAGCATCTTCATAAATCCATTAAAAACATAAAATCTTCTAGCAGAATTTTTGCAGTCCTTTTTTCTGGCAATTTGACTAGACAATTAAGCTAAATCGATCAAACGCCTCAGTACAGTTAAAAGTGAAAGGCATATTCCAAAAGATGATTTTCTTACGTCACAGATGCCGTAATCTTTTGTTTTTTCTTTTAAATGTCGCATTTAATTTTTTGAACTTCTATTTTTTATAAACTGTCATTTTTCCGAAAAACGTTTTCTCCTTTATTTCAAAACTCCTCCAGTGTGGAAATTTAGAGGTAACGGCAAACCAAAAATATGTTTTTAAAGTTAGAACATATATAATCGATAGTGCAATCAGTTTTTAAAAATATGAAGTTTAACTCTTCTAAATATACCGACAAGCGCAGATAATTTATATCACCTACAAGAATTTTAAACCGTTCAGACGGGTAGAAATATTTTCTACAAAATAAAAAGGCGCAAAAATTTCGACGAAATTAGAAAAATCTTACAAGCTTCGTCAAGGTTTCGCCCGCTTTCGAAGTAAAATATCCGCCAAAATTAAAATACCTCGTAACGCCAACTTCCAATTAAATATGATTTCATTGAAAAGTACAAATTCAGACAAAATAGAGTTAAAGATATAAAGTCATGCAAATTTGAGGTTCATTTAAGGGTTATTCAGCAAGGGCCCGGGTAACGCCGAGCACGCGAAATATTTGCATAATAAAATTATTGATTATTGTGTTGTTTACTTATGAAATTGATTTTAGTGACAAAAGAAAAACTAAAATAATAAAAGTATTAAATAATAATTCCTTTAAATATACAACAATGAAAATTACTACTTGAAATAATGCGTTAATGCAACGAAAAAAGAAAAGAAAAACATACCCAACTCATATGTTATTAATTTTTAAAATATAAGTTAAAAAATATATATATATTTTCATTTCTGAAAATAAAATCTATTTTGTTAAATTTAATTTTACAGTGTAAAAATTTATTTTTAACTAAGTGTAAAAGGAAAAAAAATATAATGTCAAATTATTAAAATCATTAAAGTATAGCGGCTTTTCTTTTACCGTATTTTATTAAATGTTTTAAGCTTAAAACTAATAATTTTTTTTTAAGTTAAGCTTTATAAAGTTTACTGTTGTTAATCTTATGTACGCAGATATAAAAATCTAATCTGCATTCTGCAATATGTCAATTACGTTTTTTAATAAAAAAAAATCACCGCGTTTAATATACAGCGATAAGCAATTAATGGGACAAAACATTCGAAGCTCATTTCGAAAAGCCACTTAAATGTCTCATTTACGTAATAAAAAGATGAAATTGCACTTATTACCATTAGCAAAGTGCTATTTTTGATAATGATGATTAAGTAAATTGCATAAAATTCATATTTCGAATTTATCTTAATATGAAATACATGTATATATTTTAATGTGACTTTAATTTACAGATATTGTTAGCTATTATTCCAATTATCTCAATAAATACTGTCAGGCTCTGAGACTGCACCTGCTAGAGATTGGAATTTCCGTTATTTCTCTATCTTAATCTTTTGTATATTGTACTGGCTGTGTGCTGGAATTTTCAAGGTGACATTCTTTCTTTGTTAAAGTGAGAATTGACAGGTATCATGTGGAGGTGGTGAGGTTAGAGAAAGGAGATTATTGAGAGGCGTGTTCATCCGTCAGTGATGTAGGTGGATGATGAGCAAAAAAGGAACATGTGACGAATCAAGAAAACAATGTGGGATGTGTCCAATGGATAAGCTCCAAAGGGGGGTTTATATTGGGGAAAGCAGTCATTTGAGAAGAGCAAGTCTTGTCCGAGATTTGAGCAGTTGGTATCTGGGGTTCTTCCCTGGAAGTGTGTAGGATAGAGGTCCTTGTAGAGAGTGCTCTGTGTTGGAGAGCGTAGGCAGTTCGTATCTGGAGAGCAAGGGACACAGACGTCCTGGTGTGTTGTGCTCTGGGCCGGTAGCGTAGGCCGAGTATACATGTGTTGGGAGATTCGAAGTTGATCTCCGATAAAGTGAATCTAACGTGCGTTGAGTGTGAGGGAGAAAGTGTAATTTGAACAGTACACGGCCAACTTACGGTATTTAATTTAATGTTGAACCGGATCATCTATATCCAAGTTGTAATTGTATATAATTGTAAATAGTGTATTTCTTGTGTACATATAGTATAAATAAACTGTTAGTTCAGTTAATTGACAGCGTCAGTGTTCATTTACACAATCCTCACAGTGGGTGACCGATATCACCTAATAATATCGGTGGTGGCAGCTATAACTACCACGGACTTTCTTCAAAGTTGTGCGGGCTGAGAGGAACGTCCGACAAATATATAGTGAGTAATTAACAAAATTTAAAAAAGCGATTTTTGATGTGTTCCTTATTTAATCATTACAAAAGTTTGTGTAACGTTACTCCATAAAATTGGTGGCAGCAAGACAGTTTTACGGAGTCATTTTTTTTCACTTATATAATAGTATAATTTAAACATACTATCCGCCCTTGGCGACCAGTTTGGCGTCCCTTGAATGTATACTAAGCATTAAATCATATTGTTTTTATTCATAATTTATTTTAATCGCTGATTTTTTTTAATTGCCAAATTAGAAGATTCTGCTAGAGAAACAGACACAGATGCCATATGCTTACCACATTGACGCGATTACAAGAAAATGAAATTATATGTGCCTCACATGGTAACCCAGCTATTGCTATTTATTTATTAATAAACTGTTTGTTTGCTTGTCTTTTCTTTTTTTAAAACATATAAATTTTTTTATTCTATAATTATTAACTAAATTTTTTTAAAATTATTGTTTCCTTTTTAAAGTAATAGAAATTAGTTTAAAATATGTATGTAACTGGTATTTGAAAACGGAATTTTCTCCAAATTGGCGTCAGAAAAATAACTCGCCTGTGTGGTGCATATATGACATCTGTGCTGATAAATCAAGAACTCATTATTTTTATGCAAGCCCGGTGCAGATAATAAATCGCCAAATATTGTACCCGTCGCATTTTGTCGCATTTCATTAATTATTTTAAATATAATAATATAATCTTTTCACTCATTTCATTTATAATACGAGGGCTATCCAGAAAGTCGATTACGTTTTGGAATAAAAAATAAACAAAGTATAGGAAACAAATTTTATTATATACAGATGAAAGCCACACTCAAATACTACTTTTCTACATAGTCACCATTCAAATTAAGGCATTTATCGTAGCGATTTACGAGCTTGGAAATTCCTTCGTCGAAAAATTCGGCCGCCTGCGCCTTCAACCACTTCGTTACCTCTTCTTGCAGCTTCGTCTGTGTCCGCTAGGGGCGGGGCTAAGAAAAACTCTCCAAAAACTCAGAAGAGCAATTCAAAACAAGCGCAGAGGAATGTTGAGCTCTAAGATCTTGTTGATTCACGACAACGCCCGGCCCCACACGGCAAATGTCACTCGTGAAGTTCTTGAATCTTTTAAGTGGGAGTTGTTTCCTCATCCGCCGTACAGTCCCGACCTGGCACCGAGCGACTTCCACCTATTCCCAGCAATGAAGAAGTGGCTGGCTTATGCAGCGTTTTGATGACGACGCACAGCTGCAAGAAGAGGTAACGAAGTGGTTGAAGGCATAGGCGGCCGAATTTTTCGACGAAGGAATTTCCAAGCTCGTACATTGCTACGATAAATGCCTTAATTTGAATGGTGACTATGTAGAAAAGTAGTATTTGAGTGTGGCTTTCATCTGTATATAATAAAATTTGTTTTCTATACTTTGTTTATTTTTTATTCCAAAACGTAATCTACTTTCTGGATAGCCCTCGTACATAACTTTAATTTGAAATTAAAAAGTTTAAAATTCATGACTTTTATTTATTTTTTAAGTAAAATAAAACAGAAAAAAAAAGATATTTTAAAACTTCATAATTGTTGCATAGGAACAAAACAAAAATAAATCCAATTTATCACAGCCTAAAACTTACCAAAGGACTTTTGCACAGTAACCCATAAGATGTGTTTCCTTTGGATGTTGCCATTAAACAACTAACAAATAATCGTGATTTCTGTGACACATACGTTAGCGTAATATATATATATATATATATGTGTGTGTGTGTGTGTGTGTAATAAAATAAAAAAAAATTTGCGCCATTTTGTTCTCTCTTAACTTCAATTCTAAAATTTGTGGAACATATTTCAATCTTAGTTTCGTAATGTATTAACTTGTAACAGCTAAAATTCTTTTTCTTATTTTATTTATTAATAAATTATTGCTTGCTTCTCAAAAAGGCGGGAAGTATTTCGTAACCTTTTTACTTTCTAAAATATTCCCGGGATTTTAATTTTATTTTTTATTTAACATCGCGTGACCGGTGTTAATGCGCGTTGTTAAAGGGCTTGTTGTTTGCGAGGAAAAATATAAATCCTGCCGAGGACACGCCTCCTTAGACCAATCCGAGCTGATCATCTTTTGACGTTTAGATTCGAGTTAATCCTAATTGGATTATTAAATTGATTGACGCTGAGTAGGAGGGAGCTAGTTTGTCGTGAAAATGTTTCTTTTTCATTTGGCTTTTTAGGAGCGGGAGAATGCATCTGTCTTTAAAACTAGTAAGACGTTCGTTTGGTTTGTCCGATAAATTGGAATTTTTAATGATGTCGATTATTTCACGAAGTTTGGAGTACTCGATGTGTGCAACGCTTAATGCTGAAATGACGTCGTTTGCCTTATGACTTATAATAAATGTGAATTGCAAAGACTTAGTGGCTTGATTTTTTACGCGGAAATTCCCAATAAAACTCCTTCGTTGCTTGAAAATTTACACTACGGCTACAGAATCTTGCTGCTGATTATTAGATATTAATAAATGTGCTGTATCAACCCTGGTGATGCACGGGAGCTTGTACGGTGTTGTGGAATCTCGACGTCGTCGCCGTTCTCGTTACATTAACCGGTAGGATCTATATTTTCCCTCGCAAATAACAAGCCCTTTAACAACGCGCATTAACACCGGTCACGCGATGTTAAATAAAAAATAAAATTAAAATCTCGGGAATATTCCAGAAAGTAAAAAGGATACGAAATACTTCCCGCCTTTTTGAAAAGCAAGCAATAATTTATTAATAAATAAAATAAGAAAAATAATTTTAGCTGTTACAAGTTAATACATTACGAAACTAAGATTGAAATATGTTCCACAAATTTTAGAATTGAAGTTAAGAGAGAACAAAATGGAGCAATTTTTTTAAATTTTTTTTACATATATATATATATGTTACCGGTGTAACATTACATATTAGCATAAATATTACACCGGCTATATCGGTTATGCCACCATAAAATTGGTGGCATCAAGGTTGCCACCAATTTTATGGAGTAACGTTACACAAATGTTTTATAGTGGTTAGAGCGATTTTGTTGTGAAAAATATCTAACTTTACTACGGTTAGCGGCAGATAACAATGGGTGCTTAGACAGCTTTGGGCGATTAATTGTGATAAATGGGTGATTAGATAGCTTTTATTTCAATTTTCACTACAAATATTAAGTGAATAATCGATAAAAAACTTTGTGTGGTAAACTAAATTAATAAAATACAATGTTTAAAACACACAATCATTAAAATTTCTGAACATACGTATACGTTTGGTAAGTTCAAGCACTCCCATCCTCAGTGTTAAAATGGAAAAAAATGTAAAATGTATAAAATCAATTCTGAATCCCCCCCCCCCCCAAACTGCAAGCAAGGCAAAAATTTAAATGATAGTAAACAGATCATCAAAAGACTATCAAGCTCCAGCAATCTATTGGTTCAACCTCAGGTTGTTGATCTTTTTGGTGCTTTGTTTACTATAATTTGGGTCTTAGCCCTGCTTGCAATTGGGGGGGGGGGGGTGGCGATTTTATACACTGTACATTTTTTCATTTTAACTCTGAGGATGCGAGTCCTTGAACTTGGGAAGCGTATACGTATGTTTAGAAATTTTAATGATTGCGTGTTTTAAACGTTGTATATAATTGATTAAGTGAGAAATTAAGGAAATGGGAAAAACGATTTTTGATGTGTTCTTATGAAATGAGAGCGATTTTATTGTGAAAAATATCTAATTTTGCTGCGGTTAGCGGCAGATAGTAAGGAACTTTAATGATTACATATCTGTAGAATCTGTTTAATTTCTGACAAAATTAATTAATGTCAGGAAACTTATGAAAAGGTGTTCAAAAACTATTTTAAAAAATAGTTGTTGTTGTTTCCTTTTAAAATTTTACTCTTATTTAAAGTTATAATGTAAGGTTTTACTGCAATTTCCTGTTTAAAATGTTAAAATTAATTAAAGGAATGAGAAATGGAAATATGCAAATTCCGGTGCATTAAGTAACAAAATTATAAGTTTTAAGTTGTTCATTTAAACAATAGATTTCGGTAAAAAAATGGAGTATTAAATAATAATAATTATTTTTTATTTATCTATGATAATTAATAATTAGAAGAATATTTTAATAGATTAAAAATATTGAATGTATATTAATCATGAAAACAAGTGCATTATCGCATTCAAACAATGAAGCTATTTAATTTCCAATAAACCTAATTAATTATAGGGAGCTTTTGAAAAGTGTTTAAAAAATTATTTAAAAGTAGTTTTTTTCTTTTAAAATTATACAGTCAGATTTTGCTGCAATTTCGTGTTTAAAAAATTTTAATTACTTAAAAGAATGAGAAATGGAAATATTCAATCATGGAATTTTTGGTGCAATTATCAGCTATTAATTGTTCATTTAGACTACAAATATTGGTTAAAATAAATAAATTAATAAATAATAAATAGCATATTAAATAACAATTATTTTCAATATACCTACGATAGTTAATAGTTAATGGAATATTTTATTGGGTTAAAAACATTGAAATCATACATTGTTACTTTTAAAATATACATTAAAACAAAATGATTTTCTTTTATATTTTTTTAAAGCAAGATGGGTTTCTTAAATTCGAGCTTACTGTGTAATAAGTTTATTTATTATTATGCATCGTATTTAAAAAAGTGATTAAATATTAAATAAAATACATTAAAATACAAAAGCTTTTCTTTTACCACGATTCATTAATTATTTTATACATAAACTAAGGATTATTTTAAAGTTATGTTTTATATAAAATTTTCTGTTGTTAATTATATGCACTCAAATATCGAAATCTAAATTGCATTCTTGAGGCTGACCTTTACATTTCCTTATTCAAATAACAAACGTGTTTAATGTCTAGCGATAAGCAATTAATGGGAAAAAACTTTTGAAGATTATTTCAATAAGGCCATTTAAATGTCCCATTTACGTAATAAAAGATAAAATTATATCTATCATCATTAGCAAAATTTTGTTTTAGATAATAATCATTAAGTAAATTGCATAAAATTCACATTTGAAACTCATCTTAATTCGAGGTATTTCCTTTAAAATGGAAGTTCAGTTTAAAGATACATTATTAGTTTTCATTCCAATTTTCTCTTTAGATTTTAAGTGCATAATTAAAGAATTTGGACAAACAATTTTTGATGTGTTTCATATTGAATTATAGCAATTGTATTGTAAAAAAAAGATCTTCGCTCTTTTAAGAAATTGATTTTTTTTCAGTCACGCAGGAAAAAAAAACTGGCGTTAAATTACAATTTTTTTAAAGGCAATTATTAAAAATTAATAATTGAAAGCATAATTTAAGGGACATAAGAAATGTTTTTGAATGCATATAGTACTGGGTTTGCCAAATGTTCTTGATGTATTTTTTAATTCTATAAAACAGAAAATAATTACAAAATACACATTATGAACTTTTAAAAAATTGTCCGTTTAGTTAAGAAAAAAAGATAGAGAATAACGATAAAGATACACAAAAATTTAAATACACATTTTATTTAAATTTCTTAGTACTTTCAGTCTATCAATCTCGCAGTCACTGACATTTTTTCTCATACAAAAGTTTAATCCAGAACACTACTTTTCTTACATCTAGCTACTTTTAGTGTTATATATTATATATATATTAGTAATATATTATGAATGGGAGATGAACGAAATCCTAATAATACAGACCTTTATATTGGCACGAAACACGAAATTCCTTTCAATAAAACCCATCTTAACACAAAAATTTCAACTTGCAGCACCGGAATTCGAACTAATGACATTTTGTTTATCAGCAAGATACTCTTTATCCAAGATTTGATGTTACACGCAAAACATTAAAATTAAGGTTCTCGTTTGAAATTTAAATCGCAAAAATGAACTGAAGACATTGAAAAATTTAATTTAATTAAAATAATAGACTTTTGCTAAATTTTATGCTATGTCCAAGCCTTGACGATTGCACGGGCACCCGGGGCACGAAACGTCTGAGGGCACAATTTTTTTCATAATTTCTTCTAAATTTCAATTTAAAAAGTCATAATTGTAAAAAAAAAAATCTTTATTTGATATACTGCTAAGATGGAATGACATAAATATATCATTATATGGTTAAAATTCCATTTCAATAAAAAACAGAATTTTATTTTTTTAAGCCTAAAACTGTTTTTCATTTTTTCGGAAAACTTGTTAAAACTTTCAAAATAAGTGTAAAGCATGTAAAAAAAAAAAAAAAAAAAAAAAAAAGAAAAAGAAACTAGTGTCAGAAAATTAACGAATCTAAGGGGGCGCAAAAAATTGAAAGTGCCCTGGGCACAAAAACTTGCTAGTCGGGACCTGGCTATGCCGAGTGACACTGGGTATATTCAGCGGTAAGTACTCAAAATTTTAAGTCTTTGGCTTATACAGTTTTCGCGCACGGACTCTGTGACTGACGAACAGAAAGAGGACAGAAACGAATAGGGTTTCGTGACGAAACCCTAAAAAATAATCCAACAAAAATATGATGACTCAATAAAATATTCTGCTTAATAATGATACAACAGAAATGATTTTAAATTAATAAATACCGTTTTGAGTATTGTAAACTTCATATTTCTGAATGTACGTATAATGAAATTTTAAGAATTAGCTTCAAAATTTTGCGGTAGAAAGAAATGTTTCAATTTCTTTTATTAGTATAGACTTTAATTTTTTTTTAATGGGATTTCTTTTCTTTTATTCTTTTAAGGGGACGTATTATCTTTAAACATTTAAAGCGTCAGTTTTAGGTAGCTTTCATTACAAAAAGTAAAAAGCTATCTATTGCAGCCGTCTTGAGAAAAGCACTTCCAGAAAATTTTGGTATATTTTCACCGATCATAACCTCCAGACCCCAAAACCACACTCCGTTCAAATGTTGACATATATATATATATACAGGGTGGTCATAAAAAAACTTTGCCGATATACGGAGCTCTAGCTGCCAGTCCGCTCAACCGATCGAAATGAAATTTCAGATATAGCTATTCAGAGGTATGAGCTCGAGATTCTGTGAACGACAACAAAATGGCGCTCACGGTTACGGTTATGGTTACAGAAACTCGAAAATTTCCAATGGCAACACCCATTTTTTTTCATCGCAAAATACTCAGCGCATGCGAAAACCATAAAGAGCGTTGGAACCGTACGTGTATCGCAAGAAACGGACATGTTATGCACGCACAAAAAACCGTTCTGCGAATCCTCCCCCCATAAAAAACTGGATTGGGGTGCAAGGAGGAAATTCGCATATGACACAGAGTCAGTACACTAATCTCTGATTACAATACAGATCGGAGAAACTAAAACGTTTATTTTGATTACACATTTTCCACATGGGTGTCATCACAGGCAATTAACGGTGATGGCACCCATGTGGAAAATGTGTAATCAAAAATTGTAAAACCTAAAACTTTTTTTTTTAAAATCTTTCAATTTTTATTTATTTATTATTCATTTATATTTTTTTTTTTCAAAAGTTAAATTTGAAAGAAAACTTTTTGAATAATTTTGGTTTTAATTTAGAAGAAGGTACATGCTGGACTTTATTATTTTTTAATTCACGCATAAGTGAGATGAATAAAAGATGATGAATGAGATGAATTAAAAATTTAAAGATTAATTTTGTTTATTACGGGTGGGCAAAAAGTCTGTATAAACTTTAAAAATTCATAAAAGCCAGAAAAACAATCGAAATAAAAAACTTTTTTGCGGAGTTAGCATCTATAGGTCATGGGATTTTTTAAAGACAGGGAAAAAATGTGAAAGATGGCGCTGGAAACGTTCGACTTCGGTGGAAATATGCAAATGAGACTGTTATAAGAACTTGCCCTGTTAATCCACAATTAGTTTACGGTTGAGAGCTATGTATTCGCTTGAGGCAAATAAGTGCGATGGATAAAGCTTTGTTGGTAAAGTAATTTTACATGAACCAGAAATCAGCGACCCATCCTTGATCAAGTACACGTCTTTCAATCATGAACTAATTATGGATTAGCAGTGTAAGTTCTTTTAATTGTCTCATTTGCATATTTCCACCGAGTTCAAACATTTCCAGGGCTATCTGTCAGATTTTTTTTTTTTTTTTTGATATTTTGTATTATTGTCTTTAAAAAAATCCTGTGACGTTTAGATGTTAACCTTGCAAATAGTTTCTTATTTCGGTTATTGTACAGATTGTTTGAATTTTTAAAGTTTCTACGAACTTTTTACCCACCTAGTACAACATTTATTATTTGAATAGTATTTCTAATTTTATTCAGAGACAGAAACAGAAAAAAGTGATCTTAATTGTGTTTTGGTACTTTAGAAAAAGCAATGTTTTTGATCATTTCTACAAACTCAAAGATCCTGTGCTCTCTTAAATATGATAGAAATCAATAATTTAATTGGGAAAAATGAAAAAAAAAACCCCTCCATCTTATTCGAAAAATATCCTAAAAATTAGGAAAGTGATTTTTTTCGAAAAAAATTCTTACTCATATTTTTAATATAGTCTCTGCAACAGAATAAAATGTATTCAGATATAAATCTAGATAGTGAGTTAGACAAAATTAAAAGTATCGCGATTGATAATGGATATCAAATTAAATTCATTAACAGATTAATTAAACGCGCCATTGATAATATGAAAATGAATGACTCTAAAAATAAAATTAAAACTTTTTATGAAATCATTATGAAAAGAGTACTGATAAATTATTATCCGAGCTTCTTTGAATATGTAAAAAATCTTAAAAAAAATTGAATTATGTTGAATTGCGAAACCTCCTGAAAGGTTAAAAACGCTCTTAAATACCAAAATTGATCCCATTAGTATAGACAATCCCTAAGGAGTTCATATGATTCCATTTATTAGAGAAGGAGGAATAAAAAGCTTTTATGTAGGTATAACCCAACGGAAATTTAAAATCAGGCTTAAAGAACATATAACAGATATAAAACTTAACAGGAAGAAAACTGCTCTATCCAGATTTAATCAAAAAGAAAACATTAACATACTTTCTAACAAGAGTAGATTAATTTACAGGTCTAATTTTTACTTAAAGTTATTCATAAGAGAATACATTGAAATTTATTTAAAAAGCTCACATATTTGTAAAGATTTTCTATCTTTCCGCATCCCAAGCTTATGGATTGAATGGTTGGTCAATTTAATGATAATTATTTAGCTAGACCAACGACAATAACCAAATTAAAAAGCGCGTGATATTTTTAATTTAATTTCATTAATAATTTATTCCAGTTTTTCACGTTCATTATGTTTGTAGTTTTATTATCTATTTACATTCTGAAGATGACTCGATTAAAAAGAGTTGAAACGTAAATTTTTTTTTTATGAATCTTAAATGTTTTTATTAATACAGCACCGTCTTATAAGCAAAATATTTATCTACAGGGTGTCCACTCTCAACGGTGGCCAATGACTAATTTCTAAACCTTTAGTCATAGACATATAGTTCCAATTGCAAAAATGCTTTAAAAAAGGTAAACAATTGTTTTTCAAGCGATTTAGATCAAAATAAAAATTTATTTAAAAATTACTAAAATTAACTTTTTATACGGTCCCCCGGTCCTATAAGTGATATTTAGTAAATTTTTCCCACTACTCTAACAAGTAAAAGAAAAAAGGCCCCATTCATCAAACATTAAAATTGGCCGAGTTATGAAACTTTAAATTTCATGACTTAAACCACTTTTCTGTAGTGTAGTCTTTTCTATACGGGTGAATTGGACTGAGCTTTAAGGGATCGTACACTAAGTGATTAAAGTATTATAAAGGGCGTCTATTTTCAACGCTGTCCGATAGCTAATTCCTAAACCATTTGCCCCAGACATGTAGTTCCAATTACAAAAAGGTTTTAAATGAGATAAAGAAATATTTTTAAAGCAATTTAACTGAAGGTGCTACTACCGTATAAGTTTTATGGTCGTGTTAATTTTTATCAATTAACTTCTAAATTGGTTAAAATAGTTGAAGACGTGAGTTTTAAAATAACTTTTATCGAGAAAAATCAAATTTCAGGAAATCGCAATTTTATTTTAAAAGGAGTGTTATTTTGATAAGCTTTTATTTTGTTTAAAACGTTCGTACGTATTTTTTTCCTAGCTGAAAATTTCTGTTCAAATTTGAATTCACTTCCAAATATCCGATCGAGGTCCAATTTGCACACTTATTTATATCCAATGACAATGTAATATTAATACAATTTTAGGTGCGTACCATTTATTTATTTTATAGGACTACATCAAATTCTGTTAGATTAAGTAATCTAATAGAATTTTAAATATATGTCATTTTGTAATGATTTGTGACTGTTGCTTTGCACAATCTAAATTAACAAACTTTCTGTTATTGTTTCACTTGTAATTTTAGTACAAATTTTGCTTTATATGTAATCATCAACATAAATTAAAAAATAATATTGTAAAAATTATTTTACTCTCAATGTTTGATGTTAAATTTTATATCTAACGTTTATTATTATTTCCAGTAAATTTGTGAATGATCCCTATTTTACAGCAAAACAATTGCTTCAACTTTAAACAGCTATTACTAGGTCAGTTTTTATCGCAAAGGAGTGGGACTTCTTTTGTATTACTTGTTAGAGTAGCGGTAAAAAATTACTAAATATCACTTATAGGACAGGGGGACAGTATAAAATTTTAATTTTCTTAATTTTTTAATAAAAATTTTTTGAACTAAATCGCTTGAAAAACAATTTTTTACCTTTTTTAAAGCATTTTTGCAATTGGAACTATATGTTTATACTAGCGGTTTAGAAATTAGCAATTGGCCATCGTTGAGAGTGGACACCCTGTATAACATAAATTCTTACTTTTTCGTTGTGAAATATATATTATTAATATTACGATATAGTTGACATTCTTCGCTATTACAATGAAATTCCCATCTTAATAAACATTGTAAGAAACAAAGAAAAATTCGAAAAAGAGTAGAAACCATTCAATACTTAAATGTTTGATAAAAGTATGCCTAAAATATATTGATGATTTTAAAGAATACAGATTTAAGATTACAAAAAATACTTGCATTTATCTGAAACTTTATTTTAGAAAAGATTTATTGATTTATCGAAAGAAAGACATTTCAATAAACCGATGAAGGTCTTTGTTTTTACAACTTATTTTGCAACAAACTCAAAAATCAATTCTTTTTATTGATGTTTTAAGTTATTAAGAAAATAAGTTTAATTTACCCTCACTGATACAGACAGGATAAATACAAAACATTGATACTAGCAACGAGATTTTATCAATTTTCGTCCGATTTCTCAAGTAATGTTTTGTTACTTAAATAATGTACAGAAGGTTAAAGAAACACATAAATAATTTCAAGTAATAATTAGGATGAGCGAAGCTAGCCCCCGTCTAGGTACACAAATTACACTTTAATGTACACTTTACAAAAAAAAAAAAAAAAAAAAAAAAAAAAAAAAAAATAGTACTTTGACCTAAAATTAAACATAAAAATAAACTATAATCTGTAGATTTGCACAATATTATTTTTTTACAGAATAACCTTAAAAAATATTATTTTAATTAATTTATTTTGCAAATAAAAAATAGACATTTGAATAAACAATTTTTTTATTTTACTTGAGAGAAAATATCAAATTGTTGTCTTATGTCCATTATAAGGGAGTCTATTGAAATTTATACACGTAAAAAATTTTGTTTGCAATGATAATTTTTCTTTTAATATTCATACGTTATGGTTACAGTTTATAAATAAATTCCTCGTAAAAGCTTGAATAGGAGGAACCAAGTTGATAATTAATTTTGATTATGGTCTATTTTTAATTTATTATTTTTACAATATAGCGCGTGGTTTTTAATTTACATCTCATTGTCGTGTGCCGTTTGTGTTCACCGTCAAACGATTTGTATTTTTATTTTATTATGATTATAGTTGTTATTAGATTAGAATCGAAACATGTCAATAATATTTGATTTTAATTTTTCTTTACACCTCTCTCAAGTAAAATATAATTGTTCATTCAAATGTTTATATGTAAAAGGTGTACTTCTTAAAATCTTGTTATTTAAAAATCTAAAACATCTAATAACTTTTTTATAATAAAAAATTATAATTAAATAAACGATTCTAATTTTTGTTAGGTAGATACTGGCAATGAATGTTTTCCTGTTTATTATTAGTTGAATGAATAGTTGACTGATATTATAATGAATTTTTGAATTTCAAGGCAGCTATACTCTGTTTTGAAGCAGTATAAAGATGCTTTACTGATCAAAATCTCAGACGAAGATCAAAACTTTGAATTTATTAAATTCACTTTAATTTTTGTATGTTTTTTTAATTTTGCAACATTTTGTACACCCTTCAGTAATTATATTATTAAGCTATTGCATAGCTTTTATCGCGGGCTTTGAGCGCGGTGACCGAATCCAAAAATTCCGTAACGCGAAAAAATCCTAACACATCCGTAACGAAAAAACCTAACACTCGGCTAAAGTCGTTTCCGTTCGGAAAACTTCGGGACGGTATCCTTCGGTAGACTTCGGCAGACATTGACGTGGTGTTTATCAGATATTAGGATATCAAGTCTCAAACTTATGTTTCTTATGATCTAATTTTCATAGCGCGGCCAAATTTTGTTTGATAATTTATTATGAGACAATGTTTATTTTGGTGGTCTTATTTATTTTGGTGATAGGAGACCCCCCACCGTGAGGGTCGAAAAATTTAAAATGCTTATAACTCGCGATCTAACTTTCGTAGCGCGGCCAAACTTGTTTGGTAATTTATTATGAAACAGTGTTAATTTTTGGTGACAGGAGACCCCACACGGTGAGGATCGAAAAATTAAAAATGCTTATAACTCGCGATCTAATTTTGGTAGCTTGGCAAAATATTGTTTGGTAATTTATTATAAGACAGTGTTAATTTTTGGTGACAAGAGACCCCCCACGGTGAGGGTAGAAAAACTTAAAATGCTTATAACTCGCGATCAAATTTTCGTAGCGCGGCCAAATTTTGTTTCGTAATTTTTTATGAGTCAGTGTTAATTTTTGGTGACAGGAGACCCCCACGGTGAGGGTCGAAAAATTTAAAATGCTTATAACTCGCGATCTAATTTTCGTAGCGCGGCCAGATTTTGTTTGGTAATTTATTATGAGACAGTGTTAATTTTTGGTGACAGGAGACACCCCCACGGTGAGGGTCGAAAAATTAAAAATGCTTATAACTCGCGATCTAATTTTGGTAGCTTGGCAAAATTTTGTTTGGTAATTTTTTATGAGTCAGTGTTAATTTTTGGTGACAGGAGACCCCCCCAGGGTGAGGATCGAAAAATTTAAACTGCTCATAACTCGCGATCTAATTTTCGTAGCGCGGCCAAATTTTGTTTGGTAATTTATTATGAGGCATTGTTAATTGTTGGTGACAGAAGACACCCCATGGTGAGGGTCGAAAAATTTAAAAGGCTTATAGCTCGCGATCTAATTTTCGTAGCGCGGCCAAATTTTGTTTGGTAATTTATTATGAGACAGTGTTAATTTTTGGTGACAGGAGACCCCACACGGTGAGGATCGAAAAATTTAAAATGCTCATAACTCGCGATCTAATATTCGTAGCGAGGCCAAATTTTGTTTGGTAATTTATTATGAGACATTTTTAATTGTTGGTGACAGAAGACACCCCAAGATGAGGGTCGACAAATTAAAATTGCTTATAACTCGCGATTAAAGTTTGGTAGCTTGGCAAAATATTGTTTGGTAATTTATTATAAGACAGTGTTAATTTTTGGTGACATTAGACCCCCCCACGGTGAGGGTCGAAAAATTTAAAATGCTTATAACTCACGATCTAATTTTCGTAGCGCGGCCAAATTTTGTTTGGTAATTTATTATGAGACAGTGTTAATTTTTGGTGACAGGAGACCCCCCCCCACCGTGAGGGTCGAAAAATTTAAAATGCTTATAACTCGCGATCAAATTTTCGTAGCGCGACCAAATTTTGTTTTGTAATTTATTAAGCTATTGCATAGCTATTATCGCGGGCTTTGAGCGCGGCGGCCGAATCTAGGAATTCCGTAACGAGAAAAAATCCTAACACTCCGGATAAGGACGTTTGAGTTTGGCAGACTTCGGCGCGATATCCTTCGAAAGACTTTAGCAGACATTGACGCGGTATTTTTGCATAAGTTGATAAAAATGCTATGCAATAGCTTTACCGCGGCAGTCCCCGAGTGCCACACATATATTTTTATTTTCAGGTCTATTTGTAACATTTCACTATGTAAATGTCGTGCTTTTTCACTGTTAATTCAAGTGATTGTTCAGATTTAACACACTATTCATCTCCTTCTCGGAACTGTTGTAGTTCCGAATACAATGAAAGTGGCATGCAATGCAAGGGGGATGTAATACAATGATAATTGCATATATTCACCGATGCCATCGATTCCATGCTATAAGGAATTTTCGTATAAATGAAATGTGTCATGATATTATAGATAAGACACAAATTTGTTAATGTTAATTCATATAATGTACTTTTAATCACAAATTTGACAAAACCTTTATTAATTATTAATTTTTTCTGTTTATAAAACAATGCTTTCGAGCTTGAAAATGTTTTAATCTTTTATTTACAATTATTGACTTTTTGACATTTTCGAAAGCAACATTTAATGGTTGACTATGTAGAATTTCATTTTAAAATGTAATCGCGTTAACAATATATAAAATTCTATTGCAAAAATATTAATTCGAATGATTGTTCAGATTTAACACACTATTCATGTCCTTCTCGCAACTGTTATAATTCCGAATCCAACGAAAGTGGCATGCAATGCAAGTGGGATCTGATACAATGAAAACTGCATTTATTCACCAACGCCATCGATTCTATGCTGTTAAGAAGTTTTCGTATAAATGAAATGCGTCACGATATTTTGGGTAGAAGTAAAATAGACATTATAACTGTAAGTTTCCGTAGTAAAGATAATTTTTATTGTTTATGAATGGAGTTGATTCAATTATTTAAATACTCTATATTGCACAAATAAAATGGAGTAACAATGGAATTGCATTCTTTCTTCGCTGAGTGATATTTGTTGTAGAAATCTTTTTTATATTATAATAAATAATTTATTTATACTCTTAAAGGAAAATTATCATTATTATTCAATGGAAAAGTACTCACATAAAAATATTCTATGAAAAATATCCCAATTTAAGCAGGGAAAATCATTTATATAGCATAACTTTGAAGATTTTGTTATGGTACTTCATTAATTTGATATTTTATTACATTGTGACATTTGATAATTCTTGAATTTCAATATTTAAAAAGCGGCATAAGCATTAGATTTGAAATTTATATCCAGAAAAATATTTTTTATTTATTTACACTGCTGACCACACAAAATGCAACACTTCGAAGGAAGCATGTAAATCATGTGAAATTTACAGCATGCGTTTGTGGAGATGAAATATGCAAATCATTAGCATTGCAGCGCAAATGCACATCATGGGCGACCGTAGCGCCCATGATAGCGCTATATGAGGGGATAACAGATTAAGTTTTTGAATTCGACCGAGGAAGAATAGTAGCCTATAGAGACTGTGGACTATCCTTTACGGAAATCGACCAACGTATTGGACGGAACTAAGTGACTATGATGCGGATCTGTAATCGCTGGATGCAGGAGAAAACGACGGACCAACGGGGCCAATTGCATCCACGTGCAATTCAATCTGTTACGCATCATTCGGTGTTTATTCGTACCATTCGACGCCATTTGCAGCATATGGGATGCCCACAAGGCGTCCATTGCTCCGTTTACCCTTGACTGCAATTCACAGGCGTTTGTGCCACCAACGGTGTGAATAACGTGGACATGGACAACAAAATGGAATGACATTGTGTTTATTGACGAATTCTGCTTCTGTCTGCAACATCGCGATGGCCGGATTCGAGTTCGGAGACACTGGGGTGAGAGGCTGCTGAACTTTTGCGTTATGCATCCTCACACTGGTCCTACACCCGATATCATAGTTTGGGGTGGCATTGGATTTCATTGCCGTACTTCTTTAGTACGCATTGCCGGCACACCGAACAGCCAGCGCTACGTCTCTGAGGTGTTAGAGCCTGTGGTCCTTCCATAGATTCAGCGCATGCCATCAATTATATCCCATCAGGATAACGTGCGGCCACACGTATCACGCAATGTTCAAGAGTTCTTTTATACACATCAGATTGAATTGCTTCCTTGGCCTGCTTGTTCTCCCGATCTATCGCCAAACAAAAAACGTGTGGTCCATGCTTGCACAACGACTGGCCTGTAATACACCACCCGCTACTACACCAGATCAACTTCGGCTATATGTGGAAGTCGCACGGACTGCTGTAGTCCTAGGAGACGTCCAAAGATTCTTTGAGATTATGCCGAAGTGTGTGGTAGTGGTTATATCCAACAGTAGGGGCTATACTAACTAGTGATTTTGTCATCATCCACATGTCATAAGAGGCTGTAATTTTGATCGTTTGATCTTTGTACAGCATGCTATTTGCCATGTAAATTTCGTTGTGATATCTCTGGTCCTTCTTGGTGTTGCATTTTGTATGACCAGCAGTATTTTAGTTATTTTTTTTTATCTTTCAAAAGTAGTTTGTCTAATAACTTTCTGATAAATACTTTTCGAGCTAATAATTTTTTCAGTAACTTTAATTGTTTTATTTTCCGAGATTAATCTGTGGCAACGATTTGCTAAAAAGCCATTCGTCAGCAACACATAGCTTTTATGAAAGATGATATATAGAATATTAACACGTGAATTTTTAAAACGTAATAGCTCTAACAACACTTACAATTCATTTGAAAAAAAATATTAATTCGAACGATTGCTCATATTTAACACACTATTGATATTCTTTTCGCTACTGTTTTAATTCCGAATATAATGAAAGTGGCATGCAGTGAGAGTGGAATCTAATACAATGAAAATTGCATTTATTCACCGACTCCATCTATTCCATGCTATTGAAGTTTTCGTATAAATGAAATGGTCACGATATTTTGGCTAGTATTAAAATAAGCATTATAACTGAAAGTTTCCGTAGTAAAGATAAGTTTTATTGTCTATGAATGGTGTTGAATTAATTATTCAAATGCTCTATATTGCACAAATGAAATGGCTTAACAATAGAATTGCACTCTTTCATCGCTGAGTGATATTTGTAGTAGAAATCCTATTTATATAATGATAAATAATTTATTTATGCTCTCAAAGGAAAACATCATTATTATTCAATGGAAAAGAATTTATGTAAAAATATTCTATGTAAAGTATCCCAATTTAATCGGAGAAAATTTGTTATAATCAAAATTTTTTATCTCTAGCACGTTTGTTTGCAAAACTAAATTTCAGAGATGTATATAGTTAGCAAGTATTTTCTTCAGTATGTGCTGCTATTTCCATACATTGATATTCATTATCTTTAAAGCAGAAACTATACATTTATACGTATCATGAAAAGTTATCTTTCACCTATTTATTTTAAATGAAATTTCCTTTTCCTCGTAAATACAATTTTTTATGTTTATTTATTTGATATTATGTGAAATCAAATCATGTTGATTTTAAAGTTACGTATAACTAAAAATCACCACCCCCGATTATCACTTACCCATGATACATAGTATAGTGTAAATCTGGTAATCGTTTCGAAAATAAATTTGGTTTTCACGGATTTAAACGTTTCAGACACTCTTGTAAAATTATTGCCTTTTTGAGTTTTTTCGAAAGCAAGATTTTAAGGTTGAATGTGTAGAATTTTATTTTAAAACGTAGTCACTTTAACAAAACTTTCAATTCATTTAAAAAAAATCAAATGATTGTTCAGATTTAACACACTATTCATGTTCTTTTAGCTACTGTTAGAATATCGAATTTAATGAAAGTGGCATGCAATGCAAGTGGGATCTAATACAATAAAAATTGCATTCATTCACCGACGCCATCCATCCCATGCTATTTAAGAAGTTTTCGTATTAAATAAAATGCATCACTATATTTTGTCTAGGATTAAAATAGGCATTATAACTAAAGGTTTCTGATGGAGAGATTTTTACATACCTAAAAATATTTTGTAATAATCATATTGCTTCCTTAGTACCTTTGATTTCTCTCCGATATTTCTCTCCCCAAAATTGTGCATCAATTTGATCAACCAATTTATTTATTTTATAATAATTATAATTAAATCTGTTAGTGATCGTATTATGTTTCTAGGATCTGATTAGGGAAAAGAATACTTTCTGCAGCCTAAGGAATAATAATAACAATTCTAATAAAAATGATAACATTCCTTACAAAATACTTCCAATTAAAATTTCTTACAAAAAAAAAAATATTCTTATCCAAAAAAAAATTTAGATTAATTTATGCGTTGTGTTTTTTTTTATGTTATCAGATCCCTATGAAACGTTCCGTTGTGCGTTTTGACATTGCGATTAGGGAGCTCTTCAGAATTCGGTTTACCGTTTCAGCAATTGCATTCGCCTTGGCTCTGTATACACTCGTAAAGTGTAATTCTATATTTAATGCCTTTGTATATTCTCTGAATAAATCACTTCTAAAATATTTTGCATTGTCCAGATATATGCTGTTGCAAATTCCAAAAGTACTGAAGTACTTATTCAGCACATTGAGAATTGTTTGTGTTTCTACATTTCTTAATGCAACCGCTTCCAAAAATCTGGAAGTTGCGTCAGTGATAGTCAGAATAAATTTATTTTTTCGCACAGAAAATGTTAGAGGCCCACATACGTCAATATGTAATATACTTCCTACTTCATGGTCTTTAACCACCCTTTGCACTGGTACTTTTATCGTTTTGTGATGCTTAGCTGTTTGACACGCTGTACAGTTCGCACAAAACGTTTTGATATCTCTGTACATTCCATGCCAAAATATTCTATCCTTAATGGTGTCATAAGTTTTCTGGAATCCAAAATGGGGGGAATGCGCGTCTTCCATAATGGCTATTTTCAAAGAGTCAGGGGCAATGAGTAGTTCCTTTTTTTCTGTACCTGGTCTCAGAATTAATATTTTATCATTATTTAACATATATCTTTTTGTTGTTCGATTGTTTTGTCCCTTTTCTATTTTGTCAATTATTTTTCTTAATTTTTCGTCTGCATATTGTTCTGATTTAATATTGTCATTAGACAAAGCCTCGTTGACTTTAAATAGAGTATTGTGTAATTGTAAGTCCGTTTCTAAATTGCAAATATGTCGAGATACGAAATCCGCTGGATTAACCTTGCCTTCAATATGCTCGACAACATAATTATATTCCGCCAAATCTGTCATCCATCTTTTGACTATGTCAGATTGCGCTTCTAAATTCATTTGCTGTGTAATGGGTTTCGAATCCGTCAGAATCGTGAATGGTCTACCCCATAAAATATGTTTAAAATGATTGACTGATTCATGAATCGCCAATAATTCAAATTTTATACTAGGGTAGCTTTTTTCTGCCCCTCTTAATTTTCTCCCAAAAAACTCGATAGGCAATAAAATGCCATTAGACTCCTGCGCCAGAATTGAGGATATGGCTAGCTTCGAGGCGTCACATATCAAAAATAATTCCTTGTTAAAATCTGGGGGTCTAAGTGTAGGGTTTTGTATTATTGCTTCTTGTATGTTTTTCAACGCCTGTTCATGCTCCTCACCCCATTTGAATTTTACTTTTTCTTTTGTAAGTTCTACTAAGGGATATACAATATCCGAATAATTTCTGATTAAAGATCTAAAGTAGTTTGCTAGACCCAGAAGTGATCTTAATCCCTTTTTTGTTTTTGGACGTACTAGATTTTTAATTTTGTCTATGTTTTTTTTTGCTGGGGAATATCCCCATCGGTTGAGTTGGAAGCCCAGAAAATCTATTTCTTCTTTGCATATTTGCATTTTTGAAGGCTCTATGGTCAGATTGTGGTCAATGAGAGCCTGTAGAACTTGCTCTAAAATTTGTAGCATTTCTTGGATTGTATTGGTACCAATTACCACATCATCCATGAAGTATGCCACTTGGGACTTGTTGAAGTGTCCGAGCACTTTATCAATTAATTCTGCGAAATAAGCGCTGCTGTTCTTTGTCCCAAAAGCGAGCCTTAAAGGGTTAAATTTTCCTTCCTCAGTAATAAATGCTAGTTTTTGCCTATCCTGTGGCCTTAAATTTATCTGAAAAAAAGCACTATGGAGATCTAACACCGTGTAGTACCTTTTTCCGCTGATCGAGTAAAGAATGTCTTTAATATCCGGTATGGGAAAGCTGTATGTGTGTAGAATTTGATTTAATAACCGATAATCTATAGCCATTCTATATTTGGTTTCATTTTTCTTTTCTTTATTACTTTGTTTCTTTTTAACAAAAATTACTGGAAACGCATAATTTGAGTCTGATTTTTCAATAATCTTTGCTCTTAGTAAATTCCGTATCTCTGTTTTCGCATATTGTCTGACTGTTTGAGGTAGTTTATAAGGTTTGGTTTGTATCGGGTAGTCATGACTTAAATTAAATTTTGGTATAACTAAAGATGTTTGACCTAAAGTATCATATGACTTTGAAAATGCATGCGCTTTTCTCATGAGTATGTTTTTTAATTTTTCTCTTAGGTCTTCGGGTAAATGTGTTAAATCAAAGTCTGTCTCTCTTAACTCTGCTTCTCTTAATTTTCTGATCTCTTCGATATTTAAGCTATTTAATTCGTAAATTGTTCCTTGTTCAATGTCATCGGATTTTGTATCCTGTTTAAAATCTATATCTTTTGTTATTCTGCCTACATTTATCCCTTTATTCAACTTTATTCTTTTGTCAGTGTTATTTGCTATTATGACATGAATTCTACTATTTTGTTGCACTTCATGCAATGAAGTTTGAAATGTGAATTTCGAGTCGTCTCTCAAGGGTTCTAATAATATTACCTCCTGTTCTGCTATGTCATCATGACACTGTAAATTAACTATTTTTTTTGAATTTGCATTTATAAAAATTGTTGCTATGGTCTTAGCATACATATTTTTTTGCTTAGTGATGGACTGTGTCTTTTTCTTGTTATCATTATTCTTTTCTTTTACGTAAGACCCTGCTGGATTGTTTTCTTGCCTATCCTTGTCTTCTGTTTCTGAAGTTAGATTATTAACTTGTATCCCTGTTTCCTTTTCTGGAATATTCAGTTTAATTTTTATATTTTTGAAAATAAGTGTTTTTTCTTTGAAATTTAAAATCATATTATTATCCCTTAAATAATCGTATCCCAAAAGCATTTGGTATTCTCGACCGAAATCTTTATTTGTGATGTAAAATGTACCTGTTGTAAAACTGCCCTTTACTCTGAAAACCAGTCTAATACACTGTTTAAAATAAATTTTTGAATTCGTTAAAGTTTGTATTTGTATTTGATTTCCTAGATATTTAAATTTTACATTTTTTTCCTTTAATTTATCAAAAATAATGGGCGAAAGCAATGAGACCGCCGCACCACTATCACATAACGCTTTAAATTTGATGTTATTTATCTCTAGGTCTATGATGGGTAACTGATTTTCTCCTTCATTGCTAACACTGGCAATAAATCTGTTTATTTTGCGACATCCTTTAAACTGAGACTCACCTGTGTCGCTAAAATACTGTTGTTTATTTTCAGCAAGCCTCTGATTTAGTTTTCCGACCTTTGTTTTTCGTGTCGTTTTTTTGTTATTGAATGAACCTCTTTTGGAATGGCCTCTGTGTTTATTTTCCCTTTTGCTATTTTGTTCATTATAATTGTCCTCTTGCTCGTCTGTCTGGGATTTGTTAAAATTGTTATGATAGCCACCTCTTCCACGACCTCTTGAAGGCTGTGCGAACCCCTGTGCTCCTGTATTATGGTAATATTCCTGTGGATACCTATAATTGTATATGGGGGGAGGGGGGGTAGGAAAGTGAGGTGCTACATAGCCATAGTTCCAATTGCCAAAATTATTGTTACCATTATGTCCCTGATACCCCATATTTTGGAATCCTTGTTGCTGTTTATAGTTATTTCTGTAACCTCTTGTGCGTGAGACCTGCGACCCTCTATTAATTTGAAATCTGTTAATATTCGTAGCCGCATTATCATTACTATATTTTTGTCTGAACCAACAATCTTTTGTCTCATGGTTTTCTTTCCCGCATACCTCACAGCATGTTTTTTCTCTCTCCGATCTATTATTTAATTTCAATTTAAGGTTGTTTATTTCGGTGACGAGTGTCTGAATTTGCTCAGCACTGTCTGCACTTAATTTATTTAATTTTCCCAATATTTCATTCTCTTTATTAACGGTAATGCTATTTATTTCGGGAATATTTGCTTGATTGTAAGCCTCTTCCAATCTTAGTGCGGACTTGCATGCTGCCTCAGAATTTTCGGGTGCATTTTTTCTCACTTCTAAACTAATATCTGCGCGGATTGCATCTAGGAATCTAGCCAATTTCATTTGGTCTAAAAATTTTGCGTTGCTGTTATCCTCTAATTTTTGACCACTTTTTTTTATATATAAATTTGCCGTAGCATTAAATTCATTTATAAAATTAGCTAATGTTTGATCGGGTTTCTGCTTTAGACTGAAAAATAAATTCTGAGCACCCCCGAAATTACATTTAACGGAAAATAATTCTCTTAACTTCTCCTTGAATTTTCCTATGTCTGCTTCTAAAAATAATGATTCATCCTGCATAAGAGTTTCCCTTGCCGATCCTATGATCTTGGCTTTCAAAATTACTAATTTGTGTTCATCGCTATATTTCGTTTTATCAATTAGATTATCAAATTGTAGTAGGAAATAATTGATATTAGTTTCTTTTTTACCATCAAACGGATAAATTAATCCTACTAAATGCTCTGCGTTAGGAGTTGCCATATTTCCTATCCCAGAAATTTTTGATCCCGAATTCTTTGTTTTTTTTCTTTGTTTATCGTTTTTGTTCTCTCCCGAAATTTCTTCGTTTTTATTTAATAATATTTTTAATTGCCTTCTTGTTTTAACGCCACTTAAACGCGTGCTATTTCTGAGAGATTTCCTCGTACCTCCTTTAGTCATAAACTCAATTATCCTTAATTTTTTAAATAATAAAACTACAATGATTTAATTAAAATAACCAATTTGATATAAATATATCCACATATCTTATTATTATTATTTTTTAATTTATACAGCTTTATCCATCTGTACTCAACATAAAATATCAGAATATTTGATGAATTTTAGAATAAAATCCTTTCTATCATAAGACACATAAATACATAAAATTAAATAACAACCTTTCTTTTTTTTTTTTTTTTCAATAGTGTAAACATATATATATATACACTTTTTTTTTTGAAAAATGTGCCAATTATCTCAAACAAAAATACACTTGCATGCCAATGTCTCGGTTTAGTATCATATTCATAAAATTTATTATGTGAAAAAACAAATTTTTATTTATTTTATTATTTTACGTATATATACCAATTTTAACAACAACTCCTATTTTCTTATAATCAAAAGAGAATCTATCTTATCTCCAATCTAATTATCTCCTTTAACATGTATATTTGTCAGAATCATTCATTCATTTCATTATCATTTTTTTTTTTCACAAAAGGAATTCAAGTAATCCCAAAATTAATTTTTTTTTCTTAAAAAAATTCAAATAATCACAATATTAATTAAATATTTACTTCTAATATGGCAGTAATAATATTTAAATTGGAACTAATTAATTTCTTGAAAAATAATTTGGTTCTTTAAAGTACTCAAATTAAAAGAAATTACAATACTACTGTATTATTAAAGTACTAAAATCAACCAAGTTCGTTCTTTTAATCATTTAAATTAAATACATAAAAATAAATAATTAAGGAACTGGTATCACGGCAACCAATTTTTTGGGGGTTGAGATGATGGAGAGATTTTTACATACCTAAAAATATTTTGTAATAATCATATTGCTTCCTTAGTACCTTTGATTTCTCTCCGATATTTCTCTCCCCAAAATTGTGCATCAATTTGATCAACCAATTTATTTATTTTATAATAATTATAATTAAATCTGTCAGTGATCGTATTATGTTTCTAGGATCTGATTAGGGAAAAGAATACTTTCTGCAGCCTAAGGAATAATAATAACAATTCTAATAAAAATGATAACATTCCTTACAAAATACTTCCAATTAAAATTTCTTACAAAAAAAAATATTCTTATCCAAAAAAAAATTTAGATTAATTTATGCGTTGTGTTTTTTTTTATGTTATCAGATCCCTATGAAACGTTGATCAGCATGCACCTAGAGTAATTTCGACACATACTCCATAAATTAATACCATGCTTTGTCATTTATAAAACAAAAACATTTATTTGTACAACACTGAACACACATAAGACACTAAATATATACATGCACATAAATAAATTACAAAGATACAAAATAATCAAATCAAAATCTATTCATTTTTTTATAGCTGTTGGCATTACTGCATAATTACATTTTATGCTTTGTAACACACTATTTTCAACATTGAAAATTGCTTTCATAAATTTATGAGTTATCATCACCATAATGAATTAATCTGCGGGACAATTGGCGTGCAAGTGTTTCACTATAATTTAATTGTTTTATCATACTCTATAGTTGTGGGCAAAAGAAGGGGGAATAATTCGGTAAAAAGCATACCTTCTCTAAAGTTGCTGACACCATAGGCAAATGCATATCCAGACACATGAGTCGAAGTCCGGCACACTTTCGTGGCTCATATTGGCGAAGATTATCACTCGAGCACACTTGGTAGACTGACTGACTGACTGACTGTTATTTCAAAAATTCTAGAATCAAATGTATACTAATTATTCTGTAGTCGAATATCCTTCGACCATTCACAGTTTTCTTTTTAACATATTTTTTCCCCTTCCAGTCTCATTGGCTGTCCTTAAATTGACTATTAACTTGAACGCCCCCTAATTTTAATTTTCTAGGGGCTTCTACAGGCCTAGTCGTCAGAATGTCTATGTTGTTGATAATTACTACCACACACGGAGATGAGATTTCCCCTTTTGCCCTGTCGTAAATATACAATAATGAAAATGTCTCTGTTTTGTCATTTATTTATGGGAGTCCGTCACAGTCTTATTGCCGCTATAAATTTCTTGTCTGAGTTGTAAATCCACTGTCCTCTGTTCCTTTCTTTTTTTTTATAATTTATTTCCAATAGTTCGTTTTCTTTACAGAATTGTCTGGTTTGAGTGATGTGGGGGTTTTACACCCATCAGTTTCCTTTGTAATGATAACTTTTATTGTGTATGAATGGAGTTGAATTAATTATTCAAATACTTTATACTGCACAATTGAAATGGAATAACAGTAGGATTGCACGCTTTCTTCGCAGAGTGATATTTGTTGTAGAAATCTTACTTATATAATGATAAATAATTTATTTATTATTAAAATTATCATTATTATTCAATGGAAAAGAATTTACGTAAAAATATTCTATGAAAAATATTCTCATTCAAGAAGAGAAAATTTGTTATTATCAAAATTGTTTATCTCTAGCACGTTTGTTTGCAAAACTAAATTTCAGAGATGTATATAGTTAGGAAGTGCTTTCTTCAGTATGTGTTGCTATTTGCATACAGTGATATCCACTATGTATTAAATCAGAAATTATACATTTATACGTATCATGAAAGTTATCTTTCACCTATTTACTTTAAAATAATTTTACTTTTCTTGGTAAATACAGTATTTTTTAAAATTTCTTTATTTGACATTAAGTGAAATCTACTCAAGTTTGGAGGTGAAAAAAATTTATTTTAAAGTTATGTGCAATTAAAAAATCCCCCCCATTATTACTTACTCATCATACATATTGTAGGGTAAATCTTGTAATCGTTTCGAAAATAAAATTGTTTTTGACGGATTTAAATGCTTCAGACACTCTTGTAAAATTATTGCCTGTTTCACTTTTTTCGAAAGCAACATTTAATGGTTGAAACATAATCACATTAACAAAATATAAAATTCTATTGCAAAGATATTAATTAAACGGTTGTTCAGATTTAGCTCAATATTCATTTCCTAACTCGGAACTGTTATAATTCAGAATACAATGAAAGTGGCATGCAAAGCAAGTGGCATCTAATACAATGAAAATTACATTTATTCACCGACGCCATCGATTCCATGCTATTAAAGAAGTTTTCTTATAAATGAAATGTGTCACGATATTTTAGATAGGATATAAATTTGTTAATGTTAATTCATATAATATATTTTAAATTATAAATTAGAAAAACCTTGATTAATTTTAAATTTTTTCTGATTAAAAAAAAATGCTTTCGATCTTGAAAATGTTTTCCTTTTTTCTTTAAAATTTTTGCTTTTTTTCGAAAGCAACATTTAATGGTTGACTATATAGAATTTCATTTTAACACTTAATCGCGTTAACAACTCATAAAATTCTGCTGCAAAAATATTAATTCGAATGATTGTTCAGCTTTAACACACTATTCCTGTTCTTTTCACTACAGCTATAATTCCGAATAAAATGAAAGTGGCATGCAATGCAAGGGGAATCTAATACAATGAAAATTGCATTTATTCACTGACGCCATCGATTCCATGCTATTTAAGGAATTTTCGTTTAAATGAAACCTGTCACGTTATTTTGGATAGGAATAAAATAAGCATTATAACTAAAATTTTCCGTAGTAAAGATAACTTTTATTATTTTTGAATGGAGTTGAATAAATTATTCAAATGCTCTATATTGAACAAATGAAATGGAATAACAATAGAATTGCAATCTTTTTATGCTGAGTGATATTTGTTGTAGAAATTTTGCTGATATAATGATAAATAATGTATTTGTTTCCAAAAAAAAAAAAAAAATCATCATTATTATTCAATGGAATAAAAAATTACGTACAAATATTCTATGAAAAGTATTCTTATTTAAGAAGAGAAAATTCGTTGTTATCAAAATTGTTTATCTATAGCATGTTTGTTTACAAAACTAAATTTCAGAAATGTATATACTTAGCAAGTGTTTTCTTCAGTATGTGTTGCTAATTGCATATATTGATATTCATTATGGATTAAATCAGAAACTATACGTTTATACGTATCATATAAAGTTATTTTTCACCTATTTATTTTAAATGAACAATATTTATTTTAAATGAAAAATTTTAATTTTTCTCGTAGATACAATGAATAAATGAACTTTACTTTTCTGGGTAAATACAAATTTTTTATGTTTACTTCTTTGATAGTGTTTGCCAATTACTTAAGTTTGGGGTTGAAAAAAAATTGTTTTTAAAGTTATGTATGATTAAAAAATTCCCCCCCCCCCTTATTACTTACCCGTCATACATAATATAAGGCAAATATTGTAATCGTTTTGAAAATAAATTTGTTTATGACGGATTTAAACATTTCAGGCACTTTTGTAAAATTATTGCCTTTTTGAGTTTTTTTCAAAAACAACATTTTAGGGTTGACCACATAGAATTTTATTTTAAAACGTAATCACTTTAACAATATCAAACGTATCAGTATGTGTTGCTATTTGCATACATTGATATTCATTATGTATTAAATCAAAATTTATATATTTATACGTATCATGAAAAGTTATCTTTTACCTATTTATTTTAAACACATTTTACTTTTCCTCGGAAATACAATTTTTGTATGTTTATTAGGTGAAATCTACTGAAGTTTGGTGGTGAAAAAAAATTGATTTTAAAGTTATGTTTAATTAGAAAATTTTCTCCGTCATTCTTACTGAAAGCCATTATTCGTATTATAGTCCATAGAGATAAAAACAATAACCTATTTTCTGAACTATTTCATCTACACAAATAACACAGGCCTGTGATGAAAAAATACAAAAAAATTAATGTCTGAATTTTATGTATTTTTCGCGGATGATTAAAAAAAAAATAATGAAAAATTGCTATCACGTTACGTTTTCTTGTAAAATTCAGTTCTTCTTGGATTATAATTTCAAATTCTATCGACCATATTCCACTCTTCGTAAACTTGATGCGTCAGTGTATTTGCCTCCAACTGTGCACTGTTAAAAATTTTGTCCTAGTTTGAACCAAATTTTGGTGCTGAATAGCTGTCAGTGTAAGATGATGAAATCTTGAACCAATATTTTTAGCTCCTGTTGAAGCATAATTCCAATAGTTGGAACGAAGTTGAAATAGAAAGCTTCAAATGTTGGTATCAGATTTCACCATCTTATGGTGGCAATCATCTCTCCAAAGTCTTCAGGCTTGGAACATCTAGAAAATAACTGCTCCGGTACCGAATATAAATCTTCTGGAAGCAATTCACTTCAGCCCTTCTCTGAGGTTGATCTTAATGATCTGACTAGAGATCTGGGACTTTCAAAAGCACTGTAAAAAAAAAAAAAAAAAAAAAATCCTTTAAATTTACAGCAAAAGCTGCTGGCAGCAATGTTGTCAGCAATTTTTTGCGTAAAAATTGAGGTAAAATTAGATGTAATAAAAAAATTGTATCCAATTTTACTGCAATTTTTATGGCAAAAACTGCTTTGTCGTAAATTTAACGGAGTTTTTTTTTTTACAGTGAGAGCTTAGAATTGTTGGGCTCCATATTGAAAGAACAAAAAGTTTTTGGCCAAAGAAATCTCTTTTTGTTGGTACAGGAATCGAATTGTTCGAGGAAATTCTTTTTCAAATAGGATTTTAGAAAAAATATCCCTATCGATTTTACAAAAAGTCGTGACGTGAAGAAAAAAAATAGAGGTGGTTTCTGAAATCAAAACACTTAATAACATAAAAATTAGCGAAAAGTCATTTTGTATTTTTCCAAAATTCAAACTTCGCAGGTTTGTGTTATTCCAATTGCAAAGTTTCATAAAAATAGTGCAAAATATGATAACAAAAGTAAGGCATAGTTCAGAAGATATAAAAGCTAAATTTTTATATCGCCCCCAAATTATAGAATTTTAAATTAAGAAAAAAATCCTTATCTATTCTTGAACACTAAGGTGCCATCTTGAAATCCGAAAAAACTCACAGAGATGTTCCCATTTAAGTAATTCATCGGGTTTAAAGGGATTAAAATGAAATGCGTGTAATTAAATAATGTTAATTTAAGAGATCCGGGAAACAATTTTTTTCTCATTTATTGAGTTAGAATTTTGAATTTTTTTGTGATTGTCAACCATATAATTTGTAGACAAATTAACTTTTATTTTGTATTTAGTTAAACAGAAAAATATATGTTTCAATTTTAGCATTTTTAAAATATTAATTTAATCAAATTAAACTTATTAAAAAAAAAAAGATGTAACTTACATTTAAAAATCCTATTTTCAGAAGTAAACTTTTTTTTTCAATTTTTTGAAAGAAAATTAATGTAAAATAATCGAAAAAGACATGTTCAAAGTTTGAGTCATATAATTTTAACGATTCTTGACTTATGAAAATTTAAAGACGAGAAATGGTGAAAAAAATTCATCATGCAGAAAACAAACTTAAAGTTTTAAACAAAGTTTGTCTTCTTGTGTAATGTTTAATTGACTTTTAAAAGCTTGCAGTGGAGTAACTCTTTCATGTAGTTTAAATTTTTGAGTATTTAAAAATGTATAAAAAAAATACCTTTTTAATAGATTTCTTATTACATTCCTGCTTTTTGTGTCATCTCTCACCAGATTTTAAAATATTTTATCATTAATTAAAAATATTAATATAAAAATATTGGTATAAGGCATAAAATAATAACATATTTTTTAATAATCGATCACTTAGAGAAGGTATGTATTAGTCATTGTTTTAAAAAAGTACATTTTGTTTGGCAACGAGTGCAGTTTTTTCTCTTGTTTGATTAAATATTATTTTAACAAATTGTTTAAACCTTTATCCCGTTTCAGCTCTTTTGCAAGCTAAACTTCTAATCGATTCATCCTATCCCATAATCATTAAACATTATATTAAGAGATGAATCAATAATAATCCTTATTTTTTCGAAATCGGAATTAATCAAAATTTATCACGCAATCGATATTTGCATCGTGGACAGTGACTAAGGATAAATGGTTGTTTAATTAGTATCTGTATTTACTGAACATTGTTGCTTAATCACTTTTTATTTCAGTGTTATGTTTAGAACAGAAAATACCTTTTTGCGTTTCCTTTATATGTAATCATACCTATTATAAGTAAATTTGGTCAAACTTACGCTGTAAATAGTTCTTTGACTCTAACTAGGGAACTGCAAGAAGTGTAAGTCATCGATTTTGACGAAAGTGATATCGTTGGAAAGATCTCATCGTGAGCAGTAAAAAACTCAATGGAACTACCCGTCGCAAATCAGCCGTTTTCGAGATATCCGGCAATTTATGTCGCGTAGCTAGTGCACGCTTAATGGGGGACCGCAAAAAAAATTTAGTCTCGATTTTAATGAAAGTGGTATCGTTGAAAAGATATCATCGTGAGGATTAAAAAACTCAATGGAATCACCCATCGCAAATGAGACGTTTTCGAGATATCAGACAATTTCCCAGCTAAAAATGAACTGCAGTTTTTTTGTAGAAGTGAAGTGTTTTTGAGGTTTTTCTAAAATTTCTCTAGTCTTTCTGTAGTGCAATCTCAACTATAAAATCACTTCAGTTATTTTGTAGTTAATTAAGGGTGATTTTGCAGTAATTTATTTTAAACATTCTGTGCGCTATTAACTTTGAAAACACTGTAGTTTTTATAAAGTCATTTTATAATCAAAAATTAAAAAATATATAAGACTTTATAACCGTAGAATCACTGCAGCGAATTTGAAGTTATTATCCAACCACTAATTTAGAAATACATTTCCGATGCATCTCTCGTATAACTGTAGTTATTGTCCGATAAATTCACAGAATTTAATCGGAGAAAAATAATTTCAAATATGCTTCAAAATCGAACTAGAGATTTCTCATCCCATCGAACCACTTCCGTAGTAAAAAATTTATTAGTTCCTACTTTGTTTTGTTACTTGGAAATTACAAGTTTTAATACATTAAAATCCATTTCTTTTTTTTTTAAATTCAGACATGGGCGTCCCTATCTATGCTTCCTTCCCCCTAACTTAAAATTCTTAGTTCCTTTATTATTTTAAGCTAAGAGAAAAAAAAATTAATTTTACTAAATTACATTTCGAAATCCAGTGAGAGGTAGTGACTACCTGTGCCCCCTGAATACAACGGAAATTTCTAAGTTCCTTTATTTTAAGTTACTCTAAACGAATAAATTTTGCGAGGTTTATCAAAATCAGAGAAAAAATATATTAAGTTTCAAAAGTTATGAGGGACAATGGGCCTTTCACTCACCAGCCCCTTAATGCGAAATTTCTTCTTACTTTTTATTGTAAATTTCTTGAAAATTATGCATTTTACTATGCTTTTGAAAATAGCAGAAAAGGAAAATCTTGTTAATGTATATATAAATATTTTTTTTAATTTAGGAAGGGGCAAATACTTTCTTCTACCTTCCTCCCCCTAACAGAAAATTCTTAGTTCTTATATTTTAAGCTAAAGAAAAAGATTGAATTTTAGTATTTTTTTCAAAAATCGGAGAAAAAAATTAGTTAAATTTCAAAATCGAGTAAGGGAAAATGGCTCATCTATTCCCCCACCCCTCACGGAAAATTCTTCTTTTCTTTATTTAAATCACACTAAAAGAATAAATTTTATTTTGCTTTTGTAAATTGGAGGAAAAATTGCTAATTAAATTTCAAAATCCAGGGAGGGGCAATGTGTCTACAATTCCCTCCTTAATTGAAAATTTCTTTTTCTTTCTTTCTAAGTTACTCGAAAATTTTACATTAGGTTTTTGGAAAAAAAAAGAAGAGGAAATTTTATTTAATTAAATTTTAAAATCCAACGAGCTCCTCTGCTTCCTGCCCCCATACATCTCCATCTTCATAACTGAAAATTACTTGCAATTAATTTACTATTACTTCATTTTAAAATCGACATACAAATATTTGAATCATCAAATAATTTTTTAAATCGCTCTTTAAAATTATTATTCGATCTAAACTTAATGAATCGTAGAAAGAAAAAAAAAATACTTCATCAATTAATTGAAGCGTATTTTCTAATTATGTATTCATTTTAAAAGCACATCAAAGTTTCTTATTTCATGCAAATATTAAATTATTAAAAGTGTTTAAAATTATTTTACAAGTCATAAATATATTGAAAAATCTAGTCATTTTTTATATTAAAATTAAAAAAAAAAAAAAATCAGAAATTTCCCTTTGTAAAAAATTATTTACCAAAGAAAAAAAAAAGAAGAAAATTAAATTAATGTTTCTATTTTATTTTTAGGTAAAAATGTAGATAAGTTAACAATCAAATATATCTACATAATCATTAAAAACATATGCTACATTAAAAAATAAAAACGACATAAAATGAGTCCTTATTCTAATTCAAAGTTATTAATTATGAACCTCTTATTGTATAAATTTAATTTTTCCTTTTTACAAATATATATTTTTTAAATTAACACATTTAATTACATTATAATTCCTAAAAAAATTATATTATCAGAAAAACCTCTAAAATTCGTTTATTTTTTTTAATTTGCAAGAAAGATTCAGAAATATTCCCCATTTAAAAAACTCACTACCAAATATATATATATATATATATTATTTTTATTTAATTTTTAAATTAAAAAATGTTTATAAATAACAAATTATTATTCTAACACAATATTATATTCTTATTTTATAAAATTAATTTTTCCTTTTTACAAATATATATTTCTTAAATTAACACATTTAATTACATTATAATTCCTAAAAAAAATTATATTGTCAGAAAAACCTCTAAAATTCGTTTATTTTTTTTAATTTGCAAGAAAGATTCAGAAATATTCCCTATTTAAAAAACTCACCACAAAAAAAAAAAAAAAAAAAAAAAAAAAAAAATAATAATAATAATAATAATAATAATTTTTAAATTAAAAGAATGTTTATAAATAACAAATTATCATTCTAACACAATAATAAAAAATATGTTTTACCTTATCATTAAACGACATAAAATGAATTTTTATTCTAAGTAAAAAATATTAATTACCGGCCGATAATTTATTAAAGTAAGTACTTCCATGTCAAAAAAATATATTTTATAAAATTAACACAACGCATGTAATTACATTATAATTCATAATAAAAAAAATTATTATTTTCGCAATTAGCCTAAAAATAAAATTATTTTATTAAATATTTACTGATTTTTAAATTCAGAAGAAAAACCAATCCATTTGCTTTAGCTAATTCGCTAAAGTATTTGTTTCATTCATTTAATATTAAATTGTTTTTTAAAATACACGCCCATATAAACGAATTACAATAAATAAATAAATAATAAAATAAAAGCACTTTAAAACATCCAATTTTTCTGCCTGCCATTCAGCTTTTGCAACAAATAACCTTTAATTGAAATGCCTCCCCTTTATACATCGCACAACATTAACCATACAATTCTCAACGGGCAAGTGGTCAAAGCGCGTCTCTCCTGTACCTGAGATCGTCAGTTCGAGTACAACTTTTTCCACAGTCAAAATCTGCCTTTGAAATGTTAAAAAGCAAGCTTACCAGTATGGTCAATAGATGGCGCCGGCAGAGCCATTTTTTTGGGTGGGTGGGGCATTTAACTTCAAATTCACTGCAGAAAATGTGTATTTATGAACTACACATTCACAGTAGTGATTTTGTAGTTGTTGACTTCGAAAAAACTGCAGTGATTTGTGCCATTTCAGATGAGTAGTTCCATTGAGTTTTTTACTTCTCACAATGATATCTTTGCAACTAGACCATTTTCATCAAAATCTAGAAAACAATTTTTTGCGGTCCCCCATTAAGTGTGTAGTAGAACAGTATGCACTAGCTACGTGTCATAAATTATCGGATATCTCGAAAATGGCTCGTTTCCGACTGGTAGTTATATTGAGTTTTTTCTCACTCATGATGATATCTTTTTAACAATACCACTTTTGTTAGAATCGAGACTAAAATTTTTTGCGGTCCCCCATTAAGTATGCACTAATTACGTGACATGGTCGGATATCTCGAAAACGGCTGATTTGCGACAGGTAGTTCTATTGAGTTTTTTATTTCTCTTGATGAGATCTTTCCAATGATATCACTTTCGTCAAAATCGGTGACTTACACTTCTTGCAGCTCCCTAATAAGACTACACATTAAAAACACTATTTTTATGGAAATATATATAAACTAGGAAAATCCGCTGTTTTGTTCGCATAATAGTTGAAATTTACACAACGATATTTATATGTCTCATTTTTATTAGAAGATATTATATTTTTAAGGATAACTGCTATGCAATACAATTAAATAAATAAATAAAAATAAAATAAAAATAAAAATATAATAATAATAATAATAATAATAATAATAATAATAATAATAATAATAATAATAATAATAATAAAATATTAAATTGCGACCGAGATATATTTTAAATTTCTTCCGTTGGATTAGCATTAGCGAACGCATCTTTTCGATTGACTGAAGTATACTCTTAAACCCCCAATAAAATATATAAATTGCATGCCATTTCTAGTATATTTGCTCCAGTTAGAGCACGGATAGACATTCAGACAAGCCGGATTCATGAACCTTTTTCACCATTGTTGGAAAGTATTTAAAACTGTTAATAAAGTAGCTTTTTAATAGATTTCTTATTATATTCATGCTTTTTGTGCTATCTCTCACCAGATTTAAAAATAGTTTATAATTAATTAGAAATATGAATTAAAAAATAAAAATATATTGTTAAAATGCATAAAACAATAGCATATTTTTTTTAAATCGTTCTTCAAGAGAAAGTATGTATTAGTAATTGTTTTAATTTTTTTTTGTAATATGCTCCAATATTATTTGAACAAACTCTTTAAGCCTTTATTCCATTTCAGCTCTTTTGCCAGCTAAACTTCTAACCGATTCATCCTATCACATAATCATTAAACATTATATTAAGAGATGAATCGATAATAACCCTGATTCTTTCGGCATTGAATTAATCAAAATTTATCACGCAATTGATATTTGCATCGTGGACAGTGACTATAACTGTTGCTTGATAATGCATTATAAGACTAATGATTCTGGCAAAAGATACACAATGTTACTTTTTTGTGTGCTCCTTTTTCTATCGCAAAATAGTAATAAAACGATATTAGACAGGTAAAGAAGATAAATGATTGTTTAGTTAGAATCGATATTTACTCAACGTTGTTATACAATTAATTGTTATTTCAATGTTATGTATAGAACAGAAAATATCTTTTTGTATTTCCTTTATGTGTAATCATACCTATTATAAGTAAACTTAATCAAAGTTACGCTGTAACTAGTTCTTCGATACTAAGACTACGAATTAAAAATATATTAATTTTGTGTGAATATGTATATAAACTAGCAAAATCCGCGGCTTTGCTCTCGTAATAATTGAAATATGCCAAGTGATATTTGTTTGTATAATTTTTATTAAAAGAAATTATACTTTTAAGATTAATTCAAAAATTAATATTTAAACTACAGTTTAACTAAACTTCATTAATACAAAGCATTAGTTAGGAATTATACTTACATAATGAAGAAGAATTAAAATTAATTCTAAATAAATAACAATTTGGAAAGAAATTTGAAATTTTTATACTCATTTCATAATTTTTTTTCAGTATTCATTTGAAGTTTTAATTTTTTTAAAACCGTTCTTAGACTATATTAACTTTCAAAATTAACCATCTTGTCAAGATCCAAAGTTCTTGTCTAACGGCCTACCACCTATCTGTTGCTAGTGGTACTAACAGAAAATGCTTATGTTGAATCAGAGAGTGTCACAATTAATTTGCCAGCATTAATTTTGAAATCGGTTCGACATTTCTTTACATTCAATAGAAAACATAATTTAGAAAGTTTTTAACGGCTTTTTTTTTCGAACGTTTGTTGTTCCTGCAAATCCTAGGGGGTTGTGGAACCGGCATAAAATATAACTTGTATCCGATGAGAGACTTTCACATTGATTCGCATCCATTACTTTTATAATCGGTTTACTATTTCCTGAGATGGCATAGACATCGTAATTTAAGACATTTTTAGAATTTTTCGCTCCTTCCTTTAGCTGCTCCCCTTTTAAATTTCGAATTTATTTTCGACTGCTCTTAGAGTGTATTTATATTTAATAAGTAACTTCTACGCCATATTTACAATTTCTAGCATTAGCGAACGGTACCATGGCTCAACATAGCCTCAACAGTACCATGGAAATCGCAATTTAGAACGTTTTTTGACGCTTTTCTCCAATTTTCATTCTTTTAAATTTCGAATTTTTTGTGAAATTGTCTTACAGAACATTTATGTTTCATATCTTATAGCTACCATGCCTAATTCTAAGTTGCTAGCCCCTGAAGTATTTCATAAGCCGCAATTTAGAACATGTTTTGCTGATGCAAACCCTAGATAATAATGGCATGGAATAAAACAAAACTTATGCTAGATCAAGAGTTACTTTACATAAAAACTGATTAGATATTTATTATTGAACAACATATTTCTGATTTGTGTGCTCGACATGAAGCCTGCTTATAAATCATCGTCAGTATTACAGGGACGAGATAGTACAAGGAAATTTTACAACACAAGAGATATACACCCGGGAGCTCCACACAGAGAGTGCGTGCAATGGAGCCAGTGGGATTCGAACTCCAACCTGCTACGCTCGAGGGCGATTAGTACACTGTTAAAAATCTGGTGCTAGGTTGAACCAATTTATGGTGCTGCAATAGCTGCCACCATAAGATGGTGAAATGTTGTTCCAACATTTAATGGTTCAACCTTTCACCAACTTATGGTTCACCATTTCACCACTTTAAGGTTCGACCTTAGCACCAAATGTTGGAACAACTTTTCACCACATTATGGTGGCAGCTACTGCAGCACCATAAATTGGTTCAACCTAGCACCAAATTTTTGACAGTGTACTACTAATAATTAAAATAAAACAACTTTTACTACATCTGAATTATAATAGAATAACTTTTTCTACAGGAAATTAATTCGTAAACATTTTTTTAAATAGGAACTTCTTAATCATTTTACCAATTTAAAATACACTTTTTAAATTTATTATTAAATTTTAAAAACTTATTTAAGCACAAAAAATTACGAAATTGCATTTTATCATTTTATTCTAAAATATATCAGATTCATTTTCTATAAGTCAGGTTAGCAAGTTATTTTGATTAAAATATAAAGAATTTACAAAAAGTTTATAATCAAACGATACTTTCATTCTTTTTTACATTCAAAATCAATAATATTATTACATTCTTATAATTCATGAGAACATATTTTCTGAAATAATATTTAATTTAGTAAATTTTACTGCAGAGAATTTTTGTTCGTATTCGTAAAAAATTTTTTAAAAATGAGCTTGATCCGAAATCATTTTCCAAGCGCTAAGTTAAAAATTACTTTAAAACAAAAGATATGATTAAAGTAGAATACACATTTAACGAAAACTTTGATATTTCAACCAACACATACAATATTCCACTTATATAACAAGTAATAAAAGCATGTACAGAAACTGATAAGAACATTAATGAAGGAAGATGTTAATTAAACAATATATAGAACATAGTAATGTTACATATTAAAGCCAAAAATCATGCAAATAACTATACAAAATTGAAAACTATAGAATTAAAAAATATTTTGCTTAATACACACCAATATCGGCATCCATTACTGTTTGCTTCTGTTCTTCACGAAAAGCGTCATAGATATGCGCAGAAATCTGTGTTTTGATTGGCTGTAAGTAGCACCATCTTTTGGTGCTACTTCTTATTTTTCAAACTTACTCCATAACATGGAGTTTTCGAAAAATAAGTAGTACCATATTTTGGTGCTTCTCTTTATTTTACTCCATAAATTGGTTCAACATTGAACGGAAATTTTTAACAGTGTAGCGCGGTGCTTTGACCACTCGGCCACGGAGGCCCCAACTGATTAGAATTAAGTGCCACAATATTACACCAGCAATTTTAGGCATACGTGAATCGCTCCAATGCCATTTATGGTTTTTAAATGTGCTTATGAATTTGCGAAGGAAAGAAAAAGATGTTGCCATTCGAAAATTGTGAATTTTTTCACACTGTCACTGTAGCCGTGAGGGCTCTATCGTTTCAAATCATCACGATATTCGAGTTCATGCCTTCAAATAACTAAATCAGAACACTACGCCACTAATCGCTTGCCAGTGTAGGAGGCTGTGGTTCAAATCCTGCCGGTTCCTCTTTGTGTGGAACCCCCGGCTGTATTTCCTTCGTGTTGTAAAATTTCTTTGTGGAATTTCGTTCCTATATGACGATAACTTATGAGCGGGCTTTCATGTCAAGCACACAAGTTAGATATATGTGTTCAATAAAGTAAAGTAAACTAAATCAGGGGGCCTTCGTGGCCGAGTAGTTAAGACACTATGCTGCTAATCGCTTGCGAGCGTAGGAAGTTGTGGGCTAGAATCCCAATGGCTTCATTGCACACACTCTTTGTGTGGAGCTCCCGGTTGTACTTCTCTTGTGTTGTAAAATTTCCTTGTGCTATCTCGTCCGTGCACTGTAAAAAATATGACCTTTTTACTGCATCATCACTCCATCGATTTTATAGAATATCTTTGTTTTGACCAATGAGAATGCTCCATAATACAGCGAAGTAATCATTTCCTATAAAAGCGATGGAGTGACGATGCAGAAAATGGGTAAAAATTTTTACAGTGTGTATATTGACGATGACTTATAAGCAGGCTTCATGTCGAGCACACACGTCAGATGTATCTTGTTCAATAAATATTGTAAAATTTAATTGTACTATCTCGTCCCTGTAATATTGACGACGATTTATAAGCAGGCTTCATTCGAGCACACAAAACGCGTAATTTTTTTTCCAACCACCTTCGTCGTTCCAAGCCCAAGCTCGCACTCTGATTGGTTGTTGCTCTCGGCACTGTTTTCATGTAACTTGGCGATAATCATACTTGGCGTAGCGATAGATGCTTTCGTCGAGGAGTTTGATTTCCTTCCGAACCGAGTACAAAGTAACTTTTCTCTTGCAGCATTGGATTGGATGGAACGTGTCTTAATGAAAGCTGTACTCTTTAAAAGTTTTTACACACAACTTTTTACTTTGTACTCGGTTTACTTCGTACTCGGTTCGGAAGGAAATCAAGCTCGACGGAAGCGTCTATCGCTACGCCAAGTATGATTATTGCCAAGTTACGTGAAAACAGCGCCGAAAGCAACAACCAATCAGTGTGCGAGCTTGGCCTTGGAACGACGAAGGTGGTTGGAAAAAAAAATTACGCACACAAAACAGATGTATGTTGTTCAATAAACAAACAAACAAACTAAATCAGATATTTGGGGCCGCGAAATTCTAAAATGGAGGGCCAAAATCACAGTCAGGTGTGATCCAGCGACCTCATTGGTCGTGTGGTATGGGTGAAAATCACGAACGTGTTTCTCCATTAGAAAAAGAGTGAGGGGTAAAGTAATTTTGAAGCAATTGTTACCGTCTGTTCTTATTTACGATAAACCATCGAAATTAACTCAATTAAGATATTTTGATGACATTATATAAAATGAGAGTGAAAAATAGATTATAAATGAAAACAGATAAGATTTACATCAAAACTGACGCTAGGATTTTTTTTCGAAAAAAGGAGTAAGGCGACATTTTGCTTACCGTTAAGAGATTGTTCTCTGAAAAGGACGCGACTCAATGACCAATGAGGTGTTTGGATTTCACCGGACTGTGATTTTGGCCCTCCATTTTAAAATTTCGCTTTGGGGCCTCCGTGACCGAGTGGTTAACACACCACGCTGCTAATCGCTTGCTAGCGTGGGAGGTTGTCGGTTCGAATCTCTCTGGCTCCATTGCACACACTCTTGGTGTGAAGCTCCCGATGGTGATTCTCTCGTGTTGTAAAATTTGATGTGATTTCTCGTCTTTGTATATTGACGATGACTGATAAGCAGGTTTTCATGTCGAGCACACAAGTCAGATGTATGTTGTTCAATAAATAAACTAAATAAAAAATTTCCTTTTGATCGGTTGAACGGGTAAGTCGCTAAGAGTATATACAGGGTGGTTATTTATTAACGTCAGGTGTTCAGAGCCCTCTAGCGAGTAAAGTTTTGGGCAAAATATAACCAATTTTGATCAGCATACATAGTAGACCATGGGATTTCGAATTCTTAAAAAAAAAATAAAGAAAATAAAAAGTAAAATTAAAAAATCGCCACTAGCGGCAATTTTAGCTAAAATGCGACTAAAATGCATTTAAATTGCATAAAATCAGCATTTTTGGCGCACCAAAAGTGTATTAGTGTAAATGTTGAATGATTAAATGGCAAAAAATACAGTACAGATCAATTTTATACAGCTGGAATACTGCCCGAGCGCTGATGGTACCTGCATATTTTTCTTCTCTTGTTCGACAATAGCTGTTACAACTTTGTCAACTTGTTATTGACTAGTCACTTTGCGTCCTAGGCCTTGTTGCCGCATAGCTTCAAATCGATGAATCATCTTTTGTAAATTTGTTATGCTCATCGGTTCTTTTGGCAAATTCTGTAATCGGTGAAATTCAGGACGAGCATCATTGCAATATTCGTTCTGCTGATAACACAGCTTGACTAGCAAAGTATGGTGAGAGTTGATAACGATGAGAACTCTCCCAGCCTTTCCTTTTATACTCATGATTGCTATACACAACTGATTTTATGCAAATTAATGCATTTTAGTCGGTAAACAACGGTAAAATTGCCCCTAGTGGCGATTTTTAAAACTTTTTATTTAAATTTTTTTTTTTTTTAAGAATTCGAAATCTCATGGTCTACTATGTATGCTGATCAAACTTGGTTAAGTTTTGACCAAAACTTTACTCGCTAGAGGGCTCTGAACACCTGACGTTAATAACTAACCACCCTGTATATTGGTGGTTCTTTTATGACCATTCTGTAATATGAAAGCAAAATTAAGTACTTTTTGCAGATTTTGCATGAAAACAAGTACTTTTTAGCACCAAAGTTGCTTTTAAAAATTGTAAGCACTTTTAAGGACTTTCAAGGACTGTACAAACTCTAAATAAATAATACAAAAATACGTATATCTTACGAAATAGCATAGTATCACTCAAAATTTGATATTATTCTTTTAAAATCCATATTTAAAATTCTTAGAGACATAAGACAAAGTACTGTGTCACAAACTTTTAACCCGTTAAGGGTTTTTGTATTGATTATTTTATACAAGACTTTCTATTATAAAAGGAATAAAAAGTGGCAACTCAGAGCTATAATTTAGTGAAAGTATAATGATACCTCTCTCAGAACTTAATGAAAACTAAACATAGCTCGCTATTTATCTTATTCAAAAGCTTAATTAACTTCCAGGATTTCTATCTTTAGATGATAATCAACACGCACCGTTAACTTGAAAAATATAGTTTTAACTTCTTTTTCTATTCTCTTGTCACGCAAATAAATGATAGTCATTGAGTAGTGTTAACGTACTTTGTGTTGGATACATCAATTTATTATGTCTATGACTCGACAAAGTAAAAATCTCGAATGCTGTAACAATGCAATGACCTATAATTGCAGAGAAAGGTAAAGTATTTCATTAAACATGTATCATTTTTACATATGTATAAGAATAACTTATCATATTTTATAGAATGCATGTAATACATTCGCTATTGCAGTAATTTTTATAATAAACATTTTTTATTGAAACTTCATTTGAGGTTCACTTGCATAGACTTGAAAAATTTTTGCTTTAAAAGAGTGAGTTTGTCTGTTAGTCTATCTGCCTGTCACGCGTTAACTGCAGTAAAAAGCATTGATTTGCCAAAGGATATGGAAACTAAATTGATTTAAAAATATATGGTGCTGCAATGCATCAGGTATATTAAAAGGTGAATAAACTGGTTTTGAACCAGTTTATTCCAGTCAACCGGAAAATATTTAAATTAAAATTACGAAATTTTATCGCTATAAAAATATTTTTCGGAATGATTTTGTTATGCACCATGTATAAAAAGGGAAAAAAAGATTTTTTTTAGATATTACATCTTTTAGCATTTTTGTTACGTGAGTTTTTATCCAATCTTTGCAACGAATGTCGATTTTTTATAATTGACAGGTATGTCAATATTTTATTAGGATACGGTAAAATATCGTTCACAACGAAAGCTTATCATAAGAAAATGCAGATTAAAATGCCTTCGTGGATATACATCACAATGAGTAAACAGGTAAAAGTAGCATTGCTATTGTCTGCGTTCGATTTTTACTTCACTTGTTGCTTGAGTTTATTTTTATAGCATCGCTGCGCGATTTCACAACAGCTGCTATTGAACAGTAAAACATAAAATGCAATAAAAATCACGATTTTTTTAAGTGTGAGCTGTGATAAAATCCCAAGAATTTCTAGAAATTACACCATTTCTTTGGAAGTGATACAACAAATGTAGCGTCAGCTAAATTCCGAATTTCCAAACGTACATTTCAGTATTATCCAGACTCGAACGAGTGTCATTAATAGAAATTTTTCTTAATATAAAGTAGGGGGCGCTGCCCCCAACGAGCATCGCTCGTCAACCACCGTCCCGCCTCTAAAACCCAGTTAATTTGATCGGTTTAAAAAAAAATTACGAAAGATTGAATTATAATAATAATATTACAACAGTGGCGATCGCCTGTAAATGGTTGGTCATTATTTTCCGTTTTACGGAGGAGTTTATAGCCGAATGAGCTGCTGTTAATGGCTGTTTTTGCGTTTGATTAATTTAAACATTATTTAAAGATTATATAAAGATTGATTTAAAGATTATTTAAAGATTAATTTAAAGAGTATTCAAACATTTAGGAATCAGCCAATATAAAATGAACTTAGTCAACAGAGTCTTAGCTTCAAGTTCTATTTAACAATGCCATAAAGTAATGGCTTTAAGTAAGGGATTCTTATGTTCATAATTGAATTGTAGAGCATACTACTTAAATGTGTAGCAAGGTAGCAGAGTAATAAACGCAGTTTGAATAGGAAAAATATATTTAATAAAGGTACGATCTAAATAAACAACCTACATGATAGACATTAAAATATAAACTGCTTAAAAAGAGAATTTGTAGAAGTTGCCAAATAATAAAATCATAATAAACATTGAACGGCAGGTTGCACGAGAACTCATAGTTCAACACCCCTCCTCAAGCTGCCGCATTAAAAATAATTTTATCACACATTTTATTAAATTTAATTTTGCTCAATGGCTTTGTAAACATATCTGCAGTCATGTTATGAGATTCACAGTACTTTATATTAAACACACCATCTTTATAGAGCTCACGTATAAAACAATAACGAACATCGATGTGTTTGGATCTTTGACCAATTCGTTCGTTTTTAATCAGGGCTATACATCCTTGGTTGTCTTCATGAATCGTAAATTGCCTTTTCTGAGTATCCTCAATTTCACACAATAATTGTGCTAACCACACACCCTCTTTACATGCTTCAGACACAGCAATAAATTCAGCTTCAGTAGAGGACAGTGAAACTGAGTGTTGTTTCCTACTAGACCATATTACAGGTGAATTTCCTAGCATAATTATGAATCCGGTTGTAGACTTCCGATCTGAAATATTTCCACCCCAATCAGCATCAACAAAAACTTCAACCGATGATAGATCTTTCCCAAATTTAAGTTTATACTCAGATGTTCCTTTAAGATATCTCATAACTTGTTTAACTGCATTCCAGTCATTTTCAGTTGGTTTACTAACTCGTCTTGATAAGATTCCAACTGCTATTGAAATATCTGGTCTTGAGGTATTAGAAATATATAAAAGAGATCCGACTGCTTCTCTATACTTGTTATTTGTTTCTAATTCTTTTGATGAATCTTCATTTTTCAAAAATTCTGGATTCATAGGGATATTTGCAGTTTTAGCTTCATTTAATCCATATTTTTTAATAAGTTGATCAATTTTTATTTTCTGGTTTATTACAAAACATCCATCTTCTACTCGTTCAACTTGAACTCCTAAATAATATGACACTTGTCCTAAATCAGATATATCAAATGATTCTTGAAATATTTGCATTATATTAATTTCAGTTTCTTCATCTAATGTACAAATAAGTATGTCATCAACATATAAAAGAATATAACTCCAACCATTTTCTTCTTTTCTGATGTAGAGACACTGATCCACTTTACTGCGTACATAACCATTTAAAGTTAAAATTGAATTTACCTTATCATTCCAAGCTTTTGCCGATTGTTTTAAGCCGTATAAACCTTTCTTTAATCTGTAAACTTTATCTTCTTGACCTTTAATAATGTATCCTTCTGGTTGTCGTATATATAATTCTTCATCTATATCAGCATTTAAAAAGGCTGTTTTTACATCTAAATGTTTTATTTTCATATTCTTGGCACTTGCCACTGTTAAGAGGACTCGAAATGTTACATTGTTTGCAACAGGAGCATATGTTTCTTTAAAATCTTCTCCTGGCTTTTGAGTAAATCCCTTAGCTACAAGTCGAGCCTTATAACGTGAAACATTTCCGGTTTGATCTTGTTTAAGTTTAAAAACCCATTTAGTACCAATTGCATTTCGGTTTTGAGGTAAATCTGTAAGTTCCCAAACATTTCTTTCTTCGATTGATTTAATTTCGTCGTCTGCAGCTTTAATCCATTTATTTTGTTCATCTTCAGATAACTTTTTCATTTCAGCCCATGACATAGGTTCATCAACACTTTTAACAGATGTTTTATATGCTGTAATATATCTTACAGGAGGTACACCTTTGTTGGAACGTTCTGAACGTCTTACTTTTACATTTTCGTTCGCTTCTAAATCTTCCTCTTCCTCTAAAGGTTTTGCTTCGTGCTCATCATTTAAGTTTAAGATAATTTTCTTGTGTTTATTACAGTCGTCTGTTTCATGAGAACTGGTTAATATTTCATTTTCTCCATCATTGAGACAAATTACATTTCTTGAAATAATTACTTTGTTTGTTTCTTTATCAAGAATAATATAACCTTTAGATTCTTCTGCATAACCAAGAAAAATTCCTTCTTTACCTCTGTTGTCTAATTTTCTTCTTAATACAGGTGCAATATAATAAACAACTTTGCAACCAAAAATCTTCAAGTGCTTTACTGTTGGTTTATATCCATGCCATATTTCAAAAGGTGTTTTCTCGCAAGCATTTGTGGGTAAACGATTTTGCAGGTAGGTCGATGTCATTATAGCTGCTCCCCAAAACTTTTTATCCAACTTTGAATCTTCCAGCATGCATTTTCCCATTTCAGTCAAATAACGATTCCTTCTTTCTGCAACTCCGTTCTGTTGAGGAGAATGTGGTACTGATAACTGGTATTTAATTCCTTCCTTAATCATGAAATTTCGGAGTCTTTCATTCACAAATTCCCCTCCTCTGTCACATCTTAAAAACTTTGGCGTACGTTCAAATTTAGTTTTCACATAACGGAAAAATTCTTCAATTTTTGTCGCTGCTTCACTTTTATGTTTCAGTAAATAAACAGTTAGATATCTTGACTTGTCATCTATAAGTGTTAAGAAATATCGCTTTCCTGTGGGAGTCTCATTTGGAAAAGGTCCACAAATATCAGCATGGAATAAATCTGCAACTTTTGATGCTCGATGTTCACTTCTCTTAGGATAAGCATTCTGAACTATCTTAACCTTTGTACAACATAAACATTTCATTTTCTGCTTACAGTCCTTCATTTTTAAACCATGGACTAAATGATTATCTTGTAATTCCTTAATTGCTGGAAGATCACTATGTCCAAATATTCTATGCCACATATGAATGCAATTGATATGCGATTCTTCAAAAACTTTATTAGCAATTTCATTGCAGTTTAACTTGTACAGACCATTTTCTAATTTTCCTTCAATTATGACTTGGTCGTTTTTCATTATTGTACATTTCCTGTTGCCAAAGTGCACAAAACAGTCGTTTTCATCAAGTCGCTTCACTGATAATAAACTGCTATCAAGATCTGGAACATATAGGACATCACAAAATTTTATATTTCTAACTTCATTGCCTGGTCCTCTGTATTTCATTAAACAATCACCAATACCTTTAATATCGAGTAATTGACCACTAGCAACTTGTACTTGGCCTCTTTTTGGCTTTATTTCAGTGCAATAAATATTTTTATCATTTGTCATGTGAGTTGTCGCAGCAGAATCAATATACCAATTAACATTAGAGAATTTATTCGAAGCTTTAAGACAGTGAAAAATTTCATTTTCCGTTTTAATTTCCTCGCTATCTGTAATCATTTTAACTTTGTGACTTCTTGTTTTATGCTGCTCAGCTTTCCATAAATAACAAAATTTCTTAATATGTCCTGGCCGTTTACAGTAATGGCAAAGCTGTTTTGACTTGTTTTCAGAGTTAACCCTAAAATTTCCCTTTTTCTTTGGATCTTTAACTATTTTCATCGCTGTTTCTTCATTCAATTTAAACGTTTCTAAACGACGCTCATACGTTGCAATAAGTTTACCTTTTACGTATTCTAATGATAATTCCTCAGAAGAACGAGCTTCTAAACTTGTAATTAAGGAATCATAACTCTCTGGAACACCGCATAGTAAAATTGCAATGATATCATCATTTGGGATGACTTTACCTAGACCCCTTAGTTGATCAACTACTTCTAATATACTTTGAATATAATCTTTCATGTTTAAGGTTTCATCATATTTCATACTGTATAACTTTCTTTGCAAGAAAAGTTTCGTATTTAAATGCTTTTGTTCATAAACTTTACGTAAAGAATCCCACATACCTTTTGCTGTTTCCTCATGTTTGATATGTATTAGCTGATTATCTTCGACACTTAAAGCAATTTTTGCTTTAGCAGACTTGTTTGCTTTAATCCAAGCATCTCGATCAGCTCCCGCTTTAGTAGGTTGTTCGGATGTAATAACATCCCATAATCCTTTATCAGTTAAAAACATTTCCATCTTGAATTTCCAAACATCATAATTACTGTTATTTAACATTGTAAAGTTAGCTTGCTGTTCAGCCATATTTCATATGTTAAATCGCACTTCTTCACAAAAAATGAAATTGAACTGTTAAATAAATTTTCCTAATTCAAAAGAAAATGGCCTTCTGGGCAACATAACCTGTTCATAATTGAATTGTAGAGCATACTACTTAAATGTGTAGCAAGGTAGCAGAGTAATAAACGCAGTTTGAATAGGAAAAATATATTTAATAAAGGTACGATCTAAATAAACAACCTACATGATAGACATTAAAATATAAACTGCTTAAAAAGAGAATTTGTAGAAGTTGCCAAATAATAAAATCATAATAAACATTGAACGGCAGGTTGCACGAGAACTCATAGTTCAACATCTTATACGTAACGTTTTAAATCTAACGTAATTTCCAACAAACTTTTTTTCTTTTTGTAATTTTTACGTTGAAATATTTTTAGCATTAGAAAAGGAAATAATTATTTGCATTGTCTTATTATTATTTTTTAATCTGACGTAATTTTTCTCTGTTTACGAATGCAAAGGCATATTAATTAAATTATTATTTTGCAATTTTCTTTCTCTTTTAATCTTCAGTAATTTAATAAATCTATTTTTATGACGTAGTTTTCAACATTTCCCGCTATTATTATTCGTGATTATTTAATTCTAATTTGAAAGTTTTTTTACTGTCTGTGATGGTCGCGTGTAAAAAAAAATAAATTTTTTTTAATTTGAAGGAAACATTATTTTTTGATCATTTGGCAACAATTTGAAATATTAGCCTTTTCTAAAATATGTAAAATGTGTCTTTCAAAATGCTTAAAATTTGGATTTAAAATAGAAATAAATCCTCAAAAAAATGAATCAAATTAAAAGAATCATGAAGAAATATGAAGTAACGATACACAAATTTTTTACAGTGTACTGCTGATGCTTTCGAGTCGCAGTAACATCAATACTCGGTTTGCCATTCATTTAACATTGCAGGAAAGAGTGCCATATTGCTATGAAAACACATTCGACTGATGTGCAAGTTGACTGTCAATTCCGTTATCTTCATGATTTAATCTAATAACGAATTTGTCGACGTTAAAATTGATCCAAAATTATGACGTAGATTTCCGGACATTAAAATTTAACGTAATCATAAAAGCTATTAACTTCGTTATTTTCAAATTATTCCAAAAACATATCGCAAGCATTTTATAGCAAAAAATTTTATTTCTGAGAAAAATGTACTTTAAACAACTAGCAGAGGTGGTCGAGCTAAGCTCGGTCAAAATTAACTTTGTGTTTAAACTGATATAATATTCTCACTGTATCATTGCACATCTCTCTGTATTATATATCTCTCTGTATTGTTATAAAGCATGTTATTTATAACAGAATTATTTACAAAAACTGTTAATTGAAAAACTACGTACTTACATAAATGTTTATAAATTTTACAATATTTACACATTAACAACCATGGACATCAATCCAAATCATATTTTTAGCTCATCTCTGATTGGTTTAACCATGCATCTCGATTTCTATTCTCCATATCTAAAAAATTTCTTCACATTTTGAAAGCATTTTTTTTAAAAATATAGTCAAATTTGGCCGCATTTTTCATTTGACGCCCAGTCCGTGTTTGGGCATTTTAATCTTGAAAGTCGATTTTTCGGCCACATGTCGCCAATATTTTGACAAATATCGCCAACTGCTGTTACAGTCTTCTCGGCTTCGTAACCCTTCTGTATTACCTAAAATGATCCACTAATCAAGTCCGTTCAAATATCTGACTTAGCTCAACGGTTTTCTAGTAATCAAAAACGGTAGAATATAAAATTTAGTCAAAATCGTTTAAGTCGTTTCTTACATAAAATTATCTTGACCCACAGTGAATCGCAAAATTACCCATTAATATAATTTTCTCGAACATGGGACTCAGCCCAGTGGTCTTTTCAAAGTTGAAGACCTCAAAATGCCAAATTCAGTTAAAAATCGTTAAAGCCGAGTTCTAGATAAATTTAGCTTGATCCGTAGTGTCCCAAGAATGACCTCCTAATCGAAATTTATGGAATATGTGATCTAGCTCAATGATTTTATCCTGCCCAAAACGATATAGCACAAAATTTTCTTATTATCATTTGAACCGTTTGCTAGATACAATTAACTTGACACTCACCCATACTCATCCAAATATATCAACTTATAAAATTTTCTCGAATATGCGACCAAACTGGATGGCCTTTTCGAGTTCAAAAGCGATAGAATACAAATTTAATCAAATTCTTAGAGCTGTTATCCAGATAAAATTTGATTGACCGGTAGTTACCACAAACTTATCTACTTATCGACATTACTCGAACATGTGAACTAGCCCAATGATTTTCTTGTGCGCCAAAACGGTAAAAAGTAACTCCCGCTGTCATCGCCTCTGACAATGAATTTTTCGTGACTGGAGCTCTTTCTTCATTAATATTAAGAGAGATATTGCACAAAGAAATAAGGAAATTGGTGATATTATACAAAAATGTTTGATAAATACGCTGGTGTAGACAATTTTTAAACTGAATAATTATTTTAAGAGATAATTAATGTTAAAGTTGATCAAATTGTTCCATTAAAAAATTTTATTAGGAGCAAAAAGTATTCATGGGAATTTAATTATTTTTAGGTCATTTTGTATATTAGAATGTCCCGGTATGCTGACTGCATTTATTTTTTTTTTTTTAATTTGAGTCATTTTTTGAAGATTTATTTATGTTTTGTTAAAACTTTTCAGCATTTTGAGACATATTTTTTACATATTTTAGAAAATAAAACTATTTTTACCTCTTGCCAACTATTAAAAGAAATCAAAGATTAAAAATTCCTCCAATTTAAAAATTATTGACACGTGAATATTATAAATAGAAAAACATTCGAATTAAATTTAATTAAATACTACTAAATTAAAGTAGAAAAATATTGAAAATTACGGCATAAAATCTATATTTATCCGCGAATTTTAAAAGAGAAAAAAAATTGTAAAATAATAAATTCATCAATATGCGTTAAACGTGCATATGCGTCACATCAATATGCGTAAATGGTGATAAATTACATCAGATTAAAAAAATAAAATAAGACAGTGCAAATAACAATATTTCCTTTCTAATTATAAAAATATAGTTCGCAAGGATCCTTATATATATTAAAAAAAAAAAAAACCTAACGATTTGTAAATGAACCAATGAAAATCGCGCAAATAATACAAGGGCGGAGCTCGGTTCTGTCGCCAAGCTTTACCGGCAACTTGGTGATATCTCTAATATTTCACCAAGTTCCCATAGACGTCATGTGAAAATGAATAGGTTTACTTGCTTGCAGAAAATCAACAAATGGAGACATTTTAATTCAACAAAAACTAACATTAGCTCATGAGCAAAGCTTAACCACTCAACTGACTTGCCCATTCGTCATACTCGCAAGAAGAATTTGCTTGATTCATCACTTAAAGCTTTTTGACACCACTAAATTTTTTTAATACAATTTCATACTATTTAATGGCAGAAATATTTAGAATAGATGTTACGAATATTTTAGCTTTAAAATAAGTGGTGTATGTTAAATATTTTCAATTTATTGTAAGTAAAAAAAACAGTTAAGTGATAACTAGGATTATTTACATTATTTTTAAGTACAAACTATTTACAAAATGCATTATATTTGTGTAATAATAGATTTATTTGAAATAATTTAAGTGAACTTCTGAGACAAATAAATCCATAAGCTAAAAATTATAGAATGTTGCACGAATTAATGGATAAGAATATGTTTTAAATTTATCTATACCTATATTATAAAAAAGTAAAGTTTGTTTATTTGTAGGGCGTGACCTCCGGAACTACCGAACCAATTTCAAAAGTAATGGTACCAAAATGATGATGTTCGCCCGTAGGCGGTATCTTATGTCCTTGCCACTAACCCAAAGGGAGTGCAAAAACAAAAAAACGTTCTAAAAATGCGACGATTGTGTTAGTGAAGGGATTAAGGAATATTAAATTTGGCATGCTAATCACTTGTAAGATATAAATGGTTTCTAAGAACATTTCTTAAAAAATACGAAATTTAAAAAGGGTGAAAGTGCAAGAAAAGCGTTTTTAAATAGCGATTTTTAAGCAATCTCAGAAGATAACGAACCTTTTTAAAAAATAATGATATAAAAATGATGGTGAAATACCTTTCACCAACTTAGGCTAGCTTATGTCAGTGTCACTTCCTCAAAGGGTGTACAATAGCAAAAAGCATTCTAAATAGACGAGTTTTGTGTTAGTGAAGCACGAGCTAACAAACCGATTTTTAAAAAATGATTTCAAAATGATGGTGATAGCCCTTGCTCTTAAATGGGCTTTATTTTATGTCTATGTTACTAACACTTCGAGGTTGCGGAACTCCTCTAGACATTGAAATAAAAAACGATGTAAAAAACATTGGTCAGATATGCTAATTGGAAGTATTTTATGTCAACAAACGACGAATTCTAACAACAATTGTAATTTATCTATCGGAGAATACATTTCAAATTGAAAGTGAATTGAAAACATTATCATTTACAGAAAAAAAAATAATTTTATGTTTGAAAGGAATGCTTCTAAAATCGCAGTTCCTAATTGCAATATTTTTCAAAGTTTTTAACTACATAACTTGAACTGTTATTTAAACTAAAATAATAATCATCCGGATCGATTCTGATATATAACAAATGTTTTATTAAATATTGAAATTAACACATTCGCTGCCGATCACGCGTCAGCGCGTGATATGGCGCCAACGTTAAGGGGCCACTCACGCGCCAGCGCGTTATGTGGGGTGATGTCCTATAGCCAGTTACGCGCTGGCGCTGGAAAATCTTTTACTGATTCTTTGTTATAAAAAATAAGTCTGCTTCTGGGAAAAACCCACTTCTACAGTGCGGCATTAACTATCATCACATCTTCACGTAAGCGGCAGCGGACGTGTTAACAACACAAATTTTCAAAATACACAACACATTTTATGTCTCTTTATCTTGTATTGGGTAAATAACGAGAGACAAAGACTCTGTTTACTATTGTCTTAATTAATTTTACATTAGTTTATTTTCAATGTTTTAATTAACATCAAAGAATCAAACAGGAAAATAGGTTTTGTATCGCCTGACAACGACTAATTTGTCCTTAAAGCCTTCAATCGAAGAAATATGACTGGAAATCGTTTTTTAGGGAGATTACCCTTGTTTTTTTTTTATTTTAATCCAAAATTTTTAAAGCCGATGAAAATAGCGTGCTTTCAGAAATCTTGGGTGTCTGCACTGTGGTTGGCGAGCATAGCTCGAAGGGAGCAGAGCCCCTAGCAACGTAAATTTTTCTCAATATCATTTCAGCCGTTTTTTAAACACAATTAGCTTGACCCGGACCCATAGTGACAAAAAGTGACCCACTAATCGAAATTCCTAGAACATGTAACCTATTCCCCAAGTCTTCTTGTTCCTTGTAACAGCATAATACAAAATGTTTTGAGAAGTTTTTCAGAAACATTGAAATTGATTCTGACGCATTGTCACCTAAAATGACGCATTAATCAAATTTTCTTGAACATGCAACCTGGCCCGTTGATCTTCTTGAGGCTGAAAATGAAAAAATATAAAATATCGTCAAAATCGTTTTGAGCAATTTCTTAACACCTTTCCAACAAAGTTGAAAAGTGCTTATGCATTCGATTTGTCTGTTCGTCTATCCACGCTCTGACTCCTGTAAATACACTCATTGCTTTGAAATTTTTGGACGTTGTCGACGTTTACTCTATCAGGAAATCTATTTCAAATGAAGTTTTTAAAATGATTAGTTTATTTACAGGGACAGTCAAAAGTTTAGTGTTACATTACGGCCTATGGGAAAAAAAATTGTTTCTATTGATTTTTACAATATTACACCCTGTGTCCATATTAAAATTTATTGCATTTTCGAGGTGCACTAAAATATGCATTCTGTAAAATATGCGGTTAAAAAATAGCTATTATTCATTTACAGGGCCACACAAAAAAATTCCATTACATAATACTAAAGAGGGGAATTTTGTGCGAGATATTTTAATTATATTAAACTATTTCATATATAATAAAATTGATGTATGCCACTGAAGCTTAATATAAATTATACGATAGAGCCATGCATAATATGAAGTACATAGCATTTACAGGGACACACAAAAGATTTCAAATAGTATATTCTTTCCGAAGTACTATATGTGTATCTGACGATGGCTGATGGATGCATGAAATGCATTTTAAAAATGATATGCGCGTTCAAGTTCACTAAATTTATGCACATTATGTGGTGTGTACAAATGCTATAGTTGATATATAGGGTTACCCAAACGAGCTCGCAAATGTTACTGAATATGAGCGTAAATTACTTAAAGGTGGTTTATAAATAAGTTATCCTTTTTTTAAGCTGAGCTGCATTCAATTTATAAAGAAATGTTTGCCGAATATCGATAAAATGATATAGAGCCGCCCAAAGAATTGGATAGATGGACGCCTATGAATCATATCTTCTGAGAATGTGATTTCAGTAGTTTTAAGAGTGTTTTAGTAATACATTTTCGCTTAATTATTATTGGTATATTCATTTATTAGAATATATTACTGAAAGAGAAATTTCAACCTGCCTTGCATTTTCTTGCTAAACTAAATTTTCCTATTATATTGTATACATATCTGCCGACAACTCAAATACAGGGCTGTTCAAAAATATTGAAATACATATTTGCTATATACAGTAACCTTATTTCCCCAAATAACGAAGTTTTGTTAAATATTTCATGAAGTGTTGGGAAATGAATCATAATCTATGCTCAACGTATGATTTTTCTTACTTGTTGAGATAAAATTTGTTTGACCCTCAGTGACTCTAAAATGTCTCATTAATCGAAATTTCTCAAACATATGATTTAGCTTGATCCTGACCCATTATGACCCAAAATGATCCACTAATCTAATTTTCTGGAGCACGTGACCCAGCCCAATGATTTTCTCGTGCCCGAAAACGATAAAATAGAAAATTTAGTCAAAATCCTGCAAGCTATTTTCAAGATAAAATTAGCGTAACCCACAAAGACCCAAAAATGACCCACTAATCGAATTTTCTTTAACATATGACTTTACCCAATGGTTTTCTTGTAATCCAAAGCAGTAGAATACAAAATTAGGACAACATCGTTTGATTCAGTTTTCAGATAAAATTGGTTCCACCCACAATGACCCAAAACGGACCCACTAATCGAAATTTCTCGAGCATGTGACCTAGCTCAATAGTTTTATCGTGCCAAGAAACGATTGGATAAAAAATATCGTCAAAATCGATCCAGCCGTTTTTTAGATATAAATAGTTTGACCCTGACCCATTATGACCCAAAATGACTCACTAATCGAATTTTCTCGAACAAGTGACCTAGCCCAATGTCTTTTTCGTTACCGAAGACGATAGAATACAAAATATAGTCAAAATCGTGCGAGTAATTTTCTAGATAAAACTAGTGTGACCTACAATGACTCGAAAATGACCCACTAATGAAATTTTCTCTAACATGTTACTTAATCCAATGGTTTTCTCGTAACACAAATTGGAAGAATACAAAATTTGGGCAAAACCGTTAGAACCGTTATTTAGATAAAATTGGTTTGACCCACTATGACCCAAAAATGACTCAGTAATTGGAATTTCTCGAACATGTGACCTAGCTCAATAGTTTCCCGTGCCAAAACGGTTGAATACCAAATTTTCTTATGATCGATCCAACCGTTCTTTAGATATAAATAGCTTGATCCTGACGCATTGTCATCCAAAATGACACTCGAATTTTCTCGAATGTGCGACAAAGCCCGATGGTCTTTTCGTGCCTGAAAAAGGTAAAATACAAAATTTATCGAAATCATTAAAGCCGAAAGATTTTTAAGATAAAATTTACACATATATACATACATACACAATTTTTGCTCGTATTATAGTATAAGATTTTCGTGCCCCAAAATGGTAAAATACAAAATTTTGTCGAAATCGTTAGTCGTTTTTAAGATAAAATTTACACACACAAGCACACAGACACACATTTTGTTCATATTACAGTATAAAATATCAAAGCGTTTATTTTAACATGAAGACCATAAATCTTGAGAAGTTACATAATCTTCTTTATTATCAAACATTATAATAAAAAAGTTTTCGTATTCAGAATTCAACGAACTTCTATTAGGCTTTGGTCACGCAAGTATTAAGTTCTACTAATCACGTTTATGGGTTTTCTTTAGATAAACTCAAACAAGTGTGAGTTTTGTTAAGTAAATCATGTATCATTAAATATGAGAGTTCAAAATGTGTGTTTTCATGGGATAAAGTTTTTTGAGAAAGTTATTTTGTCTGTGTTTCTGTAACTCATCTTAGAAATATATTGGAGATGCATTTATATGTTTTCGTATAGTAATTGATTAATTTCTTTATTTGTGAACTTACAAAATATTAGACATAGAAATGATTTAGAAAATTCAGCTTTATGTACAACCAATCAGTTTTAAGATTTCCAGAAGAACAAAAAATCGAACAGATCATATTTATTTCTGTAATTTTCTTCACCCTAAATGTTTTACATCCTTATTTTCAACTATAATTTTAGTGGCATTAATACAGCAGGTTGAATTCGCGCTCTCAAGAATTTCTATAAAAAAGCGAATTACAAAAACTACGAAATACGTGAGTAAATACATTGTGTGTTGATACATTAGCAATTATACTTTATTTAAAAATGCTATAAATTGTAGAATATAATGTTTTTTAATTTCGGTCTCCAGACAAAACCAAAAGCACTTAAATGATTCCTGTTCATTAAGATTCTATTAGGTTGTTGTATTAACAAATTCTGCATTACTTATTAAAAATAATTAAAACATTGAGTGTTTATTCTTCTCAAAAGGTACATTTTTTTGGCCTGAAGTTCAGACCCCGTAGAAAAATAATCGAGGAAAATGTCAAATTTTATGACATAAATGTGCGATTGATAATGCTTAAATCGAAAACACCACAAAAAAGTGTGAAAAAAAAGAAGAAAAAAAGAAAAAAATCGAAGAAAAAGTGCTTTTATGATTAAAATTGTAAAAATGGATATTCTTAAATATATCACAGAATATTGAAGAAATAAAGTATGAATCTGAAAGGATAATTCTAATGTTGTTCTTGTTGTTGGCTTATGTCCCCTGAAGACTAAATTATCAGATGTCCTGAAGGTGCTGAGAAAAAGAGATGCAACTTCCGTTTGTGAGGCATAAGGTAGATAGAAATTTAATTTGTCATCATGGATTTTCTTCAAAATATTGAAACTTACCGAAGCACGAAGGGAGGATTCTTCTGTCTTGGCATCTTTGTTCCACCTCTGCCCTTTTACAAAGAAAACTCTTAACACCACTGATTTTTAGAGCAGATAAGTGACACTGACATCCGTTTAGAGGTCTTCTCTTTGCGAAAAGCGGTTTTTTCATCTTTAATTTCTTTACCAGAAAATTACTGGGTGTCCTGCAGGAGGGTAAATTTTTCTTCAAATTTTATCTAATTTTTTCTTATATCATTTTTATTAATGAATCAATTGTTGAATCGTCTGTACTTTTGTTAAAACCACATTTTAATGTTTTAGAATGAAAAGAAGCACTCTTCCTTTCTGAGCGCGGCCTAAAATTGCGACTACACGTAAAAATTTCAAGCGACAAAAATGTCCTTCGTTTGTTCGTTTTTTAAGCATTTTATTGGCTGTTCGAGAAAAGGCTTTTCTATCGTTAGATTTCCAAGTATTTGATTAGCTGTTACTGGCGACGCTCTTCGTTCCAGACGTCAAAGGTGCTCCGACATAAGAGAATAGCTCACTTGCCAAACGACACTCCTGAACCAATAGGATAACATTTAAACGCCTAAATAATTTGAAGCGACTTTGACTTCTTGTGTAATAGTACTTTAAAGCTGCATTTAAACTCTTATTTTGCCTTCTTTCAGAACTTTTCCAGGAAAGGATATTAACACATAGTCTTCTTCTCCTATTTGTGGTTCAATTATAAAAGGATGGGTAGATTTGATAATGGGTAAAAAATAAGATCAGATCGATAGGAAATAAAAATTTTCTCCTGGAGAATGTGCGTCTGCTTCATTTTAAAGCTATTAAAGATGAAAATTGCAACTTAAGAACAAAAAAAGGACATCTATATAGACAATAGTTGAATGATACGTCTATTGGAATCTTATGGGCAACATTATTAGAAGTTAAGCACTGAAGTATTAAATTTGCCCGAAGCTACTTAATTTTCCTGTTGCCATGAAAATGATTGATGTCCCGTATCATATGCAATCGTTAATTTAAGTATAGTGCAATGCACTGATGAATAACTTTCTATATCGATACTCTATACTATGAATGTGTATCAGTGGCAAGGCAGTTGAGTTGATATTACAAAAAAATATTGCGGATGAATGGCCGGTTAAAAATATTTCTAATAATGTTTCAAGGAATTTTAATAACAATTTTAATTTTTCTTAAGAAAGGTGTTATAGTAAAAATAAAATACATTGACATGTTTCGGAACCGTCAAATAAGTTCCATAGTCATAATATAAATAAAACAAAATTTCAAAATATTTCTCGGACAATACAAATGACACGCGACAATGAGATATAAATAACAAAAAACACGCGCTCTATTGTAAAAAAATTAATTAAAATTTAGTCCATGATCTAAAACTTAACTAAAAATAAAAATTTTCAAACTATTTCACGGTCAATATAAATGACACGCGACAAAGAGATTTAAAAAACACCAAAAAACACGCGATGGAGAGAATCACAAAATCAAATCAAGGTTAAAAATCTTAAGAAGAAAATTAATACTTTATTAATGTATCAAGTGCCTGTGATATCGAAGCCTTCTGCAGTAAAAGAAGTACAAAAGATTGATATCATTAACTTGTCAAGCAGACAGTTTAGTAAGAAAGAATTGGAAGTTTTACATAAAGGTCCGAAATTTATGTTTGAACAGAGACATGATGTGAAAAACTTAGTGATGGAAGCAGAATATTTAACAGAAAAAGTTAATAGTGAAAATAGAGAAGAAACTAGAAATGTTATTTTTACAGAAGTTGATAAGTACCTAAAAAGACCTTCAAAGCTTATCAATAATGATTTAAAAATAGTTAAAAAGCTGAAAAAAGAAAATGATATTCTGTTCGTACAGACGGATAAATCTAACAGGATTGCAGTAATGGATCGTAAGGATTATTGTGGTAAAATGCTTAAAGCTATTGGTGAGATGAAATGTACTTTAATCATGAAATGCCCATTGAATAAAATTAACAGTAAGTTAAAAGATATTATAGAGAAAGGCTACTGGCCAGATAATATGAAAGTAAAATTAAGAATTAATAAGCAAGGTGTCATTCCACGTCTTGTTGGTAGGGTAAAAGATCATAAAGAAGGATATCCATTGCGCCCCATAGTAATGAGATGTCAAGCGCCAACATATTTTTTGGAAAAAGCATTTGTCTTATTGTTGAAAGACTTATTACCTCCTTCGGACTTGGTTGTTAATTCCACAGCAGAATTTGTAGAACATATCAAAATACTTAAGATTCCTCATGATTGTATTTTGGCAAGTATGGATGTCAAGTCGTTGTTTCCATCAATAGACATTAGTGAAGTTAATTCTTATATTAGTGATTTGTTAGATAGTTCAGAAAAGTATAGTGATAACATAAAAAAGACATTGAAAATTGGCTTACAGTTAATAACAAATAATAATTTCTTTATGTGTGATGGAAAAATTTATGAGCAAAAGTTGGGGGCTCCAATTGGCTCTCCCATTTCGGGTTTCCTCGCGGAATTCAAAATGAGACCTTTTGAAAAAAGAATTTTTGAAAATTTTGACAAAGTTCCTATGTTTTGGAAAAGGTATGTTGATGATGTTTTTTTGGTTTGGGAATGGGGGGTAGATTCTTTCCTTAAATTTGTTGATAAAGTTAATAAATTAGATAAAAATATTCAATTTACCTATGAATTAGAAGCGAATTGTAGTTTACCGTTTTTAGACACTTTTTTTAATTAGGAAGGGTGATTCTTTGAAAAGGTCAATTTATAGAAAGAAAATCAATAGCCAACACATTATTCCAAATTCTGCTTGTTCACCTTTTTCTTATAAATTCTCTACTTTCCGTTTCATGGTTGATAGAGCGTTTAAAGTCTGTTCTGATGAATTTTTAAATGAAGAGTTGCGTAAGATCCGTGAGATTGCAGGTTCTAATGGGTATAAAATAAGTAGCATCAATAAATTAATTAATTATTATAGAAAAGGGAAGCCTAAACAACAATATCCAGGGTTAACTGAAAGATTCAATAAAGGAGATGATTCTAAAAATTTTAAAAGAGTTTCTTTTCCATATCTGAAAGGCAGTTTTGCGAAATTAAAATTTAAATTAAAAAAGTTTAATATTGATTTGATTGCAACTCCTCCACCAAAATTAAGATGTTTACTTAATAAGCAAGTGGATCCTATTGGACATGATGATCTTGCTGGAGTTTATGAAATACCTTATATTACTGAAAATGGTGATTTAAATTATTACATAGGCATGACTGGGAGAAAGTTTGGAATTAGAAAAGGGGAGCACGAATCTGATATTAAATTTGGACGTACTAACACTGCCTTATCAAGAACATATTTAAATGAGGAGATAAAAATATTGTTTAATCAAAGTAAATTATGTTTCATATCTAATTGTAATCGTAAATCTATTATAAGAGAGTCCATTGAAATTTATACGCGTAATAATCTAGTTTGCAATGATACCGTTTCTTTTATTATTCCTAAGTTATGGTTAGAATTAATAAATAAATTCCTCGTGAGGGCTTGAATGGGATGAACCAAGTTGGAATTTCTTTTGATCATGGTCTATTTTTATTTTAATTTAATTTTTTACAATAGCGCGCGTGTTTTTTGGTGTTTTTTAAATCTCTTTGTCGCGTGTCATTTGTACTGACCGTGAAATAGTTTGAAAATTTTTATTTTTAGTTAAGTTTTAGATCATGGTCTAAATTTTAATTTATTTTTTTACAATAGAGCGCGTGTTTTTTGTTATTTATATCTCATTGTCGCGTGTCATTTGTGTTGTCCGAGAAATATTTTGAAATTTTGTTTTATTTATATTATGACTATGGAACTTATTTGACGGTTCCGAAACATGTGAATGTATTTTATTTTTACTATAACACCTTTCTTAAGAAAAATTAAAATTGTTATTAAAATGTTCATATAAAAGGTGAATATTTTAAAATCTGATGATTTAAAAAATCAATTGGATTTAATTAACTTTTTATCATAGTTTCAAGGAATATGAAGATTCTTGTTTTCGAAAAGTTTACATTTAGAAAAAATATGTTTTACAGGTTTGAAGCTGACTAATGTGAGATTGAGCTAATTTGGAAATGAAAATGTATTTTGACTGCGGCGCTGACTGATAGAACATATGAAAGCTAAATATTTCATGTGAGTGACGCTAGTGTTAATCGGAACAAATAAATTTTAGCAGTAGTTAAAAGAAGCTTTCTTAGTAGTATATGTTAAATGATTAAAACAAATATTGGTGTAGGAAGGTTTAGCGCAGCATATGTATCACAGATATTATAAAAAGGTATTTCTACACTGTCAAAAATCTTGTACTAGTTTGAACCAAATTTTGGTGCTCAATAGCTGCCACTGTAAAATGGTGAAACTTTGAACTAATATTTGGAGCTACTGTTGACACATAGTACCAATAGTTGGAATGAGTATGAAATAGGAAGCTTCAAATGTTGGTACGAGGTAGCACCATCTTATGGTGACAGCTACTGAACACCAAAATTTGGTTCAAATTACAGCAAAATTTTTAACAGTGTATGGATAAATGGCCCTTTCTTACTATTGGAGTTTTTTTTAAAGCAGTTTTTTATATTTAACATTCTTATGAGTACACAACGGATGATTTAGACGTAGTAGGAAAAGATTGAAACTGCACACACACACACATTCATACATATGCAAGCTGTCCAGTAAATGACTGACCCATTTTGAATGTAAATAACAAAAAAAAAAAAAAAAAAAAAAAAAAAAAAGGTTTTAAATAAAAATGCGCGGTTTGCTGTATTGTTATCAGAAAAACAATAAATTTGTAAAATTGCACTTTCTTCAAGAGTTCGAATTTCGGCCAACACATGGCACTTGCGACAACAGGCGGTCAAAATTCGGACATTATTCTAGTTTGTAAACGCATGAGCTTTTCGGCTCATTTTGCAGAGTTGAATCTCAGTCGATATGTTGAATCGACTCTCGACTCACCTCCAGAAATGGAGTTTGTTGGATGGAAAGATATTTAAAATAATAAGGTACCCTGGGGTAATAACACCACGTTAAGGTTCTACCAATTTTTACGGCTCAGTTTTAGTTTGTATTTTTCAAACAAATATATGATTCGATACAGCAACTCATTGACTATCTATATAAAAAAAATAATTTAAGAGATAAGTATTCATAAAATGTAATGGCGTGATTTCTTGACCAATGCTATTTGGCGTTATTACAGACCTATATGGGTAATAACGCCATGCAAACAAAACTATGAAATAAGATGAAATAATGGCATGTAGATTGCCTAATTCTAAAAATACAAACTCTACAAACTTAGAGATTGACAAATTGCATTCTAAGCTATTGAAAATGTTCAATTTTTTGTGAAAGTGTAAGAAAAATAAAGGTGTGGTGTGTGTGTGTGTGAGCTTCTTTTTGTTTAAAAAAGACCGCTTAAATAGAATTATTAGAAACATTGCACAGTTTTAACTGTGTTTATTTGAATCAGTATTTAGGATGTAACTTGGCCACTGTAGGGAATCAACCGGGGTATTAATGCCAAGGATTGGTGTTATTAACCCGTTATAGTTATTGCGCTGTACATTTTAAATTACAAATTATCTCGAGAAGATATCCAAAATCTTCAACAACATTTTGAAAATATTTATGTAATTAACAAAGTATTTCCGTATAAAAAAAAATAGTTTTCACATCACAAAACGTATCTCGCAAATTTTAGATCAAGCGTTAATTTTAGTTGCTTGTAAAAACAATAAGACCTAAAAATGAAACAAATTAACTTGAAGCTGTTTTTTGCGATTTATATGACTCAAAACCCTTCTGCGCAGAGCACATGCGTGTCATTTACCAGATTATTTCATAATTATGCAAAATATTAGCACTTGGCGTTATTACCCCGCCTGGCGTTATTACACCAGACCACCTTATTTATGATTGAATAACGTCTATTGTACTTAATAAAAACCAGCAAAACATATTTTTAAAACGCCTTGATTTTTAACACTTTCACCATAAATAAATTGTATTGAAAAAGTTTTTGTAACCGCTTAACTGATTCTCTTTTTACGCATAATAAATTGAAAATATGGGATAAACACCTCTTTTTTAAGTTAAAAAATTGTGATATTTAATCTAAACATTCTTTCCAGTAAATAATATAAAATTGTATTGAAAAAAAAAATTAGTGATGTCAAAAAGCTTTGAGTGATGGATCAAGTAAACTTCTTCTTCTGAATTCTTCTCTCAACATCATGCAGTGAAATCAGTTAAGTGGTTAAAACAGTGGTATGCAAATAGTGTTGGGGCAAGTTTCCTGTCTAAAAAAAGCGGGGCAGTGACTTATAAATCGGCACATAAAAATATAATAAATCTTAGACTGAAGGAATCCGTTTATAACAAATCCTGTTTTAAACATAAAAAAAATATTGGTTTCGATGGAGAATGTAACATACGAAACCACCTGATAGGACGAAAACCTGCCTAAAACAAAATATTGTTAATTTTTTTGAAAATTAAATTCATCCATACATTATATTCATATTTTGATATCTAAAATAAAAATTTTAATTTTAATTGAAAATTTAATTACGAAAGCCACGAGAGATTTTTATATGACTTTTACACACACCTCTCCCTTCTCTTCCTTCCCGACTGAAAACACATCTACTCTGAAATAGAAGGATGCTTAAAAAGAGAAAAAAAATGCATCGGACCTGTTTTATATCCTTCGAGCTACCTCTTTTAAAAATTTCACTATAAAGAGCACTATAGGTCCTGAAATATAATTTTCGCCATCCCCCCCCCCCCCCCCCTACCTAAACTATTATTCATGAAGAAAAGAACGGGACACAATTCTGAAAATTCCTCTTGTATCTGATTTGAAACAAGAAACATTGAAAAAAATAATTTAAAGAGACTTTTTTAAAATTATATATGAAAAACACCAATGTTCAAGTAATTATATTTATAAAATTGAACTAAAATAACTAAAACTATGATGATTCTATGATGATTCAGAATCTATGACTTCTGTAATGAAATTTTGAAAAGGGGCGACTTGCAGGATATAAAAACAGGTAAGTCGTTTTTTTCTTTTTAAGCATCCTTCCATTTCAGCGAAACTGCATTTGTCAATCAGGGAGAGGAGAAGGAAGTGTTGTATGTAAAATGCATCTTAAAATATCTCGTGGCTTTCATAAAAAATTTTTTGGATATTTCAATTTTCAAAATATGAATATAAAGTAGGGATGATTCGGTTTTCGGAAAAATGAACAATATTTCGCTTTAGACAGGTTTTTTTCTTAGCAGGTGGGCGTGTATGATACGTTCTCCGTCTTGATCAATAATTTTTTTATGTTTAAGACAGGATTTGTTATAGACGAAATATAGACGAACCTTTATTTTAAAGTTTAATATATTTTTATGTGCCGATTTATAAGTCACTGCCCCGCTTTTTGTTTAGAGAAGGAACTTGCCAACGCGATTTGTGTACCACTGTTTTAACTACTTAACTGATTTGCCTGTATGACATACGGACAAGAAGAGTTTGCTTAATCCTTCACTTGAAACTTTTTGACACCACAAAAATTTTAAAATACAATTTCTTACTTTTTAATGAAAGAAATGTTAAGATTAAACAAGGATTTTATTAGCTTAAAAAAGCGGTGCTTATCACATACTTTCAATTTATTGTACATAAAAAGAGTTAACCGGTCAGTTAACTGGTTACAAAACATTTTTTTGAATACAATTTATTTATGGTAAATTTGTGATAAGTCGATGCTTATTAAAAAGCATGTTTTGCTGGTTTTTATTAAGTATAATAGACATTGTTCAATCATAAATATTATTTTAAATCTCTTTCCATCCAACAAACTCTATTTCTGCACGTGTGTCGAGAGTCGATTCAACATGTCAACTGAGATTTCACCCTGCAAAATGTGCCGAAAAGCTCATGCATATGAAAACTAGATTAATGTCGGAATTTTGGCCGCCTGTTGCCGCCAGCGCCATTTGTTGGCCGAATTTCGATCTATTTGAAGTAAGTACATTGTTAAAAAATTATTGTTTTTCTAATAACGATCCAGCAAACCGCGCATTTTTATCTGAAACCTCTTTTTTGTTATTTACATTCAAAATAGGTCAGTCATTTACTAGACACCCGGTATATACACTTATGTTCAATATTAAGAGAATTTGCAGATTTTGTTGTATTTGATGAAAAGTACTGAACGGAAATGTTTCGAATCAAAGATGCTAAACTTTAGTGACAAATATGTAAGCTTACACTATGTATCAGAGGAGTGGTTAGAGGGACAGGTTTTATTAGCGTCAATGACACTTTCAACATTTTGTTCGCTCGCACACCGCCGCAGAATATTTTGTTATTTTTCTGTAATATTCGATAAAATTCAAAAGAAAATAGTACAAATGATTAGCCACTAACGTTTGGATAATGAAATATTGTGGCAAATCGCGGGAGGCTGGAAATAGGGTAGTCTCTAGCAATAGCGTATCTGAAGAGAGAGAGCAATGGGGCGATCGCTACTCCTCCTCATAACCGCCATGATCTAATAAATGCAGAACGTCATTAGAAGTTCGCATGGGAAAGATTTTGTACATAAAAACTCGAGACTGGGTTAGGTCTTTACTCTTTCAGAACTGCGCCGGGTCCAAACTTTACCTTTGTAGAGCCAGGCAGAGTTACACTTGTTTTCTATTCCAGGTCGAGAATTTCCAGGAATTTGTTCTTCGTAGAGGTCTGCAAGGGTTAAATTTTACAGACCCAGGCTCCGGTCGGTATAAAAGCTAAATGTTCGGTCATCATGTATACTAATATGTATATTAATGGCGTTTGGTTCATGTAGTGGGCGTAAAGTCTCGAAAGTTCCCTATAAATTATACCTCTGGAGGTACCTAGTCAGGTGAAAGTCTCGTCACCTGATCAAAGTTCTAAATTACGAGACGAAATCGAGTCGCGAGAGCCGCTCTTCGGACTTTTGGCATGTTGTATAGGCAGTGTAAAATCAAAGAAGCAAATGCATTATAAATAACGAGCCAAGATAGAACCAAAATAATGTAAAACAAATCGACCATTAAGAAGCATAAGTGTTTGTTCAGAAATTCTGTTGAAAGTATAGCAGAATGATGTAAACTTGTCAAGCAATAATACGCATTTAATTTGTCAAGGTGTATTAATTTTTAATGTATAAGTCAGCGAAACACTTTGTTCTCAAGAGTCCTATTTTGCATATGTGGTAATATGGAAAGTACTTGTTCATGCTCTTACTAAAACTGTTTGAGTTACTCTTTATTTGTGACCTTGAATCAAGAAGATACTACACTTACGTTGATACTTTTAAAGTTTGTGACTGGAACATTCTTTTAGAGAAATTTTGTATTTAAACTCCTTCTTTTAAACAATGCCGAAAAAAGAGAGAGTATAAAAATTTCAATTTATGGCCTATTGCTTGCAGTACCATCTATCGCTGCTTTTTGGAATTAAAACTGGGAATAGCAGTAACACAAACTCCTAATATCTTACGTAACGCTTCTGAAAAAAAAAATAGCTGTCAGTTTGCAAGATATTGAATTTTGTAATCAGCCAGACTCTTTTAGAAAATAGAATACCAAGGACCAAGATAATCCTTTATCTACCGACGGTACTTATAAGTACCATTAAAATTTCTTCCTATAAAATTCTTTTAATACGTCAATTAATTATAATACTGTTTAGAATGAGTTACAGATACATTACTTTATCTCGTACCAAAAGCATTATTGGTTATATAAAACAAAAATATTTTTAAAAGGATGATTTCTTTTGTCTTTGTACCTTTTCAGCTTTCTTGGCCCTGAGGGAGAGGAGTGGGGATTTTTCAATTCGGAAATATTTCTATATTTATATTGTAAGAACCTCATATTTGTACATTTTATAATTCAACAAGATACTAAGAAAACAATATAAAATAAAAGATCTGAGTGGGGTTATAAATAATGCACAAAATTCCTGTAAATTAGAATTTCATTAATCCTTCTAAATCCTTCAATCCTTCTAAAATTCTTCAAAGTTATACTAAATAATTAAATAATTCTTTTAATTTACTTAAAACAATGCTTTAGAATATAAGATTTTCATAAATTCATAATTCGGTAGAGAAAGGATTAAATGAAGTAATGTAAAAACTTTTGAAAGACACATATGGGTGAATATCACAAAATGTCAGATTTAGATCATTTGAGATATCAGAAGTATCCATTGAAGGTAATTCAAAATTTCAGGAGGTAAATTTATTTTTTATTAAAGAGTAAAAGATTTTCCATGTAAAATTGCTACATTTTGAAGAACTTAAATAAAAAGTTAATTTTTATGTAGTAATTACATGTCAAATCATGGTAAATGTATGCCAGGAAAATAATAATCAGGATAATGAAAAATTCATTCTAAGACATTTTTACACTTTTTTTAAAGATTTGTTTCTATAGAAAAACGCCGAAGGCATAAATTTACCTATTTTTCTCAGAAAAATATGTTGTATATGTCCAATCAATGCGTCAGGAATTGGAAATGGGTAAATATTACAAAATGTCGGATTTTGATCATCTGAAATATTGAAAGGATCTACTGAAAGCAGTTCGCATTTTCAAGAGATAAATTTATTTTCTGTTAAAAAAGTATAATATTTTCTATGTAAAATTGCTAAGCAAATATATATTGTTTCTTGGCATATGCATGCCAGGGTAATGGCAATTTCACCCTAAAACATTTTTTTACATTCCTTTTTTTTTAGGCCTAACATTTTAATTCTTTTTTAAAGGAATAAGTTTTCAATATAGTAGCAAAACTTACATGTAATGTTCAATTTTATTTGTTCATTTATGGAAGCTAGGAAAATAACACAATAAAAGTCTACTCAATTTTTACAAATAAATTACTCACATTATTTTTAAAGAAATATCTAAAAAATCTTGCTAGTAACTATGATTGTACTATTTCTGACTAGAACTAAATCGAAAATAAGAAGAATTACTTTGCAGCGCCATATTTATATATAATAATGAACTGAAGTGCAGACGAGGAAAAAAGGCATTCGTTTTTTGTGACAGATAATATTTTAATTATGTAAAATTGTTTGTAAATGAGGAAATTTGTTACCTTCCTCATATATTTGTTTCATAAAATATGAATGTTAATTAGAAATAAAAACAACTAGAAAAAGATATTTATACAGTATAACAGAAGGCATTTTACTTTGCACACATCACTCTGTGACATGACAGGAAAATGACAGTCTGAAACTATAAGTGTTTTAATTGCTTTATTTATGTTTTTAGGAATGTAATGTCTTTTAAACATACTTCGAAGGATATATTTCATTAGAATGTATCAAAAGAAAGTGCATTTCATAATATTTAATAGGAATTTTACTGTGCGGACTACAATTTTCGTATTTTTTATATTCTTTCATATACACTCAAAAAACGGCGCGTACAATACATTTTAGGAGAGAGAAATTATTTAAATCGTAGACCAATGGCTATCATCTGCTTTAACTTTCTTCTTTTTAGAGTGCTTGGAACTTATTTCTGTAACTGGAAAAAGTTATTCACGATATATTATAAGTCATCGTAAAGAAGCGACACGTTATTCTCAAGATAACTGAAATAATACATTAATCTTAAATGCATGTTATTCCTCATTAGTGAAGAGTTAAATTTTCGCATTGTTGATAAGCTTTCATATATCCTGTTGTTAAACAAATTAAACAAGAAAATATGAAAGTTTTATCTATATCTATTCACGTTTTCGAAATTGCGTGAATGTGTACATGTACATGCTACTTACATGCACAAGAATTATCAGAAAGTTAATATAACTACCTCTTAATATTGTGTGCTTTTAAATATTTTCAGCAAGATTGTACGAGAATGAATCATCGTGCACGGAAGGACACGCAGACAGCAAGCACGATAAGTACTACATTTGCACGAACACAGTTTTGATTCTCATTTACACAGTTTATTATAACGATTAATTACATTTTGAATATGTATATGTTTATTATTTCACAGCAACATCGTAGGTTTAATTCACGTATTTTTTTCTTTCTAAATTTCATAGACTTTTTTTTTCTAATTGGATCTGTTATAGAATTTAAAAAAATCTATAATTTGGTTCTACATCATTGATTGATCACCAAATTCTATATACAATTTCCTACAGAAACTTTAAATTGGGTGCATATATAAGTGTTTCATTTATGGTCAACTGACCCAGCCGTTGAAGTCTAGGCTCGTGATAATAATTTTTAATATAAAATCAGTGTTCTGTGATGATCGAACATATTTCCTAACAAACGTAATGTTGGAAGCTTCCATTACTTTCGGTAGCATCACCCGAAAATATATAGGATTTAAAATTTTTAAATGAAAATTTATTCAAAAAAACCAGCTTGGGATCTCACTCCATTGGCAGCATACACTGTATTGCAAATCCCGGTCTAATTAGATCAGCATAGCTCTTGCTCCTGATAATGACCTTAAGTATATCTAAAATCAACGTTGAATTAATTAAGGGGACAGTTTACCTCAAAATTGGTTAAAAAGCCGATTTTAATTATTTAATGTTAAACGAAAGCTTGCTTAATTGCAAATATTTTAGCACCTCATTTTTACCCATACAGCATTTATAAGGGGTGTTTTCTAAAAATCCGCACAAACTTTGAAGTTATGAAAAATAACAAGGAAATACGAATCAGGCGAAATCTGCGCAATAAGGGTTACATTATCGTATATAAAGGAACGCCAGTTAGTCGAGAGCTCATTAAATATTCTGTGTTTTCGAAGAATCGAGTCGAAAAAGTGTTTGTGTGCACGTTTGTACATGTTTTACGAAGACAATATTCATCGTGGGAACAAGCTCATCGTGAGCCATTTTTTTTGGAGTATATACCCAAATGAGCTATATACGATTTTCAACAACATCACCAGAAGGCTTTCATGGTTGAAGAATAAGCCTGACCCGGTACGAAAGTCCCAAAACGCAACAAGACAAAGTTGGAGCTGTTTAAAAATTGTTTGAAAGAAAACGACCGAGTAGGTAGAATTGGGGCAGATTGATACATGGGGCACATTGATACACCTCCTCTACAGCTCACAGGGACATTACAGAAAGTTTCACAACAGCTCCGAAAGGTGTTGCTAGTGTACTCAACTACATACACAAAGTCTTGGGATGCTTCAGTAGTTTGATGAAATAGGGCGGGTGATTTAATGTTTTTGTAGGTCAAAAGTAAATTTGAGTTGTAATATTTCAATGGTACTATACAACTGTTCTAATTATTTCAACCGAGAAGAATACTCTTCCTGACAAGTAAAGCTACACTTTATCAGTTCCTCATTCTTTGTTGTTAGGTAAATTATGAAGTGTTGGAAATGAGATTAATTTTATTCAAAATGGCTGTATGGGGCACATTGATACAGTGTATGTTGGGCCACATTCATACGTATAAATGTTCCCCATGATAGCTATAGACAACCTAAATAATTTTCAAAATCTTTTTTTCATTACCATTTATTATTTTTTTACGATACATTCCTTAATCCAACCATTTTCCGGGAAAAATATCTCATAATTGTTTTTATTGAAGTGAAATAGCTCTAATTTTTTATATTAAAACATTTTATAGTATTTTTTGCAATTAGAAGACGTACGAACTTACCCAACAACATGTAGTGCTAGTAGTACTAACAAAAGAAAAGGACGGCAGCCTGGCAAATCTCAAATTTATATCGATTCTCATGAGAAAAAAGTATTTTCGACATGAGAAATGTTAAGTAAGAGAAACAAGCTGCAGAACAGCACAGGATAATTATATTATAAACAGAATTTTTAATATAGTTATCCTTTATTTTCTATTTATAAACCGATTTATAAACAGAAAGCCTGGTAATTTTTTCATCTTTCCTAAGAAAGAAGGTAATGCTGGGGTTGAAGTGCCAGATATGACAAAGTTACCACAGCAAACAATCAGACAAGGAACAGCCAGAACATCAGGTCACTATACATTTCATTTTGATTGCTTTAATATTGCTTACAAAACAATTGTGGGTGATTTGAATTTCTATAAATAAATATAAAATGTTTTGCTAACTATTTTCTTTATGAAAAATATGCATTGGTGTTATTTTGTCTTTATTTTTTACAGACGTATCAAAGTGCCCCATGAGGTGTATCAATCTGCCCCGGGGATGGGGCACATTGATACAAATTACTTTTTTATTTTTTAAAATTACATGCAAAAATAATACATAAAACAACAATTTTACATTTTTATAACTCACTACACAAGTTTTGCTGACACCACATGGAAAAATAACTTGAAATTTCTGTTTTCTGGAGACCAAAAAAATTCTTAGAAAAAAGCTGCATCAATGTGCCCCAGTTCCCCCTATTAATCCATTCCACTGTTGCCAAATTCATTTTTTCACCCGGTTTCCTACATAAGACAATCACCAAGAAGCTTAACATCGCATATCACAACAAAAGAATCTTATCAAAACGAACAGAAAAGCCACTAAAACGAACTGTTTTCGCGTGTTTAAAAAATTCTCTGATTGAGGATTCATCTTGGATGGCGAGTCATATTTCAAGCTCACTCACTCCATTTTAACGTAATGGTAGATAATACACTTTTGACGTCTCTATGACATAAATTATCGTCAAATTCGATACTAAAAAGAAATTCGAAGATAAAATCCCCGTTTGATTGCGATAGGTAGTCATTTGTTTACCCGAAAGTCTGGATTCGATATCAAGGCGCAACGACATTTGAACATTTATATTTGACGTCATTACGTAGCCTACATTTCTAGAATATACAACGAAGGTGATATAGTCTCCTAACCATACTTCATTAGCAAAATAACTAGCAAATCACAACAAAATCGTTCTCAATCATTTTCAGATATATATATATAACAGCATTTTTGAAGAGAAGTCCAACAATCCGGGTAATATTCCCAGAATTCAACCAGTTGAGTGAATCTAAGAGCATCTTGAAAAACAGATGGGCTGCTGGAACACAGATAGCATCCAGAAATTCATTAATCGAACCAAGCACAGAATCAAATTTGTCGGACAATTATGCACCTAAATTTTGTACAACGTCTAGCAAGTGCCAGCAAAAGTAAAATCGATAATGTTCGACAAAATGGAGTAATTAAAACCTGATAATAGTTTCATAAAGTAATGTGGTGATTAATCCTTTATCTACTGACGGTATTTATAAGTACCATTAAAATTACTTATTATAAAATTCTTTTAATACGCCAATTAGTTGTAATACTGTTTAGAAGGAGTTACAGATACATTACTTTATCTTGTTCCAGAAGCATTATTGGCTACGCAAAAAAAAAAAAAAAAAAAAAAAAAAAAAAAAAAAATAATAATAATAATAATAATAATAAATAAATAAATAAATAAAAGGTTGATATTTTTTGCCTTTGCATCTTTTCAGCTTTCTTGGCGCTGAGGGAGGGGAATGGGGATTTTTCAATTCGGAAATATTTCTATATTTATATTGTAAGAACATTGTACATTTTATAATTTTACAAAATACCAAGAGAACAATTTAAAATAAAAGATTTGAGTGGGGTTATAAATATTGCACAAAATCCCTGTGAATTCAAATTTTATTATAATCCTTCTAAATCCCCCAATCTTTCTGAATTCCTTCAAAACTTTATTAAATGATTATGCAAATCTTTTAATTTAGTCAAGTCAACGCTGGTGCTTAAGGAGTACTTACAGGAAGTCGCAACCCCTGTTTAACCTCCATCGAAAGTAAAGAAAAAACATAAAAATACGTTTAACGACAATGCATTCTAAAAAATTTAAGAATTTGGAGACTCGAGTGAAACTTAGCTCTCGAGCTGGAGCACCGGGGTAAATATACCCCCAGTGGCGCAATGACTTTCTAAAAATTTAGAAAATCATCACATACGTTGACATCTTTTAATTTAGTTTAAGCAATCTACGTAAAATGCTTTAGAATGTAAAATTTTCATGATTTGGTAGATAAATAATTAAAGTAACATTACAGGGCCCAGTTGTGTTCTTTGTCTCATTTTTTCAAAGCTTTCCAGAAAAGAAAAGTTAATGCAGATTTCTAGGAAACAGTTCTTATTCTTCAGTGGAGAGACGAAAAGAGAGAAAATTCTGGCGACTGTGTGGAGGAAGTTTCAAAAGTGACTTTAATTGATTAATTGTAAAATAATATAAATTAATAATTTTTTAAAAACAAAAATATCATTAGTAAGGAGAAGGTACAATCTACAAGTGGGTATTTTTTATGTTTTTGTATTTAATGTTTTTGTTGTTTAGTATTTTATGCATTTATGTTTTAGTATTAATTATGAAAGAATATAATATATTTTCATCTTAAAACACCTATCATCTTTATTTCTATGGAATATTAACTTACAAAACTTTAAAAAATGTTCATGTAAACTTAAAAATCTTTTTTAAGTTTTTATAAATAATAACGTAACAATATTTTAGAAAAATATTCTATATTCAAATTTATTTTGTTGCAAACAAATTATATTGCGTGCGTGGGTATGTTTAAATTCCTTTTTAATGATAAGTATTTTTAGAATTTTAAATTGAGTTAATACAAGCAGCGCCTTAAGATAAATACTTTTATAAGCCGATTATTATGCTTCTGAGAAAGGTTTAATAATTATTCAAATTTGTAAGGTCGTGCTAATTAATTTAATATATTTTTCTTTGAGAGCTTTTAATTTCGAAACATGCATATTAAAGAGTTTATAATTAATGGGATTAATGAATTGATGTTTAATTTTGCTTGCAGCAAGCTTAATAAAATTTTTTAACCTTGAGTAGTGTTTCATATATTTTTAAGAGATTTATTAAGAGAAACATGCATAATTTTTTTATATATAAACATATAAATTACAAGGATTTTAAGCGCTTTAGAAATAAAATCTTAGAAATATTTTAAATAATAAATGCATAAACAGTTTTAGTCTGTTAATGAACGGTCTATAGAAATTTTACATTTTTTGATGTTCGTATCAGTTTTAAGAAGATTTCGGAAGAAATAACTACTTACTACATTCGTTACCTTGGTACGACTTTAGACAAATTTCTTAATAACTTTTAATTATGCGACCCCAAGAACGCAAAACCACCCCCACTGTGAGGCCGAATCATATATTGACAATTTAAAACATCCAAAATCAAGTTTCTTACTAAATTATACTTCATTGGTTTTTGTGTTGTTTTAAATCCCAAAACTAATTAGTTTCCCATCTAATATAACTTGATTTTTATCTCACAAAAAAGCTTTTATTTTATTTTATTTTTTTAATAAATGCAAATATAGCTTGATATAATTATCAGTTATTAATAAAGTAGATGTAATCATAATATTTGTTTCCTGCAAATATAAATATCTATATTAGCTAAAGTACTTTCTTTTGTTAGCCTTTGTATAATTTATAGCATAGAAGTTATATTTCTGATCATATAAACAAAATTATAATAATTATGATGTATGGTAGATAAAATAATAATCGAGAGCAAGTTTAAATGAATAAATAAGGTTTATTGCTTTTTAATATAATCATTATGAAACGTTTTTGTTCGTGAACTTATCGCCACATTGTCGCTATTACATTTTGAACTTATATGTAGCAATTGTAACGTATTTATTTTATTTTAAACGTATGTTCGTTTTAACGTATTGTTCGTTGTTCGACAGAGTGTATTTCGCTGGGAAAGCTACAGATTTCTGTAGCTTTAAAAAAGCTAGTTTTGTAGCTTTACATATTTTTTTGTACACTGCACAGATAAAATTTTAGTAAGCATGCAGATTTCTGTAACTTTAAATCTGTATAGTTACAGTTTTTTTTTTTTTACAATGTTATTGAAGTACTTGTACAGGAAAGAGACTTTAAGTTTATAATAATATGAACGTATATGTTGCTCCTGAGTTTGTACCATTCAGAGCTTCTGACAATGCATTAACATTTAGGCGTAGTAATGAAAGTCAAGAGAAGTAGTTTTCTGAAATGTTTAATCTAAGTTGTACAATACTTATTTAGTAAAAGTTACACGGTTGTTTCATTCGACGGTGAAACCAAAAGTTAGGTTTGTATTAATAATGATTAAATTTTAGTAAAAACTTCAGTATTACTTACCCATCATATGTAGTATAGGGTAAATATTGCAATCTTTTTCAAAATCGATTTTTTTTTTTTTTTTGAAGATTGACACCTTTCAGATACTGAAGATTCCGAGAAAAAAAATTGTCTTCCGTCTGTCTGTCTGTGTGTCTGTAAAGGCTCTATCTCCCGAACAAATTGAGATAGAGACTTAAAATTTTGCATGTACTTAGTATGTAAGAATGGAACGAAGCCTATTTAAAATCCGTAACTTCGATTATCCGAAACTATTTTTTTCGGCCTCTCGAAAAATTCGTTCTGATGAAAGGTACATAAAATTTTTCGAAATTTTTTATTTTAAGGAGTGGATGTAAAAGGCAAAAAAATAACACAAATTTTGAATAAAGAACGAAGTCGATCAGATTATTAGCTGCCGAGATATTCGTTATCGTATTTTCTACATTCTGCGATTTTTTATGACCGTGTATTTCATTCAAATTTCAATTCAAAGATATATTTTGGAAATGAAACGCAGTAAACTGTTAATTAATAGGATTACTATTTTTGGAGTTATAAGGATGTTTCTTTTACGCAATTCGGTACTACTTGAGTAGTTTGGCGTTTTATATAATTTGTCGAAATTAGTTCATCAGCAATTCATTAATCGAGCAATACTATGCATTTTAAAAATATTTAAATATGGGTTTAAATTTTGTTCTGTAATTGCAATGCATTTTATAAACAGTTGTCACATGATTTATTTTCATATATTATATTATGCATGTCCATGATGGGTAAGCTTTACGGTGGTCCCCGACGACTAGTTTTTATTTTGCTTCCCATAAAATTTGATGACATCACAAGAAGCATTAGAAATCGCCCGTTGTTTCAAACAATATCGATCTGCATAGGTCGATTTAATGTAGCAGACACTGAATTCAATATAATCGATGTAATGGAATGCAGGCATACATCCAATATTTCTGGTGATATTGCCAGGCTTCACAAAAGCTAAAATTCGATTTGGATTGATACACCCTGTATATTTGAACGAGCAAGTTAATTTTGAAGATGGTTTTCTATAATAAGATTATTTGTCTGCATGCCTCTATCTATAAGTATCTATTATGTTACGTTTATAGTGCCAATATGAGTAATTGTGAAATGAACTCAATAAGTAATTTATTCCCAGTGATTTTAGAGCTGTCTGGCTCTGTTTGAATTTGCAGTGATGCTTTAATCTATACTAGATTCATTGAAGCAGCATTAACATATGTGCTATCTAATATATATCAGTTCAATACAATTTTAATTAACGAAGTTCTCCTAAACTTATGGTATAAATGTTATTACAGTTTATTGGGGAATAAAATTAATGAGAAATTATTTAATGTTTTGACACTGAAATTTATACCTAGCAATAATTTGAGGTAATTTTTATCATTTAAACAAAATGCAAATCAACATACACACTACAATTATTTGCAGAATCGTGCCATTTTCAGAAAACAGTTATGAGAAAATCAACACATTTTGCAGATGCAGTTAGGATGTGAAATAAGTCTACGGCACAATTACACTATAAAATAACGTTTATTACAGTTATATTTAAAACAAATTGGAATTATCATGTCAAGCGTTGCAAATGAGGTGCGTTCGTACTATAAGTAAGTTTTAAAAATATTCAGATCTTTTAATAACACCTTTCTTAAGAAAAATTAAAATTGTTATTAAAATGTTTACATAAAAGGTGAATATTTTAAAATCTGATGATTTAAAAAATCAATTGGATTTAATTAACTTTTTAATATTCAGATCTTTTTGTAATAGTATACAGTACTTCGGATACAGTAGATTCCGAAATCTTTTGTGCATCCCTGTAAATACTATTTTCTTTCTATTATACAGAAAGTAACTTGTAGTAAATCTCAGCAACGTATATCAATTTCATAAAATGTGAAATAAGTTAATGTCATTAAAATGTGCCTCAAAAAATGTTTCCCCTTATACCATTATGTAATGGACTACGTTTCTGTAGCTTTGTAAATTAATAACAAATATTCTTTGCACCACAGATTATACAGAATGCATATTTTAGTATATACTTCATATATGCAGTTCAATTTTATTATGTTCGAAAGAATGTAACACTATTGAAATGCACTTGAAATTATTTTTTCCATTGGCAGTACTATAACGGAATAATATTGATTGTCCCTGTAATTAAACTATGCATCCGATTTTCATAAAATTTGAAATGACTCGACAAAATTATGCAACAATAATACATTTTAAATTTCAAATGATTCGGTTATTAGTTTTTGCTCCTTTTTATGCGGACAGACGGACGGACCTAACGACGGCTATAGGTGCTACTTATTTACATAATTATGCATCTAAAATTCCCCATCACAAAACAGGTATAAAATTTCGCAAATTAAACAATGTATACTTATTCCTGTTTGATATATAGTTTCTACACAGAATAATAAGTTAATATTTTAATGATCAAATTAAAATGATTAATAATAACTATTGCTCTCTATTATTATTATTTTTCTTTGATTGTTAATATTCCTTTCTAAATCGTGCTATTTTAACGAAAACAAATCCTTATTATCTATTTTGTGGGGGTTTTAATCAACATTTTTCGAATTTAATGAATGATGTCGGAGATTGATATAAATATTGTAAACATTATATAGCACTATTAAATTAAACACATAAAAGATCTCCAGTTGGAACCACAATAACATAGAATAAAATGTCTTTTTTCTCAAATCAGGATATATTGTATATTTTCAAGAATCAGGAATAAGATTAAGACGTAATCTTGCTTGCGGTTCAAAGATTCAGAAATTAAGCAAGGCAATTGAAGAAATGATGTATTTTGGCTCCATGAACGGATGTTTAGGAGAAATTTAAATATAGAAAAATCAAACATTTATAATTCTTAAACTTACAATATTATTCAAGTCTTAAATACATATACGAGGGTCGGCTGAAAAGACCTTGCCCTTCAAAAAGATGACTTTTTTTTATAAAAAGAGAATTATTTATTTCTCAGTATAATCTTCAGAAAGGCTAATAAATATATAATATCGATGTTCTAATTTAATTAAACCATCTGTATAATGCGATTCCTCGAGTTCTTCAAAACTGTTGTTTGCGGCATCAGTGAACCCCTCTGTTGCTCTGAACTCTTCGTCCTCCAAGGAAATTTTTTAGGTTAGGGAATAGGTAAAAATCACTGGATCTGTATCTGACGAATAAGGTGGATGTTTAAGCAATTCGAATCTCAATTCGGAGATTTTACCGTTGCAATGACTGATCGATGTGCTGAAGTATTGTTATCGTGAAACAAGATTTCTTTTTTCGCCAAATGAATTTTTTTTTGTACCACGTCGTTCAAATGTTGTAGCCCACTTGCGTGGCACTCATCAGCGATACTTTTACTTTCATTGAAGTAATCAATAAAAATAATTCCCTTTGCGTCTCAAAAAACAACTCCCATAATCTTGTTAGCTAGCAAAGTTGACTTCGCTTTTTTTGGAGCTTGTTCATCCGGCACAATCCACGGTTTTGACTGTAATTTTCTGCCAGGAGTGTAGTGGTGAATTCAAGTTTTATCTATACTTATAAGCCGTCTAGAAAATTGTTCGGGATTTTTACAGTAGAGCTCGAAATTCTTCCTTGAAATTGTTTTCCGATGCAACATTTGGCCAGGTGTCAAGAAACGCGGCACTCACCTTACACAAGCTTTGTAGAAGCTCAAAATATAAATAAAAATATTATCTGCACATTCTTTTGCAGTATTTAGAACCTCCGCTATCTCAAACAAATTTAATTTGCTGTTTTCTTGGATTTTTCGATCAATTTTTAAACAATTTCAAGAAATGTCACTTTCACAGAACGTCGAGATCGAGGCTCAACACTCATGCTTGTCCATCACATTTTCAACTCAGCACTTCAACTTTTAATCATTGAATATGATGGGGCAGAATCCTTGAGTGTAAAGCCCATTTACATATAGTACAATAGCCGACCGCACAAAAACCTAAGCCATCGAGCACAAGAAAATTTCTTTTATTTTATGGAAGATTAGTAATATAGTGGAATCTAATCATCCATGTCTGCTGGATGCGAAGTGGCGCATAAGCCAAAACTGAATACTATTAGCGGTTGACTCGTAGACTTAGCATTATGTTTTCCTGCATTCCATTTCCTGTTTTCCATGTTTTCATACTTTCAGTTATACGGCAATCACAATGTTAAACGTACGAGTGAACCACTAGTTGTATCAATTTTTGGCTTATGCACCCCCTAGTGAATGACTTGTATTGCCTAAAGCCTGTTTAAGGGCGGTTCTATGATGATGTGTTGCATAGATTGGCAACAGACTTAGCTTGATTTTATATTGGTCGCTTGGAAGATTATTTCTACTTCGTTCAGTTTATTTTGTTTTGGGTTGTGGCAATGTGGCTGAGTTGGGGATGTGTGTTTTATTCAACGAACATGTTTTTTGCATCGTTTACTAAGTTCCAGGTGAGGCTTTCATTTACTAATATGGCATAGGATCCGGTGGGGGAGCGTGAGAAATGTAGTCATCGGATGTTTTAACATCTGATTTTTGCTATTCACCCCTCTCGCCGAAACCGACTGCCACTTATTCGTATTTCATTTACAAATTTGAATGCTCGGCTGCTTTTTGTAATAAAATTCATCGCTAACGAGGTTGCAGCCTGTTGTTTTGTAATTTTTCTTGTTGAATTTTTTAAAGAAGTTTTTGTTTTGTAACGGGGGGTGTGCTAGTTCTTGCAAAATTAATTATTTTGAGGGTTTATATATACATATATATATATTTAAACACAGTAAAAATTTCTGATTTCCGAGTAACAAAATAAAAGAGGGACTGATAATATTTTCGCTAAAGAAGTGAAATGATGGATTGGGAAGCCTTTCCTTTAATTTTCTAATAAAATTAAAATTATTTTTCTTCGATTAAAGTCTGTATTGATCCGGAAGATAACTACAGTTATACTGGAGATACATCAGAAAATGTAATTCTAAATTAATGGTTGGATAATAGCTACAAATTTACTTCAGTATTTACGTACGGTTATAAAGTCTTATATATTTTTAATACATGACTATAGAATGATTTCACAAAAACTGCAGTATTTTTAAAGTTAATAGCTCACAGTATATTAAAAAAATATTAATTCAATATTACTTCACATTAAATACAAAATAACTGAAGTATTTTTATAGTTTAGATTACACTATAGCAAATATACAGTTAATGTTAGAAAAACTTCAAAAATACTTTGTTTTTACAAAGAAAAAAAGTACAGCTTATTTTTAGATGAGAGTTATTTGTATAATATTTCAAATTTTAATTGCTTAAAAAATTGCAGCCAATGGAATGAAAAAGTGCACAAGCGGGGACTCGAACCTGGGTCATCAGTACAGCTCACCGACATTCTACCAATTGAAACAATTGGCCCCATATCCAGCCTTGCACTTTTCGCTATTATCTGTTGCCAAGGCTACAACCGCAGCATAAGATGAAATATTTTTCATGTGCCATCAACCCTGGAGCACATACGAAAGTAGACAGAATCCATCATTCATAAAATTGAAAAAATCTATGGAATTTTTGGAATTTTTTTCTATAATTTTTTTTTACATTGCATATATTCAATAATTTTTAAAATTTTAATTGCTGAAAATTGTACAACCAACAAAATGAAAAAGTCTTCAAGCTGTTGACTCGAAGTTGTAGCATCAATACAGCGCGCTGACGTTCCACCAGCCGGACATTTTTTCACTCCTTAAGCTGTACGCGTTTTAAGCAATTAAAATTTAAAGTATTATTGAATGCAATGCGTGAAAAATTTTCTACAAATAAAAAAACTCCAAGAATTATATTGAGATGCATTCAATTTTATCCATGGTTACTTCTGTTAAATGCATTTGGTTTCGCATAGGACCATTTCAATCACGGCTGATGCTGAACGCCAATATAATGTGCAAATAACGATATTTTCAGTAATGTTACGGGATTAATATTTGGTTATAATATCTATAGAGAATACTGTAGTTATTTAACAGTAAAATATGAATTTCGTTAAAGCTATGGAAATGATACTATGACACATGTAAAGGTTTTCTCTTAATAACAGTTAACAGACGGTTATGTAGCATGATGTTTTCTGCTCATTAGCATTTCTCATGTACATTAGAGTTGCTTTAGCTTCCAGAATTGATAAACTAATCAATCACGGTTTATTCCAAATTTAGGAGAATTAACACCAACGAATGGCTTTAATACGTGGATTTTACATTATGGAACAGCTAAATAAGATAGCGTAGATAGGATTTGCACGGGGCAAAATCATACACCGGCTGATTTAACATGAGTGCAGTGTTTTTTCAATCTTAATCAATAGGCTACAGTTAGGTTTCAGTAGTACAAATTATTACAAATTGTATGTTGATAACTTCTGAAGAAGATACCACTTCGTACTGAAATAAGTTAGAAATTGCACGTAAAGCGTAGCAAATGAGGTGCGTTCGTATTATAACGAAACTTAAAAATATTCAGATCTTATTGTTATAGCATACAGTACTTCGGATACAGTATAGTGGTCGAAATCTTTTGTGTGTTCCTGTAAATACTATTTGCTTTCTATTATACAGGGAGTAACTTGTGTTAAACCTTGGCAACGTATATCAATTTTATAAAACGTGAAATAGTTTAATATAACTAAAACACTTCCCAAACAATGTTTCCCCGTATAGTATTATGTAGTGAAATACTTTTGAGTGGCCCTGTAAATTAATAATAAATATTCTTTGTATCATAGATTGTACAGAATGTACATTTTAGTGTATACTACATAGATTCATGTCAATTCTATTAATTTCGAAAGAATATTACATTATTGAAATGTTTGATACTATTTTTTCCTATTGACCGTAATGTAATGGAATACTTTTGATTGTCTCTGAAATTAAACTATACATTCTATTTTCATAAAATTTGAATTGACTCGTCAAATTTATGTAATAATTATTAGGATGAGCGAAGCGAATCCTCTACTAGGCCACTCAAATTACATTTTGTCGTACGCTTTACAAAAAAACTATTCAATATTTTAACTTCAAATTAAACACAAAAATAAATTATGATCTGTAGATTTGCACAGTATAATTTTTTTTACAGTAAAACGTTAAAAAAATTATTATTTTAATTAATTTATTTTACATGCATTTCCAATGCGGACGCATTTTAGCAAATAAATAAAAAATGAAACGCGCATATTTTCAGAAAAAAAATATAAATCATGGAGTAAGTATTTATAGACAGAATCATGATTAATTTAATAAATAAAATATGTTTTCATCATTCCGCAAAATCATTTGCACAGATGACACTTAAACATTTTAAAAGAATTGTATTATGGATTTTTTTTTTTTTGTAAAGTGGCAACAAAAGAATTATAAACAAATAAAATTAATTTTTAAATTTGTCATATAAATGAAAAAATAAAAGAACTGCTTAAAGTTGTTGCCTCGATTCAAGCTCTTTATAAATGTACTAAAGCAAAGTTGGGCGATTCAGAAACGACAAATTGACTTTAATCATTTCTTACTTTATCATTTGGATTTAAAGTAATGTTACGTTCTTATTTGTGGACCGAAAAAGGTTTAGTGAACGGTACTTTAGACTTTGTTGCGCGTATTAAAAAAAAAAATCACAAGCCACCAGACTAGATATCGCGAATAATCATGGATAAATTTGAATACTACAGTAATTTAACTTATAAGAATTGGTGCGTACCAATTCCCCCAATAATTAAATTCTGGAAAAATGAAAGCATAAATTGTTCAAGAAAACAATTTCCTTTGCAATCAGTTTTTGCAGTTATAATTCATAAATCCCAAGGTTTGACATTAGATGAAGCAGTAGTAGATATTGGGTATAAAGGGAAACCAGTTTGCTTAACGCACGTAGCGTTGTCGAGAGTGAAAACCGTTCAAGGTTTAGCATTTAATAGAAAATTTCCTTAGAGATTCTACAATATAAAAATTTTTCATATGCTGGTATGCTGAAAAAAAGAAGAAATTATAATGAAAAAAATTACATTTAATAGATCTTAGTATCAACAAGAGCAGATTTCAAATGTTTTTCAAAAAAAAAAAATATATATATATATATATATATATAAAACCTTTTTTGAATGTATTATTATTTGATATGATTACAAAGGTTGAAAACATACCTATTTCAAATCATTTGAGGTAACACCAGAGGCTATTGGAAAATGTAAAAACATCTTTAAAATTTTTATTAACAAATTAAAAAATATTTTGTAAAATTTTGCTTCGAAAATATTTTATTTATACTAGCCTTATATCATAGATAAAAAATTCCGAGGAAATTCTTAATTATTTGGCTGAATTTACATTTCTAAAATTTAAATGCGCCAAAACATAAGATAAAGTTTTGCTTAATAAATATGCAAAAATAATATAAAATAATAATGTTACTTTCAAATATTTATCTTATGAAATAATGCTTCGCGAATCCAAATAAAGCACGGCTTTTGCTAGTATATTTTAAATTTCAAATGATTTGATTGGGTAGTTTTTGCGTTTTTATATGCGGATAGATGGACAAACGAACGGACTGAACGAAAACTATTGGTGCTACGTAATTATATAATTACGAAGAAACATAAAAAATGAGTCAAGTTTCAAAAATGGCTGCGGAGTCGGGGTAGGGCTCTTTTTTGAGCAAAAGAGTCGTTGTCGGAGTCGCTACAAAACAAGCCGACTCCGACTCCGGATTTTTTTGTTAGACAATTTGAAGTAAAATGAAAACCACTTATATCTAATTTTTTAGGAATAATTATTTTTATTTTTGGATTATATTGGGCTATCCACAATACATCATACACATTAGACTGTATTTAATTAAAAACATAATAAATCCCAAAATCTTTCTGGACTAGTAAAATTTTCACCTTTATTTTTTTTTATTTTTCTTTTACATTGAAACTCTTCCGTTCTGAGGATACGAATTAACATTAAAATTGTAAAGATTTTACCTTTTCAAGTCCATGAATTTGAAATTAAAAAAATGTTTTGTTTTATCCCTTACATTTTGGTAGTCGGATTTTTCCGGTTTGTGAGACGCAAAATTGAAAAATTAGCAAAACGGATTTTTTTTTTTTCAATTTTAGGGTTTCGTTTATCTGACGAAATCTTATTCGTCTCTGTCTTCTGTCTGTCCGTCATAAAGTCTGTACACCAAAACTGTACAAGTTAGACACTTCAAAATTTGCGTATTTATAGCTGAATACCTTGTGTCACACGACAAATTATAAAATTTCAAAAAATAATATTATTTTAATTGAATTAATTTTTTCAATGTCATCCGTTTTTAACCGACTTCCAAAAAGGAGAGGAGGTTATCAATTCGACGCGTATGTATTTTTTTTTTTTTTATGTATGTTCACCGATTACTCCGAAACTATCCAAGCAATTTCTGTTATTTTTGTTTCAAATGAAAGACGATGCTCTCGAATTGGTACCACTTCCGTTTCATCGAAATTCTTTCAGTACTTTTTTAGTAATTAGGCAAAAACGAATAAAATTAGTGTTTTTTCGCTAATTAAAAGTGTTGAATACGTTATCTGAGCGTAGTGTACACAGCATGGCCGAGTGGTCTAAGGCGCCAGATTAAAGTTCTGTGTCTGGAAAGAGAACGTGGGTTCGAATCCCACTCCTGACGCAAATTTCATCCATGTGAAATTTGCTATTTTTTTTTTTTTGTATTACAATTTTTATTATTAACCGGCTTCAGGAAAGGAAGAGGAAGATATCAATTCGACGCGTGTATTTTTTTAACCGACTTCCAAAAAGGAGAGAAAGTTATGAATTCAACGCGTATGTATATTTTTTATGTATGTTCACCGATTACTCCGAAACTATTCAAGCAATTTCTGTTATTTTTGTTTTAAATGAAAGATGATGCTCTCGAATTGGTACCACTTCCGTTTCATCGAAATTCTTTCAGTACTTTTTTAGTAATTAGGCAAAAACTAATAAAATTAGTGTTTTTTCGCTAATTAAAAATGTTGAATACGTTCGCTGAGCGTAGTGTACACAGTATGGCCGAGTGGTCTAAGGCGCCAGATTAAAGTTCTGTGTCTCGAAAGAGAACGTGGGTTCGAATCCCACTCCTGACGCAAATTTCCTCCATGTAAAATTTGCAATATTTTTTTTTTTTCGTATTACAATTTTTATTATTGACCGGCTTCAGGAAAGGAAGAGGAAGTTATCAATTCGACTCGTGTATTTTTTTAACCGACTTCCAAAAAGGAGAGAAAGTTATCAATTCAATGCGTATGTATATTTTTTTATGCATGTTCACCGATTACTCCGGGGTGAAATGCAGTTTACTCTCCTTCGCCAAGGCGACTTTTTTATTGGCGCGATAAATGCTCCAATATGGCAACCCTTGTATTTTCATTTTCTCCTCTCGCATCTTCAATGTGGCAACCCTAAGGAGTGCTCCGTTTTAAAGTGTTTGCTTTTAAAACCGTATCCTACCGTTTTCTAAGCCGTTTCCCGATTGGACGCTCCTTTTTGTTACATGTTTTCTTATTGGACGAAAGAAGAGAACTGAGAGAAAAGAAGGAGGTTTAAATTTTTGGAAAAACGTTAATGTTGCAATGGATTGCACGTTGAAATGAAAGAGAGAATATTTTTTGTGTCTTCATTTCTTTCAGAAATTACTTCAAATCTGGGTTTTAATAAACATATAAATATGTTGTAAGTTTTATATTTAAAACAGTAATATAGATGCCATATTTTTATTTAGTTTCATTTTTTTTTTTTTTTTTTTTTTTTTTTTTTTTTTTTTTTTATAAATAATAAAAATTGCTTCCAAAATGTCTACAGTATTCCAAATAATTTCTTCAGGCACCCTTTTGCATTCATTATTTATAAAAAATAACTAAAAGAAAATGAATAAATGTTTAAAATACATTAAATATATTTAAAATAAATATTAAAATAGAAAAAGCCTTTAGATTGTGCCTAAATCAGTCTCTGTCTGCTCTCCACATTTACTCTGTAATGCAAAACTTTCGTATACATACATGCATAATTTTTAGTCGTAAATGCATAAATATTTCTAAACTTGCCTATTACAGTATTTCTAAAATTGGCATAAAAGCCAAATTACTCTTTTTTTTAAGGGAAGATTTTTTTTTAGTTAAAAATAAAAAAGTTGTTTTCGAAAAAAAAAAAAAGAAAGAAAGAAAAGGAAAGAAATGCATTTCGATTTCCTTGCCTCTGCAAGCGTGGGTGGAAGGCAAAGGTTATGTGCTAATAATTATCCCTTAAAATGAATATTTTTTTCTGCAGAACAGTATATATTTTTAAAATTCTTTTGTTCATTTTGTTTAAAAAGTGTTTTACTTTTTTCCTGTGTAAAAACATGCTTTGGATACATTTTGTTACATCAATTACTTTCTGATACATTTAATTATTTTTGTACAGAAATGAATAAAAATTGTTTTTGTAATCGAACTCGAACAACTTTTTTCATTTTTTCATGAATCTGTATATCTGAAATGGTATCCACATTTCTATTCTGTTAAAAAATCAAATTCTTAAGAAGATAATTGTGAACTTAAACGAAATATTTGTTTTATTAAATTGTGATTGTTAAAAGACATTTTCATTTTCATTAAAACACATTTTCGTCTCCCTCCCTCCTCCCCCCTCATTTCTTAACAGATGATGAAATTTTATAAAAGCTTTCTTTATCTTTCAGAAACAGAAGAAAAAAAATTCTTGTGACAAAAAAAAAATAAATTTGAAAAAGACATTATTGAAGACAAAGGTTTTTTTTTTTAAATTATTTAATCTATAATTATAGATTTTGATAAATTACAGCAAGTAAAAATATCCCACTAAAACATTTCTTTTTCAAATCAGTTTTCCATGAAATTATAGTTTGAAGAATCTAAGTTGATGGTTACTCTAGCTGAGGTTTTAATACAACATTACAATTAGCCATCAAACAAATTTAGACTGAGTTGTTTATTGAAAAACAAAATTTATGGAAAGTACAAATCATCTCTTCCTCTTATATATTTTTAAAATGTATATTTTTCAAAGCAATGGCGGATCTAAGGGGGGGGGGCGATGGGGCGATCGCCTCCCCCCCCCCTTGAGCCCAATAAAGGGTCTGAAAAACGATATTAGATGCCCGCACGGATAAAGGAATGGACTTAACCATTATTTTAAGTCACGGAACTGGGTCAGGTCTTTACACTTTCAGAACCGGGCGGGTTGAGTCTTACTTTTTACTGTAGAACGGGATCGATCCACTCTTTTCTTTTCAGGGCGGGTCTGGCGTGGATTTCGTTCTTCCTTGAGGTAAACGCTCGGTCTAAGATCGAATCAGATCATAAGGGGTGAGAAGCAATGACGGATCTAAGGGGGGGGAAGGGCGATCGCCCCCCCCTGGGCTATATCATTCTACCAGGGAGCCAACCAAAAAATGGCAAAGGTATGATCCCCTGGAAGAAAATCCCTCTCCGCCATCGATATACTCAACCACAAGCAAACAGAGGCAGAATAGCAACGACAATAATTAAAATAAATAAATAAATAAATAAATAAATAGATTACAAACACACCCTAGTATCCCCCCCCCCCTTGGGCTAATAAAAGTTTCCTAAAAAGACATGCATCCTAGCAGGAAATGAATTGAAGCCTAACTCGAGTCCGGCGCGGCCCGCGCCTTTTTAATTTCGCAAGGCTCCGGCTGGGTCAGGTCTTCTCGCTTTCAGAACTGGCCGTATCGTGATCATTTTTTTTCTGCAGATTTGGGTCGGGGCCAATGGCGGGTCTGAGGGGGCGATTGTCTTCACTTCTTGGGCTAATAAAAGTTTCCCAAAAAATACATGCATTCTTGCAAGAAATGAGTTAAATCCTAAATAGAATCTGGCCTCCCTCCCGGGTCGCGCCTTCTTAAGTTCGTGAGGCTCGGGCTGTGCCTGACCGCATTCAGAACTCGGCCGTCATTTATTTGATACTATCATAATCATTATTTTTCTGCAGATTTGGGTTGGGCCTGACTTATTTTTGGTCCAGATCGAGTCTGGCCTGGAGTCATTCTTCTTAGATGTCTGCATTAGAGATGACACAAGTTCAGACTTAGCCCGTGTCCGATACGAGATCGTGCTGTTTTTATGCTGGTTTACTGATTCGGACTCATTTTTTCTGAAATCTGAAAACTTTATTTATCGATGAATAGAAAAATTTAAAAAACTTTTTTCCCCTTAAAAATCAATGTCTTGCTATTTTGATAAAAATGAAAGTGAAGCACAATTTTTTTTCTATTTTATTATTTGAATGCTATTAAAAAAAAACAATTAGTCATATCTACATCCGTAGATTTATGTTCAAGCATTGCCGAGGACCGACGATCTGGCGCCTACGAAAAAAGGCGGAAATAATGAATTTATCTTTAGTTCGATTTTTGTTTGTGACAGAGATTATTTTGCAATTGGATCGTTTATTATTTAGACATCTAACGCGAAAAGAATATTTTCTTTTGATTTTATTTTGCGGTTACCAAATAATTTAAAAATATAATTTAATAATTAATAAATTTCTAGTGTATGCAACGTATACAAGTCGAAATCGCCTTTCATATGGAAATAACTGTAGTAATTATCATTTCATTTGGGATCTTTGCTGATGCCGTAGCGGTAAGTAAATGTATTTACCATATTCTTGCGATCGAATAGTATGTTTCCTCTGTTCCTAAAAAAGTGTTGAACTTTAAAAATTTTAATTTGAGGTTATTTTCTGGGTCATGCTATAACGAAGGCTTGTTATGAAGCATGAAATAGTTATAGTTAAGAATGTGCATTTTTTACCGAAAATTTAAAAATGTTGTTCGATTTAACAGATAATAGACAGTATTTTCTACAGGTTCCATGCATTTATTCATGAAACACTTTATTAACAAGTCCATTATCCATAATATTTTCTTACTAAAATAGAGACAAAATATGAGAATCCTTTTATGCGTAAAGTATATTTTTATTTTATACCAAACTGTTCTTTTGATAATATTAAATTTAATTTTTAGTTTAACAGCCTTTTTTATATAAAAAATAGCTTTAAAATTATAATTACTTTTGGAACATTTTTATAAGTATTATGCAATTTTTTCTATTTTATAATTTCATTATCAAGCTTTTGCTCTTGATGCCGCAAAATGTTTCTGGCTCAGGCGGGACCGTGCTGTGGAATAAGAGCCCGAATTTATCTCTAGTCCGCACGACCAAAATTTCCCAGGTCGGGGCTCGGCTCGGAATGAAAGTTAAATTTCGGTCCGTGTCCGACCCAGCCTAGACGTATGCACGCGCCCGGGCCTGGCCGAGTCGGCGAAATGGTTCCGAATTTACTAACGGGCCAGCAAAATTAGAATAATTTTTCCAACAGGCGAGGCCAATAAACAAAATAAACTGGCCAAGCCGGCAAAATAAATTGAAGGGCCATATAGGCCGAGCCCATAAAAAAAAATTAGCGGGCCTACTGACCCTTTATAAAGATTTAAGCAGGAATGTTAAAATATGAGCTATTTTCAATTATATGGGTTTAATGAGGATAAGTATAAATGTGCCTCACCAGCCGATACTAGTTTGGCAACATCAACACAGAAATGTAACTTTCACAATGTAGAGATCATCATCGGAGAATTATACTGTGTGTAACCCGGGTTTAATATTTTTTTTGCAGGCTCGTACCGGCCCGAGATCAGGCTTGCATTGTTTTTTTACATATAGACGATCCGGGCTGGAACTAGACTTAATTGTTTTCAAGGACAGACAATAGGCAGCACCGTGCGAAAGGGGGGGGGGGGCGAAGGATGCGGTCGGCCTGGGCGCGGAAATTTAGGGTGCGCCAAATTTATGCTACCAGCGTAATTTTTGGCCTGTTACAAGAAAAAGTTGGGTCGGGGGGACGCCACATTTTGCTTTGCCCCAAGCGCAGTTTTCTCTTCGCATGTCAAATGATTGCGGATTTTTCTACCTTCTCATGCTGTCGCTTCCAGAAACTCTATTCAAAACGATAATTTTCACAGTATTTTCTTAAACTGATTATTAAAAAAAAAAAGAAAAAAAAAAGCCATAGTTTCTGAATAAAAACGCCTGCTAATCCTGCTAATGCGATCCACAACATAAACATTGTTAACCCGACCAGCAGCAAAAAAGGAAGTCAACCGGACCCAAACCCGACCCACAGTAAAAACTAGAAGTCAACCGGACCCAAACCGACCCACAGCAAAAACTTGAAGTCAACCGGACCCAGACACGACCCGCAGCAAAAAATAAAAGCAACATGATCCGCAGTGAAAAAATTAGCCCCGACCCACGCATTAAAGTCGAGTCTCCAAATTTCTAAAATCGCCCCCCCCCCCCTTGAGGACTCTCCAGATCCGCTCTTATTTCAAAGATAATGGTTTTAATCCTGAAATGCAATAAATCAGTCCTATCCCTTATCTTATTTAGTGGAAAAAAGAGTCAGACTAATTCGTCAATTCCAGGGTTTAGCTACTGCATTTGAAAGTACAGTAGAACCCCGATAATCCGGATCGGTTTGGTAATTTTTTTTCAAGTTTGAGAATTGATTGGCTAATTTCCATAACATTAACTCTGTAAAAATTAATGCACACACTACACAAATTATTCCATAGGCACTGATTATATTAAAAAACACTTTATTAAAAGAATAACACTCACTCGCAGCTCACTGCTGCATTATCGTCTGCACATTTCTCAAACTCAACTTTGGAATAAAAACAGAAAAAACACTTCACTTCTCTTTACTTTCTGGACACTGAGATTTTAATTATAGGTAGCACGGTATCGTCTGCCTACATGGAACATACCGGCCCCCATTGACATGTTTCACATTCAATAATAACTCTTTTTTTACCAAGTACACTAATTACACAAATAAATACAAAAGGTCACTTATATATGTTTACTCATATATAAAAATTGAAAGAAAAAACAATATAACACTCACATATATATATATTTATCTTTTATCTTTTTTTTTTAAGTACTATGATTTTCAGGCATAGGAAAATACATAATTTACTAATCGATCTTTTAAAAATTCCATTCTGAATTTTTACCTGAACTATGCGAAATTTCTCATCACTACCGTAATATACTTCAATAATTCTACCTAATGGCCACTTATTGTTTGGTGTATTTTCCTCTACTAACAACTCTAGATCTCCTATTTTTACATTATCCTTTTCAATTCTCCACTTACCAAATCTTACAATTAATTTCAATTATTGATTAAATTAAATAGAACTTTAAATTTAATTTTTTAACAATTGATAAATAAACTTTTTAGCCTTTGCTTTAAATATCACTTAAACTTTAGTGCTAAACAGAAATATTAGAAAGAAGATAAAAGTGATTAAAACTGCTAGTATCCTACTGATGTTAAATCCTATCAAAATCCCCCTCTTAACATTTTTATCTAAAAAGAAGCGGCGACTACAAGAATTTAAAATACATCACTATAGTTTTAATCCTCTTAAGGATAGCCTAACACACTAGTGCATCCTGACGATGCCCATATTTAGAACAAAAAAGGATAACTTCTTAAAAAGGACTATTATCTCAACAGCACTTAATCACCTGTACACTGACTCCAAATATATTAATAAATCTTTAAAGAAGACACAATAACCGGGAATAAACAATAAAAATTAGCCAAAGTTCCAGCTCAGCCCAACACCCAAAATATTCAAACATATTTATACACAAAATAAAAATGTTTATATAATATTTACACACATCAGAAAACAACTTTTATCAGGTAGGTAGTCACTTAAAATTACTCTCATACTAACAAGATCCACTCAATCTGGCACCTAAGTTTTAAAACATATTCAAAAATATTGATATATACTGCTTTTATATACCTTATACACACTTGAAAAAACCTTGCATATATTTCAACAAGAACACAGCATGTTAATATCTTACACTTATTAAACTTTTTCAATATTGTAATATTCACTAAACAATCTTCAAAGTCCATAATAGGAAGAAATTTCAATTATCATATACATTGATAATATTTCTTACACAATTAACTGTTTTAAACAATATAAAAATATTATTTTCACATATTGAATAAAAAGATCAAAAATCTTTAATATTCAATTATAAAATTTAAGAATAGTGGAACCCCATGATTAAATTCAAAGGTAACCAAATCTCATTTTTACAACATACAAACTCCTAGGTCTTCATACCTCACTCTCTCGAAAAACACAAAATCACATAGGCAAGAGTTGTAGCACGGATACAGATCACCCGAATTCAGACAATCACAAATAAACCTCAAATAATAAACCATTGTTTCCATACTTAACAGATTAGGACAGATTAACCAATGTTGACACCAAGACCACAGAAACTCCTTATTGCCGAGAAATAGTACACCAGCACAAAAACACTTTCACAAAAATTAGACTCTCCTCACAAGCCGGCTGACACTACACAGCTGACTGAATATACTATCACATGATTGTTTCTGTCACTCAGCGAGGAGCAAAGTTAACATCTGAAAATCAATCCCCCTCCACTAAACACAGAAACATTTAGCAAAATTAACATCAGTTTTCAAAACAAAAATTTTCATTCCGAAAAATCTCCATTAAATATACAAAAATTCAGCCCAATAATTGAAAACGAGCCATTCCATGAGAGTCCATCACTTACTAAACACCTCCATAGCAAAAGTTTCCAAATTCTGATTACACCAAACTTGCTTATACTCCACTATGACAACTACCTCTCAACTAACAGAAAAACTTCAGCGGATCTTCAAGCTTTCGTGGGGTGGTCATACACTATTCACTTAAGATATCCAACGCAGAAGATTCTACATTTCTGTTCACCAGAAAGGGTAAGTAAACAATTTAAATCTTTAAATGTACTGATCCCTATAATATGCTATTCTTAAAAGACATGACAATTGTACTGCCCACAACGGAAAACCTATAACAACAACAGCAAGCTATCTACAGAGAACTTAATGTATATATTCAATACTTATTCTAATTTAATATTTCCAATTTGGGTATTTGTGTAGCACCAAGTTTCGGGATCATGCCTTTCACATTTCCCAAAATGGAACGTATCTATTGCTATTTTTGTGATTTATATTCAAAAAATATTGCAGAATTACAGAAAAACTACATACTAAATACACTATACTTAAAACAGAAATAAACAAACATTAATTATTCATTTTATCTGTAAAAATAAAACATATTAATACATATTTCATTAAACATTTGCATATACATTTAACAGGACAAAAATAAATGTACCAGACCAAACTCGAAAATCCTAACACTTAGAATGGTGGATCTCTTCCATGGCTCTAAAACTCTAAATCAACTCTAAAACTCTAAATCAACTCTAAAACTCTAACTCAACTCTAAAACTCTAAATCAACTCTAAAACTCTAAATCAACTCTAAAACTCTAAATCAACTCTAAAACTCTCAATCAACTCTCAAACTCTCAATCAACTCTGAAACTCTCAATCAACTCTGAAACTCTAAATCAACTCTAAAACTCTAAATCAATGACTGGTGTAAAGTAAATAATAAAATTCATCCAGTAAATAAAAATTCAAATTTATTTAGAATATTCTGTACTTAATATGCCAAAATTTTCATGAGATCAAGTTTCCCTAAATCTAACACTAATAATCAAGAAAACCTCCCACACTGAAAAAAATATACTTGATTTTTTAAAACATAATACGCTAAACTTTAAGATTATATATAAAAAAAAAATACCAAACTTTTAAACTAAAAAGAATAGGACATAAACTCCAGGAAATCAGCAAGATCAAGTAAACCTCTGGAGCCATGTCACAAAACAAAATTTAAAATATTAAATTACTCAAAAATATCTATAAACTTTCATTAATAATTCATAAATCTCCGCCCGTAGACAGCACCAAAAACTGATTTCCTACCATTTAAGCACCTTATAAGTTTTTTAAAAACTTTAAATTTATTAAAAATTTAAATATATAAAAGAGTCTATTAAAACATTACACACTTTATTCAAAGTTCAAATATACTCTCAAATCTTATATTTTTCAAAAATCCTCAAATGCAGGCATGTTAATTCCAAAAATATATATATATATAGATGTAACAATTTTTAACTTCATTATACTTAAACTTCAAAATTAAATTTAACAGTTTAAATTTAAAAATATAGCAAAACTATTAAGGCTTTAACACTTTTTTTTATAAATATTAATAAAACACATTTTTAATAAATATCTCTATATAATATTTTTCACATAAACTACTTAAAAATTTATCCATTTAATTATTTTCTATTAAACTAAAAAAAATCATTTCATTTTCAATAAAAAGAATTTTAAAAATTTCACTTTTACTGCAGAAGTCCTCCATCACACAAAGTACCAGAACCGGTAGTTCTGTCGAGAAAATATGTCGTCGCAAAAACGTCATGGCCAAGTAGATTCCCCAGTTTATCAGAGCTCTTGAAAGTATGCAGGATACAGTCTGTCACAACTAAGTCCATGATTCCTTGAAACAAAAGCTCATTCATAAACTCATTTCAAGCACTGTAGATCACAGTTCATGATCGAAAGAAAAACTCATCAGGATGAAGTCCTTTCAGGCACCATAAGGCATCACAGCAAAAAGTCCAACTGGGCGAGGTCGTCATAGGCTATGTAGAGCACAGTTCAAGAAAAACAAAGCTGAAAGGTTCTTGTGAGCATTCAGGGCAATCAAACTTTCATACTGCCCACACACTTCACTTGCTGCACCATGACATTCAAGACAAAAATGCATAAACTCCAATGTTTGGGACGCAGACCATACTCAGGTCTTATCGTCGTTCTTCACACTAATAAAATAAAACCAGCACTGTCTCTCTGGAGGCGATAAACTTTTTTAAAAAATCAGCACAGTTCCTCTTATCATATCCCACGAAAACAGACTGAAAACTGTATTCTCTCAATATGCAAAAAGTCCACTGAATATACAAAAAGCCAACTTATTTGTCCATATCTTAATCACACAATAATTTAAACAGTTCATCTTCAGATTTAACCAACATATGACTTCTTTAATTTTAATTGGCAAAGTCGTTTCAAAGAAAATTTTCACGAAATATGAAGAGCAGCATCTAAACTTCTGACTGCTTCCAAAAAGCATAGTTCCAAAAAAAAAAAAAAAAATTCCAGCGATCGGTATCAAAAACATTTTTTGTCAAAATATTCATTAACTCTTAAAACAATATCTTCTTAAACACAACACTTCCATTAGTTGAGCACAACACTTCACTAATTTAAGCAGAATATTATTCGAAGACTCTCGTGTTCAACGTTGGACAGATCTTTAATAGAACTCTTAACATAACATCAGCACATATTTCAAATTCGATGCTTATTCACTCACATAATTATTTTCACCTCCCGGAACGTCGGACCATGTAAAATAACGTGCACACACTACACAAATTATTCCATAGGCACTGATTATATTAAAAAACACTTTATTAAAAGAATAACACTCACTCGCAGCTCACTGCTGCATTATCGTCTGCACATTTCTCAAACACAACTTTGGAATAAAAACAGAAAAAACACTTCACTTCTCTTTACTTTCTGGACACTGAGATTTTAATTATAGGTAGCACGGTATCGTCTGCCTACATGGAACAAACTCGTTTCATCGTCGTATTCTGAATAAAAAAAACTTTTTCTGAAATCTTTTCGAAAGAATCTGTCTGTAAATATTCAATAAGTTTAACATAAAGGTGTTTTTCTGTAAGTATGTTCGGTTTTATTTCATTTTTTTTCTAATTCTCCGGATAATCCAGATTTTGGATAATCCGGATTGGTTCCGGTCCCAATTAATCCGAATTATCGGGGTTTTACTTTACATGTGTACAACATGTTTTAATTTAAATTCTAACTTTTTGCAATCAAAGTACTACTCTCCAAGACACAAGCATTTTTTCCGCGAATTTATACAGTTGCACCACTTTTTTGTTTAAAAAGCATTTTTACTTGCACCTTGGAAACATGTGCGAGAGAAATTTTCTAAACAATGCACTTTTCAAGTATAGTTGTGCATGTAGAAAAAATAATAAAAGGAAAATATTTATGAATATGAGGTTGGTGGATTATTTGCGACTTTCGACAGCAAAGCCTATGTAAGAAGCGCTTAATAAAAAAAAATCCGAATTAGTATATAAATGTATACTTTACTTTATTAAAAATACCAATTATAGGCATTATTTTTAGATCTTTTAAAAAAATCTTGAAAATAATTTTATATATCATAAAATACAATTGTCACTATCACAATAAAAGTTTTTATAATCCGAAATTTAAAACTGATAACGTTTTCGTCCTTCCTAGGACATCTTCAGTCAGCGTAAGTGTCCTAGGAAGGACGAAAACGTTATCAGTTTTAAATTTCGGATTATAAAAACTTTTATTGTGATAGTGACAATTGTATTTTATGATATATAAAATTATTTTCAAGATTTTTTAAAAAAGATCTAACACTAATGCCTATAATTGGTATTTTTAATAAAGTAAATTATATATGAAGGCATTATACTTGTGATTGTGGTTATCTACAATTTCCTGAATACATAAATGTATACTTTTCCTATAAGGTATAAGCGCAAAAATATCAAGAACGTAAATTATATCGAAATAATACAGTGGCAGGTGTTACAAGGATTGTGTCTAATAACAGTAGTGCTTATATTATCATCAAGTGATATTAATTTCATTAAGCTTTGTGAAGGAGCTAGAGTTAGTTAGCCCCCTTCAGAATAAGGATACCAACCAATCTCTGTTTATTTCAAATTTAGAAGAGTCTGACCTGTCCTTAATACAGTGGATTTCATTTTAATGCCATAAAATTTAAAAATATCCTTAAAAAATAATGAAATTAAAACTAACTTTTAACTAGTGTTACCGGTCTCACAGACCATCGCTTTTTTCAATTTTCATAGTTTAACTTGTAATTTTCAGTTTAACTGCAAACAATACCAAAATTTTATTTCTTTTGGAACTTTAGTACTATCATCTGAGATTTTTAAATAAGTGAATTTTAATTCTAATATAATATTGTACAAAAAACACCATGCTATGAATAAATCATGCTTTTTATTCATCTGTCGAACTTACGGTCTCACAGACAACTTCACACTAGTTACGTTACACTTTCTGTCACATCAGTTGTGACTAAAAAAGCTCGAGTTATTAATTAAAAAAAGATTGGGTTAAATTTTGCAATGAAAGAAAGATTGTGTGTTAAAAATTTTAAAGGTGTATTGTGTATATTTTATGAAATAGAGCATCATTTACATATTTTTAAAATTTCTTTTTAATAATTTGCAATAAAAATTATAAAACTATACTTGCAGCCAATTTTCTAAAAATATGTGTGTCAAAGTATGATACAGGGTATAAATTAGAAAAATTCATCTGTTTCTTTGCAACAGTTTCTGAGGTAAAGGGTCATCAATATGACAAATTTAGTGTTGACAAGATATAAGTGTTCGAACCTCTTTAAAAACTTGACGCAATTCGGGTATAAGAAAGTCAGACGTCTTTAATAAATTATATAAACAACTATGAAAACAAAAGAAGTATTATGCTGGCTTATGTATGAAGTTTACAAAACACATTTGATAACACGTATTAGATTATGTCTGTTTGTATATAATAACAGATAAACGACCTCTATACCTATACTATTATAGTAATACTATAAAGCAGTAACATTTGTGCGTTTGTGGGAAATAGTCTCTAACTACCTAGTCGATTTAAAAATAATGGAGGTTAAAAAAAAAAAATAGTGACTATTTATGCTCCAAAAAGGTCACAACAATTTTCAAGGGGCGAAAGAGCGAAAAAAAATTTAACATTGGGATTTCTGTGATTTTCTAAGAGCTAGAAATTTTCGAAATTGAATGAGGATTTCTTTAAAGATACGATTTGAAGAAAGGCTTTTGATATACAGAGTGTATCTAAAGTATTGGGCAAAACTTTAAGGGGTGATAGTACACATCAAGACAAATAATATTAAATGGAAAACTAAGGATCCCAAACGTCTTCCGAAGGAGATAGGCGCCATCAAAGTTTAGGGTCCATAATTTGAAATGATCATAAAAAATCATCTCATTAAACTTTTTCAGAAGTTTAGACGTAAACATAAATTTTGAGCTCAAAATCTGTGGTTAAGTAGCGCAAATGGAACTGTGTTCAATAGGAGTGCGTAGAATCAAATTTCAAATGATTATAAAAAACAGAATAAATGGTCAATTGATTTGTGGTTTTCACTAAAACTATTCTTTATGTCAGTATTGCCTTGAAAATAAATTATAAATATAAATTTCAAAAAATGTCGATAGAGGGTGCTTTAAACTTTGGAGTAACGTACAACTATTTTTTACCGTTATTTTTTGCATCTCAATAAATTTTTTTTGAAGCTTAGAGATAAACTTAAATTTTGTTCTAAATATCTGAATCATTGAGAATGGTGAAGTAGCGCTAACTGAACTGTGTTCAATGGGGGTGGGAAGGTTCAAATTTCAAATAATTATACAAAAACTATTACTGTTATTTTTTTTATCTGATTAAATGCTTGCAAAAGCTTAGACTTAAATTTTGAGCTCAAATTATGAATCGTTAGGAGGGGTTAAGAAGCGCAAACTGTGTTCAGGAGTTGAAATGTTGCCCTGCCCACCCTACGAACACAGTTCAATTTTTCGCTTCTTAATAACTCACAACGATTCAGATTTTCAGCTTAAAATTTAAGTCTAAGCTTTTAAAACAGTTATTCAGATAAAAAAATAACGGTTAAAAAAATTGTTGGTTACTCTAAAGTTTAAGGTGCCCTCTAACATAATTTTTTGAAATTTATCTTTAAAATTTATTTTCAAGGAAATACTGACATAAAAATGGTTTTAGAGAAAGCCGCAAACAAATCGGCCAATATTCCGTTTTTTATAATCATTTGAAATTTGAGTGTCCCATTCTCATTGAATACAGTTCAGTTTGCGCTACTTAACCACTCTCAACGATTCAGATTTTCAGCTTAAAATTAAAGTTTATGTCTAAGCTTCTAAAAAAAATTAATTAGATGCAAAAAATAACGGCAAAAAATAGTTGTACGTTACTCCAAAGTCAAAAGCGCCCTCTATCGACATTTTTGAAATTTATATTTATAATTTATTTTCAAGACAATACTGACATAAAGAATAATTTTAGTGAAAACCGCAAATCAATTGACCAATTTTTTCTGTTTTTTATAATCCTTTGAAATTTGAACCTACCCACTCACATTGAACACAGTTCCGTCTGCGCTACTTAACCACAGATTTTGAGCTCAAAATTTAAACTTATGTCTAAACTTCTAAAAAAATTTAATGAGATGCAAAAAGTAATGGTAAAAACATAGTTGTTCGTTACTCCAAAGTCTAAAGCACGCTCTATCGGCATTTTTTGAAATTTATATTTATAATTTACTAGCTTTCCGCCCGCGTTTTTGCCCGCATGGAATTCGGTTATATTGCGTTATAAAGCACAACTATAAGAAAACTTCTCATTTCCACGGAAAAATGTAAGAAGCGCGATGTAACGCTGGATACGATTAGTTGTTAAACCAAAACTGAATGGTACACTATATTATATGTTTTCCCTTGTGGAGCAAAAACATGCAGATTTTGGGCACTGGAAACCCGGGAACACGCTACATAGAGCTGGCCATGCTGACGTTGAGTCTGTTGCGATAAACTGACTTGAGTACGAATATCATTCTCAGAAGCCCTCAAAGAAGCTTGGCGAGCGGCTTGCTTCTCAAGTCTTTGCTGGCGCTGAGATGGTAGCTCAGCAGCTTTCGAAGCAGCCTGACGCTCTGCTTGTTCGCGCCTTCTTAATTCAGCATGGAGAGACGATTCTTGAGATCGGGCAATTTTCATTGCCCGAGCTTTAGATGAGATGCTCGACAAATTAGATTTACGTTTGCGAGGCATTGTGAAAATATGAGTAAGCTATAAACCTAAACTAAACTAAAATCCCAAACTAAACTATAACAATCTAAACGACGAATAAAGCGACGTAATTACCTATCAAAAAAACAATAACTACTTTAGATATCTACCTAGAAAAAAAGCACTAAACTAACCTAACCTAACTATTATACAGCTACTGCACATCGTTACCACGTTTTAAAAACACCCAGCACCATCTATCGCATACCTCAAGAACTAAATAACGTAACTAATACTTATACCAATTAGTAATTCGTTGACTTATAGTTATTTCAGGATAAGTAGATGTAAAAAAGAACATTTTAGACGATAAAACAAATAGTACGTCATCCCTCGGGAATTCCTCATTTTCGTAGATTCATTATCGTATCATTTAGCTTCTAAATTTACATGTTCATATTCGTTTGCAGTATATAAGTAGATGTAAAAGAACAGTTTAGATGATAAAACAAATTGTACGTCATCCCTCGGGAATTCCTCGTTTTCGGGGATTCATTATCGTATCATTTAGCTTCTAAATTTACATGTTTATATTCGTTTGCAATATTTTATCTTGTTTTAAACGACACACAGCGCCATCTCCAATCCATCCATCAAGCAAACTATATTTTTTTCCCCCCGGGAATATCAATTTTTTCCGGGATAAAAAGTACCCTATTATTTAATCCGGACTTCTAACTTTAAGTCTGCAAAATTTCAAAGCAATCGGTTCAGTAGTTACGGCGTGAAAGCGGAACAAACAAACAAACAAACTCACTTTCCGATTTATAATATTAGTAAGGATTTTCAAGACAATACTGACATAAAGAATAGTTTTCGTGAAAACCGCAAACAAATCGACCAATTTTTCTGTTTTTTATAATCATTTCAAATTTTGGATCCTAAACTTTGATGGCGCCTATCTGCTTCGGAATACGTTTGGGACCCTTAGTTTCCCATTTAACATTATTTGTCTTGATGTGTACTATTACCCCTTAAAGTTTTGCCCAGTAGTTTAGATACACCCTGTATTTTTGAATATATGCGTTTCAGTGTACAGTATGTTCGGAAATAATCACGTAATTTTAAAGATTAATTTTTGAGAGGTGGCTTGTAAAAAATTATAAATACTACTGCATAGATATGTAAATAAGGTATTTACACAAAGTTTATGTGACACCAGTGCTATGGAAATTACACAAGAACATATGCGAAGTACTCTAGCTAATAATATTAATGTCTATATTACTATCAATCAGTATTCTATTCATTAGAATTTTGGTTGAGTATGGGATTTCCTAAGCGTCTAGAATTGAGAAACTAATCAATCACTGTTTATTCCGAATTTAGGAGAATTAGGTATGATTGATAACATTTATTACGGAAGATTTTACATTATGGGATAGTTGAGTAGTATAAAACATAGGGGGAACTGGGGTACATTGATACATGGGGCACATTGATACACTCCCTGTACGGCGCAAAGAGTCATTGCAGGAAGTTTGAAAACAGCTCCAAAAGGTGATACTAGTGTACTCAATTACATTCAGAAACTCTTGGAATGATTCAGTAGTTTGATGAAATGAGACGAGTGATTAATTGTTTTTATAGGTCAAAAGTAAATTTGAGTTGTACAATTTAAATTGTATTATAAAACTGTTCCAGTATTTTCAACCAAAAAGAATACTCTCCCTGGCAAGTAAAGCTACTCTTTATCAGTTCCTCATTCTTTATTATTAGATAAATTATGAAGTGTTGGATTTGAGACTCATTTTATTCAAAATGACTGCATGGGGCACATTCATACGGTCTATGTCGGGGCACATTGATACAACCTAAATCCTTTTCTAGTTCATTTTTTCGTTGTTTTTTACTATTAATTTTTTTTATCATACACTCCTTAATCCAGTCATTTTTCGCCAAAAATTTCTAATATTAGTTTTTATTGAAGGGAAATAGCTCTAATTTCTTAATATTCGAAAATTTTATAGTATTTTTGCAAACAGAAAACGTACGAACTTACCCAACATCTAGTTCTAGTAGAATTAACAAAAGAAAAGGATGGCAGCCTGGAAAATCTCAAATTTATATCGATTCTCCAGAGAAAAAGTATTTTCGACATGAGAAATGTTAAGTAAGGGAAACAAGCTGCAGAACAACACGGGATAATTATATTATAAACAGAATTTTTAATATAATTATCATTTATTTTCTGTTTATAAACCGATTTATAAACAGAAAATCTTGTAATTTTTTCACCTTTCATAAGAAAGAAGATAATGCTGGGGTTGAAGTGCGAGATATGACAAAGTTACCGTCACAACTATCAGACAAGGTACACCCAGAATATCAGGTTGTTATAAATTTCATTTTGATTGCTTTAATATTGCATACAAATAAATTGTGGGCGATTTGAATTTCTATAAATAAATATAAAATGTTTTGCTAACTATTTTTTTATGAAAAATATGCATTATTGTTATTTTGTCTCTATTTTCCCAGATGTATCAAAGTGTCCCATGAGGTGTATCAGTCTGCCCCGGAAATGGGGCACATTGATACAAATGACTTTTTTTTTAATTACATGTGAAAATAATATATAAAACAACGATTGTACATTTTTATAACACACTGCTCAAATTTTGCTGACACCACATGGAAAAAAAAAATAGAAAAAGCTGCATCAATGTACCCCAGTTTCCCCTACATGTCTTGAATATAACGATTTCAAAAATTAATATTGAAATATAATTTTTTAATATATGCTTTTATTGCTCAACGGTTCTGGAAAATTATCATTGAATTTTAATATTGAATTCTATATTATATATAAAAAACATCAACGGTGGAAACACCTGAACAATAAATTTCGTTATATCTGAAAATTACTGAATTTCTAAATGTATGAGAATTTCATTTTCCACATCTATACACATATAAAATAGCCTATCGTGACTGACTGATATTCAACGATTTCAACGTATTTCAACTATTTTAGAAATTCCACTCCGTTAGAGGGTTAAAAAAGTGTCGAAAAATTTAAAGTATGTTGAACATCTCAGCAGTCGTTTTTGGTCTTTCATTCCATTCCACAATTTACACCCGGGGAAGCAGTTTTTCAACTTTTTTGAAATCATAAAAAATTATCATTTTAGATAGGATTTTTTACGATGCTCTCTAATAAATATTACTTATATGTAAATTTGAAAGAGACGAGTCTATTCGTTATAGTTGGAACTCTAGAGGAGAGGGGGGGGGGGGGCAATTTTCTAAATTTGGCTTACAGTCTTCATATGATATGTTATTGGGAAGCTCTGTTACGTTATTTCATATTATTTGCCTCCCGCGCTTCCTTCCCACTTTTCCTGCCCAGGGGGCATTTTTCTAAATTTACCCGACACTCATCATGTGATATATCGTTAAAAAGCCCTATAATTACTTATATTACGCACTATCCGAACCATTCCCCCATTTGCCTTTTTTAAGGGGGTACAGTTATCATGTTCCTTCAGGAGGTCTTCTAATAATTGGAAAATTTTAAAAATAATCTTAATAACGTAGAAAAATCTATAAAAGATACTGACCTTATTTACCATCCATTTAGTCCAATTTTTTACACAAGGGGTGCTTTTAATTCTAATTTATTTGGCCATTTTGCTACTAATTACCTAAAAATTCTAATTTTTTATACTTAAACTACTTTACCTTTTCATACTTACTCGCGCCTTTTAAACATTTTGTGAACAGGAGATGCCGTCACAAGACTTTTGCACTATTGTGGCTCTCTTTTAGCGTTTCAACAGTGTATTCTTTTTAATTCCATCATACAAAAATGTATCCGAAATATTGTCCATTAAGGATGATTATCGAAAGTACGTTTTTATTTAGGGTATTTTAAGTTTAACTAAATTTTTGCATACTATGTAGTATATATAAATTCTGTAAACCATATACTGGGCTACACAAAAAGCTTCGTAACTAATACTGGGAATAAGTGTGAATTGTTTAAATGTTTTTTAGGTAGATTTCGTAATAAATAATACCTATTTAAATCGTTACCATGGTAAATTCTTTTGAAAAATTTCTTTATAATTTTTCATTATATACTCCAGGAACCCCAAACCACCCCATCTAAAAAATTTATATATATATGTATATGTGTGTGTGTACTAAATTTTGTCCACACGATAAAAGTCGCAATTGTGAACGAATTGTCTTCAAATTCGCCAAATACATTGAGATGGTTAATATCTCGGTAGGGAACTGAAAATGTGCAAAATCGGCCCAACGGGTTCGGACAAAAGAATACCGCCTTAACAGCACTCTAATCTTACAGAATAATGACAGGAAAAAATAAACATTTTTCATTTTAGCAGTTGCCAACATTTAAAAAATAATAACAAAATTCTTACTACAATAATTACTTTATTATTGCAAATTTTGCCCATGAAAAATGAAAAAAAAATGTAATTTGACAAATTTTAGAAAAATAGAACATTACATCAAAACTTTTCTATATGAAGATTTCCGCTTGAAAACGGAAAATGCATTAAATAACTTGATGGTTTTTTTTAAAAAGCAAATATTACGTTATATTGGAAATATCGAGACTAACGAGAAAGACAGGCTACCGCGGTGTACCTCAAGTATTTATTTTTACAGAACGCTTGAATGACGTATGCTCTATTCATGCTCCCGCATTGGTGCATTCGAGCATCACGTGATTCCAGCGGTCCGTAAAAAAAGACACCTGGAATGAACCGCGATAGTCTGTCTTTATCGTTATTTTCGTCTTTATCGTTATTCTGTCTTTATCGCTAGAGTGACGTATTGCTCTTTTCGTACATCTTTATTTATGCATTCAACTATCACGTAACTCCAGCGGTCTGTAAAAAAGAAAAAAAAAAGTAATTTTATATGCAAATTGGTTGCCTGTAAAGTCGGTATACGGGCGAAAGTTTTACGTGACAACGACTTTGAGTTGTAAAATAATTTTAATGTGAATATTCATTCGTATAGTAGGAAGAAGGATGAAATAATAGTAACAATTTAAAACATTTATTTATACAAAGAATTATATTTAAAACATTAATTTATACAAAGAATCTCGCACTGAATTTCATATTAACAAAATTTTATTTTTACCTTTACACATACATACGTATTTATATACAAATATACATACAATAACTTGCAATACACTGTGTTTGTTAAACACATTTTACTTCATGTTTATTGATGTCAAATGTTGAATTTTGTAAACAGCATATTAAAGAATTTTTCAATGAGCAGAATATAACTAAAGTAAAATGGCTTTCACTAATCACATATCATTAGTTTTCCATAATATACCACCGAATTACGAAATAAACTACACTTATTTTCTTTGTACTTTATACTAATAACTAATACATAACGTATTTCGTCTTAGTTTGATACTATCTAAAATTCCTATTAAGCACCGCCCCTTCCTTGCAGCGAATTCACATTCACGTTCAGAAAATGGTCCCACAAGTGACCGGAAAAAGTTAAGAGAAAAGTGAGCGCGTATCGTGAGCGGAGCGTAACGTAACGTAACGCAGTTTCTTGAAGTGTCTCCCGGCAAACCAATTTACAAGACGTTGTCACGTCAAAAAAAAAAAAAAAAAAGAAGATGCGTTGCATGGAATAGCGGTAGTCTGTCTTTTTCGTTAGCCTCGGGAAATATAATGGATGAAAAGCAGGTGAATCTTAACATCATGTGAGTTTGTCAAATTGTATTGAAACATTATAAAAAACAGACTATAAAAATATTTGCATACATTAACATTTTGAAATTCTCTGGTTTTATTTTCGCCATATCTAAATCTATTCCATATACATATGCATGTGGATATGCGGGTATATTAGAATTTTCACAAAAGGTGTAGGTCCCTAGAGCTCATTTTTAGTGATGAAACTGATTTTATCTCTTATCTTGATTTAGTTTTCGCTGGTGAAACTTGTACTTAACTTCGAAATCTACCTTCGTTTGTAGTCCGAGCCGGCAGGGAGTTTCTCAATTTGAACTATGCATTTTCGAGCTCAAGTGTATTTTCTATACTAAGAGATCAGTTTTTCAGATGCACTTTGCGTTTTCAAAATTGTTTACAAAGATATAATTATTTATCTTTAATGCGTTAATTACAAAAGTTTTGTCAAAGTATTCTGAAACATCTAGAAAGGGTCTTATTATCTATGCTTGACGCATGAATTTTTATTTGTTTTTTTAATTTTAAATTTGGGTGCATTGTAGGAAAAACTGAAGAACAGTGAATGGTATATTACATGTACCATTAGTAAGTCAAGTCTAGTAAATTCAAGTTATAAACTGCACACCAACAGATTTTGCGTTTTCGAATTCAAGTTAGAATATGCCGTAATATTCAGCAATAAGAAAAAAGATTTTCTTGGATCTGAAATTCGGAAAAAAAATTTCGACAAAGAAGGAGTTAACTCGAGTAGGCTTGGTTGGATCGCCGTATGTTACTATAACATAATTAGGCTAAAAGAACACCAGAATTATCTTAGAAGCCAACAAATGTGACAAATCTATAATAGCTAAACATTGTTGGAATTCTAATCACCAGTTTAATTATCCTAAAGCCAAAAGTATTTAAAAATGTAATCCAGATTTGGATCTAGATTTTTTTTCCTGCGTGAAAGTTATGACCAGCAATCCTTTTCTTTCGTTTGTGTGGAGGATCCTGTGCAGTGACTTATTGTTTTCTGGTCAATGCGTCATTTATTTTAGATATATAAACTTTTGCTTTCGGCTTTTTTGATCATTTTATTAGCCAGTATTCAGAACTATAACTGGGGAGTTTCTTTTTTTAACCAGTTTAATATTTTTTCCCTCGTACTGAGGAAGTGTATCAAGGAATCTTCGAAACAGCTGTATATGATTTTTTGTGTCATATTTACATGTACTTGTGCATTCAAACGTTGTTAAGACATTTAGTTTATGTATTGGAATTTGAACAAAGTGTTTAATTTATGATTATACATCATAATTAATAAAAACTACACTGTTAAAAATCTTGTTCTAGTTTGAACCAAGAAAGTTTGTTTTTTGGTGCTCCATATCTGCCACCGTAAGATGGTGAAATCTTGAACCAAAATTTGGAGCTCACATTGAAGCATAGTTCCAATACTTGGAACGAGGTTGAACTAGGAAGCTCCAAATGTTGGAACGAGATTTCACCATCTTATGGTGGCAGCTATTGAGCACCAAAAAACAAACTTTTTTGGTTCAAATTAGAACAAAATTTTTAACAGTGTAGTTGGATGTGTCAATCCAAAATTTTTCTTCTATCTCATTCGTACATTAAAAAAAAAATAGTTACATATGTTAATGCTTTAATAATTTTAATTCATTATTATACCAACTTTTATTGTCATCGTAAATTTCTGCTTCAGTCAATTAATCGGATTGAAAACGATTTTCCGTCTCTGCACGCACCGATGGACAATAGAATGATAGGCAGACTTTTTTTCAAATTCAGGGAGGTCTTACTTGCCATACTCAAAAATAATGATACACAAAAATTTTAGTTCAGTTTTATGCATAACTTCATGCACTTTTTGATCGTAAATAATGAACATGACACAGACATCGTGATTATGGCGAATCTTACCAACGAATTTTTTTTTTAAATTCACGGCGGACCTTCTAGTCATAGCCAAAAAGTTACACAAAAAATTTAGTTCAATTCTATGCCTAACTTCATTAACTTTTAGGTGGTGCAATATTGAAAATGGCACAAAAATAGCTATTGCAGCGCCTCCTTCTGAAGATTTTTTTTTCAAATTTAGGGAGTACCAACTAGCCATAGCTATACACTTACACAAAAAAATTGGTTCAATTCGATGCATAACTTCATATACTTTTGGTCGGTACAGTATTGAAAATGGCATAAAAATCGCGATTGCAGCATCCCCTTCTGGCGGAATATTTCAAAATTGAAGGAGGAACTGCTTGCCTCAGCCAAACACACTCACAAAAAATTTGGTTCAATTCTATGCATATTTTCAGACACTTTTTGATGGTAGAATGGTGACATACGGACACACACACAGGCACACAAGCACACGGACAGACAGACATTTTGTAAAAACATGTTTTTTGGAATATCTGACCCATAAAACGTGTAAATCCGTCGAAAACCGGAAGTCAAAAAAAATTTCGATTACAATACTTTCTTCTATTGCAGATAGAAGAGATGAAAATCTTAATATTGGTGTATGCATTTAATTTTCCTACTATTGGTACGAAAAATACATTATATAATGACAGAAATGAAGTATTTTACCTTATAACAGTAATTTCTATTCAACTGCATTCTGTTCATTAGACTGATTGTTGAACACAATAGAGCTTTAGCTTACTGAATTGAGAAATCAATCTCAATCAAAGTCTATTCCGAATATAAATGAACTAGCGGATTACATCCGAGTTTCCTGGGTTACAGAACATATGTGAAAATTATTTGTTTCTAAATCCAATATATTTTTTAAATCTCTAATATAAAAAAATGAAAATTTTTTTGTCTGTAATTTTATACAAATTGCTAACTTGGAAGCCAGAGTTGTGAAATTTTAATTATATGTGTTTTAAAACACTGTCGAAACAACTAAAATATTCCGGAATCGAAATAATTTATAGTTAATTTTTAATCAATAAAATAACTAGCTATCTAATAGTAATTTCCCAATAAATTTGAAAATTTTTCATTATAGCAGTTGCCAACAATTCAAAAGCCATAATAAAGTTCTTACTACAATAATTATTTTTCTATTCCAAGATTTCCACGTGAAAAATGTAAACGGAATAAAAAATCTGAGAAATTTAATAAAAATGAGAATTTTACGTAATATAGGAATTATGTAACTGACCAAAACCGTCATACATATTAAGTATCCAAAATTAATGCTGAAAACTGGCGAAAACTAATGTTCCTACATCCTTCGGTAAGAGTTGCGACATGATGGCAATAAATTCTAATTGGACAAAATCTGTTTTCAACCGCCGCAGGCGATCGACTGCAGCGCTACCATAGACTTTACATGGGATGAAATTAGAAGGTTTTAAAATCCTCATCATTCATAATATTTTCATGCTTTTTTCGATTTGTAACATCAATTTTCATGTTAAAAAATGTTCATATTATGGATATAGATATAATTTTGCCTACGAATTTCGCATTTTTCATGCAAAAATATTTTTTTCTTCCGTAAGTTTCGTTTTCATTCTGCCAGCAAGAGCAAATATCCCATCATTTTCTCGTTATATTTTATGTATATACATATAATTTGAATTATTTTTATTGGTATGACTAAACTGTATATATATCCATGCGTTGTTTTGGTGGAATTGCATCACAAGTATTTTTTTTTCCTTTTTTCCGTCATAAGTAATCAAAATAGGTTTGGCGAGGAATACAAGAACGCCAAATGCCAAATTCTTTTATGAACTTGTTTCGAGGTTAAAAAAGTCGTTTCGTTAGCATTTTTGTAGATGGCTTGGTGTAATGGTTAGCATACAGGTCTCGTAACCACAACGTTGTGGGTTCGATCCTCGATCTGGATTTCCTCTCTTTTTTTTTCTTTCTTCATTGATTTATTATAAGTTACGCTTATTTTTTTTGAATAATTTATTACCAGTTAATAAAATATATATTTTTTAGATTGGTTTTTTTTCAATGAAACTAACTTTTAATGTTAAATATCATCCAAATGCTATATTTTGATAATTAAAAAGAAACATTTTACTTTTTTTCCCTTATTGATTTATTAAAAGTTACTTTATTTTTTAATTAATTCTTTCAAAAAAAAAAAAAAAAAAACTAAGTTTCAATATTTATTTATTTAATTAATTAATTAATTATTTATTATCAGTTAATAAAATATTGTATTTCTTTAGATTTTTTTTAAAAAAGAAATTAAGTTTTAATATTAAATATCATCCAAGAGCTATATTTTGATAATTAAAAAGAAACATAAATTTTAATGTAATAACATCGAATAAAATTACATTTTAAATATTTTTAAATCGTAATTCAATAACATAAAAATGTCTAATAACTAGAGATAACTTATCTCAGCATTCATTTTTATGAAATTAACCTTTCACTGTACAATTTTTTCTATTTTTATGATTTTTTAATTTTTTTAAAAATAATTTAATAATATAAAAATATCTAATTACTACAGATAACTTATTACAGTATTCATTTTTATGAAATTAACCTTTCACTGTACGATTTTTTCTATTTTTATGATTTTTTAAAATTTATTTTATTATTATTATTTTTAAATCTATATATAGGTCTCATAATGAGAAAAATAGGAAAAATAATTAAGTTCAAAATTTTCAGCAAAAATTTTATATTTTATGGTATGTTCTATATGTGCACATTTAAGGTTTTAAAATATTGAATCACTATATTTTGCTACAAAATAAACTTATTTCAGAATTTTTTTTTTTTTTTTTTTTTTTTAAATTAGTTATTCTTTTTTTACCGATTCTTTCCAAATAACGACATTTTAATATTTAATTAATTAATTTATTTATAATATATTATATTAGTTAATAAAATATTATGTATTTTTACACCAATTTTTCTCAATGAAATTAAGTTTTAATATTTAACATAATCCAAGGGTTATATTTTAATAATTAAAAAAAAACCTAGATTTTAATTTAGTAATAACATCGAATAAAATTACGTTTAAAATATTTTCATGTCGTAATTTAATAGCATAAAAATATCTAACTACTAGAAATACTACAGGTAACTTACTACAGGTTCATTTTTATAAAATTAACCCTCTACTGCATGATCGATAGTTTCTATTTTTATGTTTTAATAACAATAATAACATTGAACTATATCAAGCTATGAAGCGCTTTAATTCAAAAAATTAGTGTATGTATATAATGTACACATATATTTTAATCCATTAAAAGTTTTCTTAAAAGCTGCTGTAACAATAAATTATAAATTATTCCTGATTGGATAAATCAAATAACAAACAAACAAACAAAATAATAATAATAACAAAATAAACAGACAAGGTCAAATGAGCTTTCGTTTGATTTCTGTCCTTAATATATTTCCTGTATATTCTTACAACTTTCATTGAGATTATCAGCAGATAATTTTTTTGAAAACTCAAGAAGAGTTCATTGATCATTATGGAATATTTATGTTTTGGAAACATTAATACTTTTTTTTAATTCTAATAATAATAATAATAAATAATAATTAATTAATAAAATTATAAAGGCAAAAAAGTGGAATTGTAACATACTAAAATGTTTTGAGAAATAAGTTATAAAATCATGTTTTCCTTTTTCAAAATATATAAAAATTTAATTTTTAAGATTAAAGTGAAATCGATTGTCCTAAATAATGCAATATAATATGTATAAATATTATTTTATGTTATAAATGGTTTCAATTCATTCACTATACTCTTAGAAAATATAAATTAAATAGATAAATGTTTATTGTTAAATTCTAAGTAATAAATTTAAAATAAATATTAAATGAGCTATGAATTTCACAGTGCAACTTTTTTCATAATAGGGACAAAAACGGAAATAAACAAAATATACTATATTCCAGACTCGTTCTAAAAAAGAAGAAAATTTGTTTTGTTTATCTATTTCCGATTCGTAAGAACGCGCATTAAAATAATAATAATAGCAATGATAAAAATAACCAAAGGGCGAGGAAGCGCCAAGAATAAAATTCAGGGTTGCACGCGTTTTCTTCCATCCTCCACTTTTCTTCCACTGAGCATGCGTACTTGATTTCATGACGCTACTCTTACAAACAAGGTCCAGGTGCTCTAGCGAAAACTAGAGCACCTGGACCTTGTTTGTAAGAGTAGCGTCATGAGATCAAGTACGCATGCTCAGTGGAAGAAAAGTGGAGGATGGAAGAAAACGCGTGCAACCCTGAATTTTATGCTTGGCGCTTCCTCGCCCTTTGGTTATTTTTATCATTGCTATTATTATTATTTTAATGCGCGTTCTTGCGAATCGGAAATAGATAAACAAAACAAATTTTCTTCTTTTTTAGAACGAGTCTGGACTTTACATTGGACTTTACAATATAGTATATTTTGTTTATTTCCGTTTTTGTCCCTATTATGAAAAAAGTTGCACTGTGAAATTCATAGCTCATTTAATATCTATTTTAAATTTATTACTTAGAATTTAACAATAAATATTTATCTATTTAATTTATATTTTCTAAAAGTATAGTGAATGAATTGAAACCATTTATAACATAAAATAATATTTATATATATTATATTGCATTATTTAGGACAATCAATTTCACTTTAATCTTAAAAATTAAATTTTTATATATTTTGAAAGAGGAAAACATGATTTTATAACTTATTTCTCAAAACATTTTAGTATGTTACAATTCCACTTTTTTGCCTTTATAATTTTATTAATTAATTAATATTTATTATTATTATTATTAGAATTTAAAAAAAAAGATTTTTAAAAGTATTAATGTTTTCAAAACATAAATATTCCATAATGATCAATGAACTCTTCTTGATCTTAGTTTTCAAAAAAATTATCTGCTAATAATCTCATTGAAAGTTGTAAGAATATACAGGAAATATATTAAGGACAGAAATCAAATGACAGCTCATTTGACCTTGTCTGTTTATTTTGTTATTATTATTATTTTGTTTGTTTGTTTGTTATTTGATTTATCCAATCAGGAATAATTTATAATTTATTGTTACAGCAGCTTTTAAGAAAACTTTTAATGGATTAAAATATACGTGTATATTATATACATACACTAATTTTTTGAATTAAAGCGCTTCATAGTTTGATATAGTTCAATGTTATTATTGTTATTAAAACATAAAAATAGAAACTATCGATCGTGCAGTAGATGGTTAATTTTATAAAAATGAACCTGTAGTAAGTTATTTCTAGTAGTTAGATATTTTTATGCTATTAAATTACGACATGAAAATATTTTAAACGTAATTTTATTCGATGTTATTACTAAATTAAAATCTAGGGTTTTTTTTATTATTATTAAAATATAGCCCTTGGATTATGTTAAATATTAAAACTTAATTTCATTGAGAAAAATTGATGTAAAAATACATAATATTTTATTAACTAATATAATATATTATAAATAAATTAATTAAATATTAAAACGTAGTTATTTGGAAAGAATCGGTAAAAAAAGAATAACTAATTTAAAAAAAAAAAAATCTGAAATAAGTTTATTTTGTAGCAAAATATAGTGATCCAATACTTTAAAACCTTAAATGTGCACACATAGAACATAACATAAAATATAAAATTTTTGCTGAAAATTTTTAATTTAATTATTTTTCCTATTTTTCTCATTATGAGACCTATATATAGATTTGAAAATAATAATAATAAAATAAATAAAAAAAATCATAAAAATAGAAAAAATCGTACAGTGAAAGGTTAATTTCATAAAAATGAATACTGTAATAAGTTATCTCTAGTTATTAGATATTTTTATATTATTAAATTATTTAAAAAAAAAAATAAAAAATCATAAAAATAGAAAAAATTGTAGGGTGACAGGTTAATTTCATAAAAATGAATGCTGAAATAAGTTATCTCTAATTATTAGATATTTTTATATCATTAAATTACGATTTAAAAATATTTAAAATGTAATTTTATTCGATGTTATTAAATTAAAATTTATGTTTCTTTTTAATTATCAAAATATACCTCTTGGATGATATTTAATATTAAAACTTAATTTCATTTTAAAAAAATCTAAAGAAATACAATATTTTATTAACTGATAATAAATTATTAATAAATTAATTAATTAAATTAAATATCGAAACTTAGTTTTTTTTTCTTTTTCTTTTTTTTTTTTTTGAAAGAATTAATTAAAAAATAGAGTAACTTTTACTAAATCAATAAGGGGGGAAAAAGTAAAATGTTTCATTTTAATTATCAAAATATAGCATTTGGATGATATTTAATATTAAAAATTAGTTTCATTAAGAAAAAATCAATCTAAAAAAAATATATTTTATTAACTGGTAGTAAGTTATTCAAAAAAAAAAAAAAAAAAAAAAAAAAAAGAAGCGTAACTTATAATAAATCAATGAAGAAAGAAAAAAAAAAAAAAAAAAGAGAGAAATCCAGATCGGGGATCGAACACACAACGTTGGGGTTACGAGACCTGTATGCTAACCATTGCACCAAAACATCTGCGAAATTGTCAACGAAACGACTTTTTTAACCTCGAAACAAGTTCATAAAAGAATTTGGCATTTGGCGTTTTCTTATTCCTCGCCAAACCTATTTTGATTACTGATGACGGAAAAAAGGAAAAAAAAATACTTGTGATGCGATTCCACCAAAACAACGTTAGGATATATATACAATTTAGTCATACCAATAAAAATAATTCAAATTATATGTATATACATAAAATATAACGAGCAAATGATGGGATATTTGCTCGTGCTGGCAGAATGAAAACGAAACTTACGGAAGAAAAAAAATATTTTTGCATGAAAATTGCGAAATTCGTAGGCAAAATTGTATTTATATCCATAATATAAACATTTTTTAACATAAAAATTGATGTTACAAATCGAAAAAAGCATGAAAATATTATGAATGATGAGGATTTTAAAACCTTCTAATTTCATCCCATGTAAAGTCTATGGTAGCGCTGCAGTCGATCGCCTGCGGCGGTTGAAAACACTTTTTGCCCAATCAGAATTTATTGCCATCATGTCGCAACTCTTACCGAAGGATGTAGGAACCCTAGCGAAAACTGATCAAATGCGCCATCTAGTGGACGAAGCGATAATGCAAATACGCTGGTTTTTAGTATGACGTCATATAAGCGCAGATATTTTCTCTCTCAAAATTTGTTGCTCAAATTTTCTGAATTTTTACTCATTCGGGGAAGATGAATCGTGTTTACGAGATTAATTTCAAAATATTTTTGTTACAGTTTGCTTTTATAAAATTATGCACACTAACAAAAAAAAAATGTCACAATATTATTTTAATTTCGAGAGAAAAAATACTAATGATATGAAAAAAATGTTATTTTTGCCCTCAAATTAAAATAAAACTGCGATTTTTTAAGTACACATATTGTTTTACTAAAACATGCTTTGTTAAAAAAAAAAAAAAAAAAAAAAAAAAAAAAAAAAAAAAAACAAATTTGGTCAACGAGAATCACTTTCCATGAGTGAATAACTTGAAATTGGCGACTGAATTTTTAATAGGAGTTCTCTAACTAGCTTTATCTGTTAAAAAAAAAAAAAAAAAAAAAAAAAAAAAAAAAAAAAAACTGGTGATTTTAGGAAAATTATTTTCTAGAATCGCAAAATATTTAAACAAATAATTGAGCAATATTTATCGTTTATTAGCACAACATTCATTGCATGCATTTTAGTTTAAAGTGATATTCCGAATATAAAGTGAAATGAGTTCATTGACTTTCAATGTTCAGAATTTATGTGTTCATCATCTGAAATATTTTGAATATTGCTTATGTTACTCCTTACTTTATCAAATCATCGTAACGTAATTTCTTTAAAGTCTTTATCAGCACAACATATTCGTTTTAATGGTCCCGTTATTTGAATATCCCAGAACAAAAAATTACATAAACGGGAACATGCCGTCTAACAGACGGTGTTGAAAGTAAAGTATTTTTTCTTTCATTGTATAAAAATGTCAAGGTTTTTCAAATATGTGGGGAGATAGAAGACCAATAGTTGAAGCATTACATTACGTATTAAAATTAAAGATACAATCATTTTAGTATAAAGGTTAGATGTGTAGACGCAACCGTCTCGCAGACGATACATTTCAGGTAAATTAGGAACATATACTGAATTGTACATATTGTTTTAAATACAAATGGAGTAATCTTTCGTAATCGGGCTGCACGTGCCTTAGATAGTTTTTAAATTAAATTGCAAGTTATGCTGATCACGCTTGCTTTAGTTATGTGAGCGTTATTTTCTTCTGCATTCTATCCGATCTTTGATAATCAACCTTATAGAGGGTGAGTTATAATTACCGAAACAATATTCTATCTCTTTAAATATTACACCTAAGCATAATACTTCCATTTGCGAAGTTTCATAAAAAAGTGCAAAATTTGATGAGATATATTACAATTCCATGGGGGGTGGGGGTGGCAGGGGGGTCTTTTTGAGAAAATGCGAAAATTAAATTTTTATACGGCCGACGTAGGATAAAATGTCCTATTAAGAAATTTTTCTATATCCATTCCTGAATTAAACAAAGAAATCATCTTGATATCTACAAATCCGACAGAGATATTGAAATTCAAAATTCTCGAAAATTCCGACTTACACCTCTTTCCCCAGCCTCTGATTGGCAAGTTCTTGACACAATTTCAATGAAAGATGGGGATCATTCACAAATTGTACTTTAATAAAAATCAATTTAAGACAGCGCTTCTGCTTACGAGACGTAAAATAGCAGTGTATATATTTTACACTAAACCTGCTTTGAAATTATTCTGATGGCATGCACACTAGAGGTCTACACGGTCCGAAATATCTAGGTCCAGTCCGAAGCGACCCACAGGAGAAAAAGTTCGGATCGGCCTGCAAAAATATTAAAATCATAATGTGGGCCGGCCTAAAAAATAAAAGTTTAAATTATAGCCCAGCTCAGCCTTGATTTCTACATAAGGTACCCTGGGGTAATAACGCCACGTTAAGGTTCTACCAATTTTCACGGCTTAGTTTTAGATTGTATTTTTCAAACAAATATAGTATCTGATACAGCAACTCATTGACTACCTATATAAAATAAAATAATTTAACAGATATGTATTCAAAAATGTAATGGCGTTTTTTCTTGACCAATGCTATTTGGCGTTAATACCCACCTATATGGGTAATAACGCCATGCAAACAAAACTATAAAATAAGATGGAATAATGGCATGTAGATTGCGCAATTCTAAAAATACAAACTCTACAGCTCCAGAAATTGACAAATTGCAATCTAAGCTATTGAAAATGTACAAATTTTTTGTGACTCTGAAAGAAAAAGAAAGCTGTGGTGGTGGCGGGGGGAGGAGGCAAAAGAATATCAGATTCTAAGCTACGTTTTGCTTAAAAATGACCATTTATAGAATTATTAGAAACATTGCACGGATTATTTGAATCAGTATTTATATTGCCATGTATGCATTCTATGCGATAGAAAATATTGATTTTTTTGTGAAAGTGAAAGAAAAAGGAGTGAGGGGGAGCTTCAACAGAATATAACACCCTGTGTCTCTCTTTGCTTAAAAAATCCCGCTTAAATATGATTATAAGAAACATTGCATGGTTTTAACCATTCATAATGTAATATTTTAATCATGTGAAGTTTTATAATAACTAGAGTTATATGTAATAAATATTTTTGTTAAACCTTAACTGCTGTTAGCATCTCACATACCGCTGAGTTTTTCAAGTTTCAGAGTTTAACTTGCAATTTTTAGTTTAACTATAGATACCGGGAAAATTTTGTTTCATTTTGAGTCCTATTACTATCTCTAGAAACTTTTGAATAGCTGAATTTTATTTATAATAGTCCTGTATATAAGGTTCAATACAAAAATAATATTCTAAAAGTTAATTTAACATTTTATTCATCGTTAGATTAAGCGGTCTGACAGGCCGCTCACAGTAAGTTATGCGACAATTTTTGTCACAGCAGTTAAGGGTTAATACTATTATAGTTATCTAGTAAATAGTTTTTAACCCATAACTCCACACTAATGCGGATTATCCAAACCTACAGTTAAATTGCCGACGTTTTAAAGAGCATGCTTTAATAAATTTTTAATAAATTGAATAAAATTTTTGATTAAAAAATATTATCCCAAAGATATCTCTTATTCAATTTTATACATAATTCATATGGTTATATATCATTATCTCTATATTAGCAACAAAATTAACCTTTAACTGCTGTTAGCAATCTGACTGAACACTGTATCCCCCCCCAAAAAATAGCGTTTAACTTGTATTTTCCAGTTTAACTATAGTTACAACTGAAATTCTCTTTTGTTTGGAGTTCTCGTAATATTGTTAGAAATATTTGAATAGATTAAATTTAATTAGAATTAACTCTGTACAAAAAGTTTAGCGCAGGAACAGTATTCTATGATTTTTAATCATGGATCGCATTTTAACCTTTAACTAATGTTACCGGTCTCGTAGACCACTATTTTTCTTTTAATTTTTTAGTTTAATTTGTAATTTTCAGTTTAACTGCAAACACTACCGAAATTTTGTTTCATTTGGAATTTTAGTACTATCACCAGAGACTAAATAGGTGAATATTAAGTATAATACTCTTGTATAAAAAGTTTAGTACAAAAACACAATCCTATGAGTTATTCCCGCCTTTTATTCATCTTTCAATTTTGTGGTCTCACAAACCGCATCACATTCATACGTTACAATTACTGTCACATCAGTTAAAGGTTAAATTTATAAAGTTTTGAAAAACCGAACTCTGAGAAAGCGGACAGTTAAAATTTCGAACTCAATTGAACAATCCAGTGGAAATTTAATAGAAACCTGATTTTGAAGATGTTCGAATTTGAATCTCGAAAACATTTTGATATACTTTTATTTACAAGAGTTAAAAATTATTTTTTACATTAGTAAAAAAAAGTAATAATAATATAATAAAAAATAAAATAGATTATTTTTAAGTATTGGGCACCCCCCCCCCCCCTTAATCTTACCATTTCAACAATGATGATAATGCTGTCCCATATTAATATATAAACCCCCTTCGGCCACTGTTGGGAATCAACCGGGGTAATAACGCCAATCCCTGGCGTTATTACCCCGGGATACTTATTGCGCAGTAAATCCTAAACTATAAATTATCTCGAGAAGATATCCAAAATCTTCTACAACAGTTTGAAAGTACATGAAATACACTACAAACTTATGTAATAAACAAAGTATTTCTGGATAAAAAATATAGTCTTCAGATCAAAAACTTTATCTCGCAAATTTTAGATCAAGCGTTAATTTTAGTTGCTTGTAAAAACAATAAGACCTAAAAATGAAACAAATTAACTTGAAGCTGTTTTTTGCGATTTATATGACTCAAAACCCTTCTGCGCAGAGCACATGGGTGTCATTTACCTGATTATTTCATAATTATGCAAAATATAAGCACTTGGCGTTATTACCCCGCCTGGCGTTATTACCCCAGGGTACCTTAGTTTTTTTTATTTCGATACGGTTAATAATTGTTCCGTATGGAGGAGTTCTGACCTAAAATACTTATTGAATTTCGTTTTTCATACATACTTTTTATTATTAAAGAAGTGACAAAGACTGTGATACATTTATTTTATCAATAATTTCTATTTATATGTATATGTTTCACTTAAACTTTAATATCGTTAATCGGTATTCCATGTGCCGGAGATTTTAAAAAATGCTATGCAGTAAAACTTTTTAAGGAAACTTTAAATTCACCAGGATTGAAAATTTCGTCCCGTACAGACAAAGGAAGAAGGAAGCAGTCCCGGTACGGCATAAAAAAATATGTTAGGCCTGGCCTGGCGAGCCTTTAGATAAAAGTAAGTCCGGGTCCTGGCCCGGCCTGGGCCCAGAATACAAACTTTTTTTTATCAGCTTCGGGACAATAAAAAAGCCTGATGTTGTGAGAGCTAAAATTATGAAAACGATTTTTATCAGCATGTTAGAAAAAGTATTGTTTTAAATAACTGACGGACATTTAAACATTACAGAAAGGAAGTAGAAATGACAAAAGTTAAACTGAATTGTAAGTTTAAGCTACCGAAAGGAATTTCTTTTTACTTTCAATTTTCTAAAAAGCATTAAAACATTTTATCAGGTGCCAAACTTTATTTCAAATTTTAAATGCAGTTTTCTGCGTAATGGCTTTCTCCCCCATCATTTCTCGTCTTTAAATTTTAGAAGTAAAGAATCGTTAAAGAAAAAAAGTGCAAACTTGAAATATGTCTTTTTTGATTATTTTACAGAAATTTTGTTTTGGCAAATATGAAATAATATTCATTTTTGATAAGTATGATTTTTTTTAAAAATGTTACATCAAGTTTTAAATAAATATTTTTAATAGTTTTAAAATTAATACTTAAAAAAACGCCTAAAACAAAACTATAATTAGCTTTTTCTCTTTAATTAAAAGAAATAAAAAAAAGAAATCCGATGAATAAAGTTTGGAGTTATAATGATTTTAAATTATCCCATTTAAAAAAAATATATATTAATCATTTGAAAATTTTATGAACTTTATTAGAAATTTTACGATGTGAACTTGTTTGCAAATTGTATGCTTAACCATTGCAAAAAAAAAATGGAAATTTAATTTAATAGATATTTACATGCTTTACATGTATGTAAATTACAAGCATAATTCACATGCTCAAGTGATATTGTTTTTTGAACTGCGTGTATTTCAATTTGTATCTAATCCTTTAAAACCTGATGTATTATTTAAACGGCTATAACTCTGCGATTTTTGCAGATATGAACATGCATTTTGTTTGTGTTTAATTCATGTCTGGATAACAGAAGTTTTCTTAATTATAATTTTTTCGCTACGGAGGCGTATAAAATTTAATTTTCGTCTTTTTTTTTTTAAATAGACAAGCTAGGGACTTGCAATTTATCTGATTAAATTTTGAACCTTTTTTCATGAAACTTTGCAGTTGGAAGTATGCTTTTAGGAGCAATATTCAATCAGATAGTCTATTGTTTCGGTAATTACGACTAATTCGGTAATTATGATATTAACTCTGTAAAATAAATTACTTTGAAATGTATTAAAAAATTGTAAAGGTACAATAGTATTTAATATTTTACTCTTACTTTTAAAAGTTTAAATCTTTGATAAAAAAGATGAATCGGAAGATTATTAATACTAGTTCCTACTGAAAAAGAAAAAGAAATAATATTTGTAAAAAAAATTAAAATGCCATTTTAGTAAAGAATATCATTTAAAAAAAGTTTTATAAATTCTCAGTGAATTAAAATTTGTCAGTCTTAAAAATGTTTTTGAAAGCTCTGTGAAAAATTGTTTGAAATATATACATATTTAACCAAGCAAAAAGGTTAAAGTAATGATTAATGTAATGTTTTTCATTCGTTTGCAAAGCGAAAATTATATGTCAATAGTTTTTAAATTCTAAATTCTCGCCTGAATTTCTCTAAAAAAAGTAACTTTAACAAACAAAAAATACTCCAGCTTCTCAATATTTATGCTGCTAGTCACGTAGTAACTGGCAGAAAAAAAATGACAGCTTAAAGGATTTCGGACATACGTTTAAGAATTTAAAAGGAAAAGTTAAAGTAAATAAAATGAAATGAATTTTTATTCTTTTTAATCGTGGAAAATCGGATGCCATGGGATGTATAAAGTGCAATAAATGTCATGTTAATAATCTCATTTTATAATGACATATCTGATATATTTCAGAAACAATAATATTTGTACTCGGATATATGATCGTACATCTTTTAAATGTAAATTTAAATTGGAAAGTAATAGAAAATCAATAATTCAGAAAACAAATGCTTTTGTATTATGGTAAATTTCTCCCAGTTTTATTATTATTATTATTATTTTAATGACCAACATTTAGTCCGTAAAAAAATTATAAAAGGTGTTCAAGGTTCCACACTCAAAGGCCACGACTGTTAACACTTTTAGTACTATGTCAGTTACCAGTGACCGACACGAAAATTTCCGTTTAAACTGCGTTAGTCATCGGTGACAGATAGTATGAAATATCATAATTTTTTTTTTTTAAAGTTACATTCTAAATAAATATTAATAAATAATTTCAGTGTTGTATCATGAATGTACTAAATATTTTTTACCAAAAAATTTTAATGGGTTTTTCAAAACACAGCAAACAGAACAAGTCGAAAATTGCACGTCAAGCGTAGCAAATGAGGTGCATTCGTAGAAAGTTTAGCAAATATTCAGATCTTGATGTAATAGAATACAGTATTTCGGATACTGTATAGCACCCGAAATCTTTTGTGTGTCCCTGTACATACTATTTCTTTTCTATTATACATGAAGTAACTCAAGTAATCCTTAGTTTAACATAAATAAAACGCGTCCCAAGGAATGTTCCCTCTATACCATTATGTAATGGAATACTTTTGTGTGGCACTGTAAATGCATAATAAATATTCTTCGCATGACAGATAGTCAAAATGTATAGTATTGTCGTATGTACATCATAGATGCATATCAATTTTATTATGTTCGAAAGAGTGTAATACCATAAAAATACATTTGAAACTTTTTTTCTTCCCATATACCGTAATGTAAAGGAATACTTTTGATTGTCCTTGTAAATGAACTGTACCATAAAATTTGAAATGACTCAACAAAATTATGCTATTAATATATATTTTAAACTTCAAAATATTCGGTTGGGTAGTTTTTCTGTTGTTTTATGCGGACAGACAGACGGACTGATTGAATGACGATCCAATGTGCTACATATTTACATAATTACGAATGCACCTCAAAACGGTTGCTTTTCGCGGGTGTTACAAAAGGTGGCAACTTGCTTAGTTAATTTTCTGGCCCTTCTTCTACCAAATTGTGCCGCATTTTCTTTGTAGCATAGTTTACAATACCGTCGCACTTTAAAAACTTTTACATTGTTTTTTTCTTTAGATTGTATTACGAGAATATTATTTAGTGGCTCAAACGGAAAGCCAGATAAAATAGACTTGGCATTCAACGTATTAAAGATTTAGGACCACTCATAGGTCAGATGAAAAGCGCATTCAAGAAATGTATGCTCACTATGAGATGAATTCTTCTTTACACACTTGAGAAAATAAATCATTAAAAGGGTTATTCAAAGGTATCAAGATCAAGTGAATCTTACTTATAATATGTAAATCATAAATAATCTATTAAAAACAGTCTAAAATAAATTATGTTGTCTGGCGAATAAATCAACAAAAAAGAAAAGTGCGTATCAGTGTCAAATCGAAACTGAGTAAATCTTCGCTTCGAACGTTTCTTTAACTAAACATTTAATGAGATAAAAATAAGTATTTACAGTCTTATATACATATTTACAAATTTAAAATCATTATTGGGAGACATAATACTCTACTTTCATATCGATTTTTGACCATAATAGTTACATCTTTTATCATAACAAAATCATTCTAATCAAAGCAACATATCGTCGCATTCTATTTACAAAATCCAAAGTGTTCTGAAAGTGAAAGTTGAAGTAAAGAAATTACATAGCGCGCAACGCCGGTCTAACTATAATTCTTTTTTCTTCACACCAATAGACCGGGAGGCGGCAGCAAAGACAATCACCTCATCGAGTTTACATCTGAAATTCTAGAAATAATTAAAACTTGATTCGCATTTTAAAAATGCAATCGGTTTGCCAAGTCACATTTTGGTGGAAAACACCAAAAAATTCCAATTTTAGCAGTTAACTCGTAGGTTTACCATTGTGCTTTCTTGCACTGAAATGCATGAAATCATTGAGGATTGAGAGCAGGAAAACGCAAAGGGAAGTCTTTTAGTCAACCACCAAAATCGGGCTTTTAGGGTTTTTTTTCCACCAAGACATGACTTAGCACACCGAATGCGTTTTAATATACGAGTCGAATTTTAATTAATTCTGGAATTTCAGATGTGAACTCGACGAGATGATTATCTGCGTTGCTGTCTCCCTGTATATAAATTATTCAACGAATATTTTTTAATTTTTAAACAAATAATTTCCTATTCCTAGAAAAAAAACTATTTGCGTTATTTCTTCCCATAAGTCCGATAAAATAAAATTCTGTTCATTCATTGTACACCATTATATTAGCCGTATTAATAATAAAGTTTGTAACTATTTTTAAAACGAAAAACTGAAAATTCAATAAATTAAAAATTTGAATTTATTAAAAAAAAAAAAAAATGAAAACAATGCTTTCGAACTTAGTAAAATAGCAAATTTCCGATTAATTTATATTTATTCTCAATTTATTTTTTAGGGTATTAAAAAATTATTTGCATGTAAATTGTATTCTAAGCGAACACATTTGAAAAATATATAATAGTTGTATCAATGTAAAAAAAAATAGATTTTATTCAAAAGAGCCAAAATGAAGGAGTTAAGTATTTCTAATCAAGGCAAATATATTTTTTATTTGATCATGTATCAAACTGTATAATTTTTTTATTAATATTTTTGATTCCATTGATAATTTTGCTTAAAATGTATGTATTTTTTGATTACAATGAAAAACATTGAAATTGAGTTTTTCGTTAACAGTGTTCTAAGTTAATTTACATCGCTTTATTTTGAAAATACATTTCAGTAAAAGAAATAGATTCCATTAATTGAAATTCCTGGAAAATTCTGTTTTAAAATACTTAATTTGAACTTCTCGAAAGAGTCTCTTTTAAACGAATTATCAATTTAAAAGCCATAAAACAGCACGCCTCTTTTAGAAATTCTTATTGAAAATTTCTCCTTTGGAAATTTTGTGGATTGATTAAGTAGTGATGTTCCCGCAAATACTTGATTAATTTAATAGATTTGTGTTTTCGAAAACAACCAAAGTTATGAATATATGCGTAGACAAGGGTATTATGTAACAGCATTCGAATTTATAAAAATCTGTTTTTATAGATTGAATGTAAAGTATGTAATTCAAAGCTAGTTTATGATCAGGTACTCCGTAATTCAAACTCGTTATATACTGTCATAATAAATTTCTATAAAATGCATGAAGAGTTGACGGACATTCCTGAAGTAGGAAGAGATTGTTCTCTTACTTGAAGAAAAAATCTTCAGATTAAGTAATGAATTTGTAAAAGTTTGTTAAAATTTTGTATTTTGACGGAAAGAAGCTTTACATAAAAATTCTAATACGAAACAAGAATGAAAGAAATCATGTATCAAGCATAGATTATTGTACACTTTCCAACACATTCAAATAAAGTAATAAAAATTCACCGTTCTATAAACTGAAATACCACTGTATAATTCAACCATTTGGAAGCACAAAACACTTTTGAAAAGCCAGTTTTAGCAATTCTTATTTTTAATGAAAAATTTTCCGAATTCATTGAGCAGATACATATGAAAGGTATTAGTTACAAAATTTAATTTTTTTTTCGCCAAATTTAACCTTGCACTATATTAATTTCCTTTAAAAATATTTCTTATTTATTCTGGCTTATTAAATTAAATTTCTATTATTAGATCTAATCTATTAATCCTTACAGAAATGATATAATTCGTTTCTTAATTCGCTTTAAAAAATTATTTATACCGATACGCGTAAATAAAAAAAAATAGTTCTAAATTAGAAATATTCTTAAATAAACTTTACTTCTTAAAATTTGCTAATAAAACTCTCTTTTTCCCTGTTTTTATCAACGCTCTTCGCCTCCTTTCATCTTTTTACTTAAACGATGCGTGCTGAGATTTTTCTCTGGCTCTCCATATCACAGCATCACATATATTTGTATCTGTAAATTACCCATACTACAATTTAGAGCATTTAGAAACTACATATCACGATTGAAAATTCCCTTTTAGCATTTTTGGGTAATAAAGAAAAATGGTATGTGAATTCTTTTGTGCAGCTCTTTAAAAAATTTTTAGACAACGAGTAATAGGTAAAAATATAGTCGAATTTTTTTGAATCGCAATTTAAAATTGAAAACGCATTTCCAATAATTATAGCACAAAGACTGTACTATAAGTGATTTCTTCTGTGTGTGATTAATGCTATAAATTTATCGGTTCTATAGTAATCATCTTGCAGTAAAGTTGAGTCTTTTATATCAATTTTAACACATTTGAAATAGCATAATGTCATTAAAATACATTACAAACGATTTTTACGCATTGATAACATAATGTACCGGAATTCTTTTGACTGCCCCCGTAAATGAACTATTAACGCTACAAACTTCATATGCAATACTAAGCATGTCATTGTAAATATCATTAACGTACATTAATTGCATAAAAATCTGAGTGTATTTACACAAGTTAGAGAGTAGATAGACATATGGATAGACAAACCGAATATATAATTACTTTTCAAGTATGTTGGAATTAAAAATGCTAATAACTGCTGTCAGAATTGCTTATACCCTACTGTCATTTTACGGAAATGCAACTTTATATTTTGTAGAATTTCAAGCAATTTTTAAGATAGATTAAAGAGTATTATGTACTGAAAAAAATGAGTTTTATATTTAAAAAAAATATCATCAACGAATTTTTTTTATTTTATTTCGTAGAATATTTTTTTCTTTTTTTGAGACTGTGGAAACTTTTTAAGAAAGCGACACGTAACCGAAATTAATGAAAGATAAATCATTTGTTGATTCAGAAAGTTATATTCTCTTCTTGGTCGCCTTTTAGTAATTCTGTTTAAAAATAACGAAATACAAATACTTTGATTATAATCAGCTATTTAAGATTGTCATCATTTGAATGTAAGTACAGGCTGACGCAAAAATACTCTGAAGCAAATAAAAGGCAGTAACTTTTAAATGAAAGGAAAAACAACCCGTTTTATTCACCATTCGAAAGAGAAGAAAATTTTGTACCATAAACGATCAAGATTATTCGTAGTGGATTCCTCCTCTGGCAGTGTAGAGAACTCACGCTTTTGGAAAATTCGTCAAGATAGTCGTGACAGAATATTTCAGGTGTGATTTCGGCCCAAGTTTTTTCTAAAGTGCGTTTAGGTAAATTTCGGGATTCGTGCTTGATAGAACAGGTTTTTTATTCAAAAATTCTTCAAACAGCGAAGTTTAATGAGGGGGGGGGGATTGTCGGGGGAAATCAGAATTAACCTTTGCATACCCTGTTTTCCTGCCAAACAATGGGAATAGCAATTAGACAGAAAAAAGCAGAAGAAACATGAATAAAATAATAATTTGGCTCAAAAACGAGGAAAAATATTAAACTAAATAGTCTTTTTTTATCACCTCGCAGTATTTATATGTCATCCTGTACACCCAATTAGTGCATACATTGTACATACGTGGTCTGTTCAGTAAGCAATGAGTCTGATTCAATAAGATTTATTTATTTGAAGAAAATTTTACAAACACTTAATATTCTCCAAAATAGCCTCCTTCTGTATTAAAACAGATGTCAACAAATCTGACATTCATTTATGCCCCCCCTTCCCCTTAGAAGTCTTCAACTGGAATGCTGTTTAGAGCGTGAGTTACGTTTATCTGGATGTTCCTCAGATTATCAAAACCATGACCTTTTAAGCTGGATTTTAACCAAGGGACTAGAAAAAGGCCTGGTGATGACACACAGAGGCTTTCTGGGATTGCAGCAGCATTGCGATGCTGTGTTTTGCCAGGAAATCTTCGATTTTAAGAATTTGAAGTTCACCAGTTACATTTTGATGCACAATCAATTTTGTATGTCCCAATATCTTAGAAATAATTCAGACACTCATCCAACGATCAGAAAACAAAAGCCTTTAAATTTAACCACATTGTCGAAAATTTGAGAGCTTGATGCACGCCCAACAGGTTATTCGTTAGCGATGTCTCTCTTTCGTCTTTGAAGGCTTATGTATTCTAAACATTGTGACTTGGATAAAAAATTCTTCCCGTAAGCCTCTTGTAACATGGGAAGCCCCGTAGTAGCCAATTGTTTTATTTTATGCAAAATTTATGGTGTATCGCTGCTTGACAGATTTCTTCATTCTGAAAACCTAACGTCACTTTCAAACACGCGTCTGTTTCATGAGTGATCCGTGTCCTGCTCAAAGCCAACTTATTTTTATTGGAATCTCTAGTTGATAGATCCCGTCGTATACGTATCACTTGCAATTTTTGTCACTTCAACCTTCTGCTTGGTGTAAAAAATTTAGTCTAATTACTTAATGGAAGACTTAATGATTTGTATTTCCAGTATCATTTAAATATAACAGGTCAAAACCCGTTGAATTTGACGAATGAAAATGTGTAAAAGAACTAATTAATTGAATTTTTAAAAAATCAAAACTAACTGCAATTAATAATAAATCTTATCTATTAGCTGGCAAAACTCATAAAAAAATATTATTTTAAACTAGTGATGGGCGATTCTGGGAATTTTGAGAATCGATTAAAATCGACATCGTATAAAGTGACATCGATTATAATAAGAATCGATTTCTAAATTCTAGAATCGATACTAAAATCGATATTTCGATATTTTTAGATTTTACACAGATGAGCTCAAAATTAGTAATTCTAAAACTTGGCTAATCAGCAGAGCCGTAATACCTCATACTCCTCACTCCCATTTAGGGAGGCACAGAAGTAAGCTATTACAGCTTTTAGAGTCGAATAATAAGGATTTATCTTTTATTATTTTTAGATACAATTTTAATAATAATTTATATTATATTTAACTTTATTTTTTTTAGAAAGATCTCGCTTAGATAAAAAAATAAAAGGGAGAAATGATTTGTATATATATATATTTTAATCCGAAACACATGTATTTTCTACATACTCCTTCAACCAAACAAATGGAGCCTTACTTCCTTTAAACGTCATTCTTCTTAAAAATTCGCATATGAATAAAATTTTAAAAGCTCTAAATTTATTCAAAAAAATTTTTTTTTCAGTCTTTTTAAGACCTTCTATAAGGGTGTGGGAAACGCAAATATTGCAAATTTTCTTTCAAAATAGCTGTGATGATTTAATTGCACAATCAGCACATGCTAATTATTAATTATCCACCAATTTAAAAGCAGAAATTCTGCTTAACCCTTTCCGGCACGGGCAAAATCTGTACTAAAATGAGAAATTATCGACTGACACCGGAATTCACAAACGATTTTTTAAAATATTTTGAATTCCTTAATGTAAGCTTTTATTCTAAAAGCAAAATTTAACTAAAATATTACTGGTGTCGTTTGCAAGTTTGAAATTAAAATTAGGTATCCCAGACTGGGCACAGTATGCCGGAAAGGGTTAAAAAAAATATGTGACTAAACTTTTTTTCTCTTTTAAAATATATATCGCCTCATCTCATTTACAGCTTATAAAATATTATTCTTTTTTAACGTTTACCAAATTTTCAGCAGTTAACAGAAAAAAAAGTGTTGTTTTCATAAGAATAATTAACAGTGAAACAACATACTTTTCTCTGGTTAACAAAGAAATAAAAATACAGCGGAGCGTCGATTATCCGAAGAAGTTGGAAGCGACCTAAGTTCGGATTAATGGATAACTGTACCTTCAATGGTCGGGCAGCGCATAACCTATCATCGGCCACAAATCGGTTAATTCTGCACAAAAAACCATTTACCTAAATTAACTGTTTACAAGCCGAATTAATATCGCAATGTAATAATAATTTTGTTTTTCTCATATTACAACTTCAAATGTTTTGATTTATGCATATAAATTTAAAAATGTTCTTCTTGAGTATTTTCTCGAATTCCAAAAACATTTAGATTCCTAGTGGTCAAATGTGAGTAATATAGAGAAACGATAAAAACAAAAATTATATTTTTATGTAAATTAAGGAATTTGCATACTCTTTATACCTATGATAAATGCTTAAACATATTTTTTTTTCAAAACTTAAAATCAGCCTTATATTTTATCGGAAAAATAAGAACATCGTAATTATATTGGAAAATATATGTTTTGCATTGCAAATAATACTATGTTCCCTTTTGGGAACATTGGCGTTTAAACGGTTAAGAAGAGTAGCCCCCAAATCCTTTTACATAACCAATGAATACCCAGAACAAATCAGAAAATCACCTTATTAGAATGAAAATATATCCAAAATTTGAAGAAAATCCGTAAACCCATGCCTGTGTTGAATTTTGTCCCTCCCCGTCCTTCACCCCTATATGTTATTAAGGTATAATGGTCAACATTATTCGATTGCCATACCTTAGAATATCTTGACATCCGTAAGTCTTCAATAGTACGCCTAATATTTAAGTTTGAAATTTTTACTTTTAGGAAAATCTGGTTTGAAAAGAAAACCTTAATCCTTTCTTATACGAAATTTTACATCAATTCTACCAATCAATTCAAGATATATGAAATCTACAAGTCAAGACCTTTAAAATGATACACTACAAATTGAGGTAAGGGAAAAAGTAAAAAAAAGGCTTAAAAATGCCCACTGGAGTCTGAAAATTGAACTATATTATAAAGAAATATACAGATATGGATAGCCCAGGCCAAGACCTTTGCAACGATATGTCACATGACCCACCCATACCTGCATTGAATATTGCCCCCCCTGCCCCCCCACCTCCTATGTGCTGCTAGGGTATAATGGTCATCACTATTCGATTGACCATATCTTAGAATATCTTGACATCCGTAAGTCTTAACCCTCTAAAATCTACGGTTCACCTAATATTTGAGTTTGAAATTTTTACTTTTAGAAATATCTGGTTTGAAAAAAAAATTGGTAATCTTTTCTTATACGAAATTTTACATCAGTTCTACGAATCAATTCAAGATATTTGAGGTCTACAAGTCAAGATCTATAAAATGATACACTACAAAGTGGGGGAAGGGAAAACCCCCCAAAAAAGCTTAAAAATGCCCCCTGGAGTCTGAAAATTGTACTATATTATGAAGCGATATGCAGATATGGATAGCCCAGGCCAAGACCTTTGCAACGATATGTCACATGACCCACCCATAGCTGTATTGAAAATTGCCCCCCCTGCCCCCCCACCCCCTATGTGCTGCTAGGGTATAATGGTCATCACTATTCGATTGACCATACCTTAGAATATCTTGACATACTTAGGTCTTACCCCTCTAAAATCAACGGTTCGCCTAATATTTGAGTTTGAAATTTTTACTGCTACCATTAAAACAATAGAAAGGGAAAGATCGATTCAACCTGAAACGTAGATCGATTTCAAGCATATCAAAAAAGTAACAACACTACTTGTATCTAAAAATCGATTTCAAAATGCGATTTCAATTTTAGTAAATCAAAATAAAATCGATTCTGACATCGACATCGAAATCGACATCGACATCGACATCGACATCGATCTACTACACAAGGTTCTGTACTGATTCGATCTACTACAAAAGATCGATCTACTACAAAAGATCGATCTACTACTTGCATCCAAGATAGTCTTGCGATTTTGCATCTAGGCTTTATCACCTTGTAATGTGATTGGTCAGTGATTTTGCGTCTGTTTTTGACTCAAAGGACTGGCAAGATTTTCGGCGGGGAAAAGGAAACTGGAGATAGAGGATTTAAATAGGGTAGACGGGAAAAGGTTTGGTTTATTTTATGACAGCCGATTATCAACACGAGGGATATAGGTACAAAGGGCAGAAGATGTCCTCCGTGGGGGGAAGGGGGGGGGCGAGGAAAGGAGAGAATCTTCTGCATTTTGATAGACTTCCTTTTTTTATTATATATATATATATTATTATTATTATTATTATTTTGAAAAACTATAAAGAAGATAATTACAAAAAAAGACAATTCCCATTAACTTATTTAAAAACGGGGGGGGGGGAGAGGGTTATGTAGATTATTAAACATGTTTACACACCCATATATAATTCTAGACATTATAAGTTGCTTATTTTCTTTAAAAAAAAAAAACTTTGCTTTTTTTTTCTTTGTTTGTATGATGTTATTTAAAAAAATAATAATAACCTAATGCTTACAAAATTCGAATATATTGTTAAATATAACACATTTTACTGTTTTTATAAATTGTCTGTCTTTCAGTCTGTCTATTTGTTTGTCTCTTACAAAATTTTGTGGGCGCTCTATCTCAAGAACTAATGCTTGGAACCTCTTGAAACTTTAGATTCAGCTAGACTTTCATATAAATTGGTGCTGATTACTTATGGTAAAAATCGCTCTACAGGTGGCGCTGTTATGTTGTATTTTTCATGATTACTGCAAGACAGATACCTCAAGAACTAATGCACGTATTTTTGCCAAACTTCAGATTCGGTTTGATATTAACGTAAATTGTTGATGATTAAGTTTTGATTTAAATCTAACGGCAGGTGACGCTGCATTTTTCCTGATTTTTGCGATAATTGCATCTCAGAAACTAATTCAGAAAATTTCATCAAGCTTCACATTCATAAGTTTGGTGCTTATTAGGTTTCAGTGTAAATAACTATGCAGGAGGCGTTGCTATGCTGCTTTTATCAGCAGTGTTGAATTCAGATATTTTTCACTGGGAGGGATTTTTATGTCTCCTTGAAGGGGCATTCTATACTTCAGAGAAGGGGGGGGGGACTCTTGTACATGAAGCTTCAATATTTTCGTGAGACATTTCAAAGTTCCGGGGCGGAGATGTTCCTCTTCGGGCTGACCCCAGAATTCAACCGCTTTTTCAGGATCTACAAGATTTTATTGATCATATCTCAAGAGCTCCTGAACGGAATTTCATCAAACTTAATAGTCTCTTAGATATTATCATACGTTGTTCCTGATTAGGTTTTTGTGTAAGTTATATAATACTGCTCTGCTATACTGCATTTTTCACGATATTAGTGATATCTTAGAAATTATGCATGGAATTTAATCAAATTTCATATTCGGTTAAACTTTCACATAAATAGATTCTTATTACGCTTGTCTTATTAGGCTTGAGTGTATACTGCACAACAGGTGTCGCTGTGATGCTCTTTGAATTGCATACATTTCGGTTACAGACATCTAGCGGGGGTGGACCGAAATTCAGCGATTTGTTTGGAAAACGCAATGCTTTCTTTTAAAATGTTCATACTTCAGTTCAACCTATACTTTTTAAATCTTCATGATGGGTATAAATAATTTAAATTTGACATTGACAATGTGTTAGTGCATTTAGAAGTTTTATCATGTATGAGATAGAAGACTTTTTGAGATTGGCACATCCGACTGCTTTATCTTCAACTTTTGAAGCAAAATAAAAATAATATCTTCTGAGAAATCGATTAAAAATTTTATAGTATCGATTAAATCGAGTTGACCATAATATCGATTAAATCGATTTAAAAAATCGAAATCGCCCATCACTATTTTAAACTAAAATTTAATTTTTTCATTTCAAGTTATTGAAAAATTAAATTTTATTTTTATACGAAAGTTATAACATTCGATTTAGGTAAGAAATTGTGAAGTTATTAATTGAGTCTTTGATTTTCGGTATTACGTAATTAATAATCGTCGGAAGTTGAGCCACTATGACACAATCAATATTTTTTCAAATAAAATCTAAAAATGACCTCGTTTTCACCATCGCAAAATTTAGATGCATATTTTTCATATTCATATTCACCATTTTAAAAGAGTTTTAGCGTGCCTTAGATATTTAAAAATATATACATACTTCCAAACTTGATGTCACCAGTTACAATTTGCTTGTAAACGTTTGCACTCTCAACTTAAGGTACGATAAACTTAAGTGTCACGCAGCAGTGTCCTGCAAAACCCAGAAATGTACTTTTTCTGAGCATTTTTAATAAAAGATTTAGCTTTCTTAAAGTAAATAAAAATTTCAATTTACTATGAAGCCATTTTCACACACTGAAACCCTCTGAGAAGAGCGCCTTATCTCATTATCAAAGAATGAAAAAATATTTAAATGTAACAATTTTATAAGTAAAAATGCATTTTTTTTTCTATCGTGACTTCATTTTCGGTTCGATCTTATTTTTAATTATAATGCAAACATGATCCCCTAATGATATGGTAATTCACATTGTTTTCCTTGTTTTTTTCTGACAATGGAAGTAACTTGATTGTCATCAATAGGAAGAAAAAATCAATCATATTTTTTTTTTAATTAAAATGTAAAAATGGGACTATTTATAAAAATAGAAATTGAGGAATCATTTACAACAAAAACTAATTATCATGATGGTTCAGTAGAAATCTCAGGCCAAATGATTAAAAAGAAAGGGTATAAGGGGAAGAAAGGGTTCCGAAAGGGTATATTCCGATCGAAACTGCCCATTTTCTGATTTTTTTTAAAAATTCAGTTCTGCTCTCAAATGCACCAAACTTTCAAAATCTCTTATTTAGAAACTACATTATGTGCCGTGTTTGTCGATTTTTTGGTAAATGTAGAAAATATTGCAAAAAATGCTGTCAAAATTGCCAATTTGAACAGAAATTTCCGATCCTGGAGATCTGGGAACGAAGAAATGATTGAAATGAGAAAATGATTGTTTATAAATGAAATTCTAATTAATTCAGCGAAAATTACTTTACACGGCATTTTACATATCACTTCAAAAATCACCCCAGCAAATTTCATGTTTCTACTTTTAAAAATGAGTCGGAAAATTTCGGAAAATTTCGAGCAGTTGAAGGTGGAAAATCATTTTTTCGAATACACCCCTAAACACATAAGTTGGTTTCACAAGCAGCTGAGAATTTCTGCCGTCAAAACCGGTTGCTGGAATGGAACCTCTCTCTTGTCGTTCCCTCCAATTTAGTTCAACCCTAAGCGCAAATTCTGATTAGGTTCTTTTGGAAAGTCCCCACGGAAAGCTCCCCTTTCACTTATACCTTTATAATCAGCCGTAACAATTACCAATTATTATATAACTAATTGTCAAAATATGAATGCAATGAAAGCTTCTATAAAATATGGCGTCAAAGTGTTTGTTCGTTTTATAGAGGGTACCGTTCCATTATAGGGTCCTAGTCGTTTTAAAAGAAACATTCGCTGGAATTTGGGATTTAAAAATTGAGATTAGTTTCCAAATGATGTAAACAGCTATGAAAATAATCATAATGAACTTTTCTGATTGTTTAAATATGACTTTATATCGTCGGTACCATGTCAAACTATCCAATGTGCAAAAATGCATTTTTCATATTTTGTGCCATTTTGTTTTATTATGCAAGATATGTACTATGCAAAATCGGCACGGTCCTAACTCGCTTAGAAACTTAGATAATGTCTGTGTCAAAGTATCCAATGTGCACTTTGTTCTAAAACGTACCATGTCAAACTATCCAATGTGCGTATTCGATCGTCTGCCACGAAAATTGTAATAATTTTCATTTTCTGATTATTTGTACCATGTCAAACTATCCAATATGAAAACAGCCATTTTTCGAGGTAGCAAAAAATTTTTGATATTGCTGATTTAAAATCAGCTCCAGACAGAAAAAGGAAATTTGCTATTTTTTATTCCATTTAAGCATGATGTCACTTTATTGTTCTTACTAGCAAAAATAAAATAAAATAAAATAAAAATAACTTTCATTAGTTTGAATTCTTTACTTTTACTTATCTGATGATCATTGCTTCAAATTAGTAAATCTGTCGCATTCAATAGTTTGGATTGTATAAAATTTGGTATTTACGTATTCAATATTAAGTACTTAATTTCTTTTAATAACTTAAAAAACGAATGTACAGTAAATTGATTAAAAAAAATCATAAATAAAAACTTGTTTTTAAATGTTATTTAAATTTTATAAAAAATGAGATGAGAAAAAAAAAAAAAACCTCAAATAGAGAAATGGAGAATAACGGTAGAGTTTACTTATTTATTTATTTTTTATTTGAGTAGTTACCTTTGTCTTATTTAAGAATGAAGTAGTTGGGCCAATGACTATGAAATTCCGAAGAGTAATAATGTTATTATTAACGATTATTGTTATTTCCAAAGTGTAGTCTTGCTTTATTCAATCTCTATAATATGAGTTGGAAAAAATGCCTTCAAAGAATATTTGGAAATCATAATGCATGATAAGCTCTTATTAGGTGCATTCGTAATTATATAAATAAGTAGAATTTATAATTTTTGTTCAGTCCGTGCGCCTGTCTGTGTGTCTACACGTCCGTCCGCATATAACAATGAAAAACTCTCAAACCGAATTCTTGGAAACTTAAAGTAGATAACAGTTGTATATTTTTGTCGCCACATTTCAATAAGTTTTATGAAAATTGGATGTATAATTTAATTATAGGGACTATCAAAAGTGTTCCGATACATTACGGTCAATTAAAAAAAACAATTTGAAGTGGTTTTAATGTTACACTGTTTCGAATATAATAAGACTGATATGCGTTTATGAGTAACACGAAAATATACATTTTATAGAATCTAAGGTGCAAAGAATATTTATTATTCATTTACAGGGCCACACAAAAGTTTTTCGTTGCATAATAGTATAGGGGAAACATTGTTTGGAGCGTAATTTAATTATGGTAAAATATTTCATCATATACTGAAATTGATATTCGTTGCTGAGGTTCACTACAAGTTATTTCCTATGTATAATAGAAAATGCAAAGTATTTACAGGGACACACGAAAGATTTCGGCTGCTGTGTATCCGAAGTACTTACAGATGATTGTTTGAAGTGCATTTTTATTTGTGATATGAGTTTTTAAGTTTAAAATATTTCGTTGTATGTATAAACGCTCCAGATCATATACAGGGCTATGCAAAAAAGTCGAAAGAATTATTACACAAGAACGAAAATACATTTTTTTAAAAAAATGAGATGGATTTTTAAGCTTAACTGCATATAGTGTACTAATATAACTTTATATAACATTGAAAAAATGTATAAAAAACCACGCAAAAAATTGGATAGATGGCCGTCTATGGATGATCTCTGGAAGTTTGATTTTAGAATTTTTAGAGTGTGTTTTGATCTTTATTAAATTTTAACTGAATAGTTACGTGTATATAAAGATTGTAGGTATGTATAATTTAGAGCTGTACAAAAAAAAAAAAAAAAAAAAAAAAAAAAAATCGTCTATCGATAATTTCTGAAAGGAAAATTTGAAACTATTATGCATTTGTAGCACTTTCCAACATAGTTAAGTAGTGTTTGTGAATTCCGTTTGTCTGTCCATGCGATTGTCTGTCTGTCTTCCCGAACTGAAACTTGCATTAGTATATTAATAGTCATTGCATTAGTTTAAGATTAGTAATTGCATTGTTAGTAATGCATTAGTTTACACATGTCTCTGTAATTGATATATGTTATTCAGATTTGCAATGCCATGTTCGGTATCGGAAATAGAGTATGTAGCGTTCACAGTTTATTTACAGAGACAGTCAAAAGTATTCCATTACATTAGGGTCTATGGGGAAATGTCTTAATTATTTAAATACGTAGCACCTCAAGTCATCATTTGATCCATCTGTCTGTCTATCCGTCTGTTTGCTTAAAACAGCACAAAAACAACCCAACCAATTGGTTTCAAATTTAATATATGTAATTGCTGCAGAATTTTGTCGAGTCATTTAACATTTTATAAAAATCGAGTCAGAACATAAAAAGATATTGATTAAAGTTTTCTTTATTCTATTAAATCTTGTCATTCATAACTAATTCAATCACATCCCATGATAGGGGATGATTCTAGGTTGTTATGGCGCCCTATTTAAAATAAAGACATATTATTTCCGTATTGCTGAATTTATAGAACAAACAAACAAACTAACAAAGAAATAAACAAACAGACAGACAGGCAGGCAAACAGACACACACACAAACAAAACAGCAGACAGACACACAAACAAACAAACAGACAGACAGTAAAAAAACCGACAACCAGACAGACAGCCAGGTACACAAACAAACAAACAAACACACAGACAGACAAACAAATAAACAAACAAACAGACAGGCAGACAAACAGAAAAACAGATAGACAAACAAGCAAGGAAACAAACAAACAGTCAGACAGACAAATAAACAAACAAACAGACAAATAAACAAACCGACAAACAGACAGACTGACAGACAGATAGGCAGACAAACAGTCAAACAAACAAACAAATAGACAAAAAACAAACAAGCAAACAAACTGACAGACAGACACAGAGACAGACTAACAGACAAACAAACAACCAAACATAAATACAAGCAAACAACAAACTGACAAACAGACAGACAGACATACAAAAAACAAACAAGCAGACAAACAAGCAGACAAACAAGCAAACCGACAGACGGACAGACAGACAAAAGAAAGACAAACAAAGAAACAAACAGACAGACAGACAGACATATAGGCAGACAAACAAACGAACAAACAAACAGACAGACAAATAAACAAAAAAACAGATAAGCAAACAAAGAAACAGACAAAAAACCGACAGACAACACACAAACTAACAGATGGACAGACAGACAAACAAAAAATCAAACAGACAAATCGATAGACTGACAAACAAACAAACTTACAAACAATCAAGCCGACAAACAAACAAAAAAGCAAACATACAGACAAATAAACAAACAAACATACTTACGTACGTTCGTCTTTTTAAGGAAATACTAGAGATCCATTTACATCTTGTAAGTAATTACCGTGCTAAATTTATGCTTGTAGTCCCTTTAGTAACACAAAAATCGCATTGTAAAAATATTTTTTTCTCCTGCCTCTCCTTTGGATTTGTGGCACCGACATAAGATAAATCCTATCTTTGATTCCGGGCGAATACCATCATTTTAGTACCCTGGCTTTTGAAATCGGTTCGTTAGTTCCAGAGATTACCACCAACAAACAAAAAAACAAACTTTTCCTCTTTATAATACAGAAATAGATTATTCTATAAAATAATTCTTTTTCATGATAATGAAATTAATTTATACATTCACACAATATACTACAGAACACAAGTGTTAGTGCACTGAATAACAACATATCAATTTCATTATGTTTGTTAAAATACACTAAATCATATCTTATTGAATGGAATGTAATGTGCTTATTTTGAGAGTCTCTGTAGATTACGTAATTATATGCAGTCCATTTTGATCAAAACATGTATCATAGTAAATGATAAAACCATATAGAAATCCCATATCAATCTTAGTATGGTTACGAGAGTTAGAAAACGATGAGACAGCAGAGAAGCAAAACAAAGTCATTAACAATTTTTAATAATTATGGCGAAGCATTTTTAAAAAGTTCTACAACATTTTAATAATTTATCACGTGAGAGAAACTTTTGAAATTATTGTATTAAAAGATCCTATAAAGATTTGTTCTTAATATTCAAATTTTATTAAAAGGTAAAAAATCCAAGTTGTTTTAAAAGGAATTAAATAAATCGACGATTACTATTCAAAAATACTGGTAAGAAATACCCCATCGATTCCGCTTATTAGTTAGGATATGCATAATATTCAACAAGTTGGAAATTGCACGTGAAGCGTAGCAAATGAGGTGCGTTCATACGATAACAAAGTTTTAAAAATATCACTATCATATATCAATCTCATAAAATTCTAAATAGTTAATTACAATTAAAATGCGCACCAAACAATGTTCTCCCTATACTATTATGTAATGGAATACTTTTGTGTGGCCTTGTAAATCAATAACAAATGTTCTTTGCATCACAGATTATGCAAAATGTACATTATAATATGTACTTTATAGATGCATATCAATTTTATTATGTTGGACCATTTATTATGTAACACCATTAACATGCATTTGAAACATTTTCCCCATTAACCGTAATGTAACGGAATATTTTTTATTGTCCCTGTAATTGATCTATGCATCTGATTTTCATAAAATTTAAAATAACTCGACAAAATTATGTAATAATTATGTATTTAAAATTTCAAACGAGTAAAATCCATTTGAAACATTTTTCCCCTTTGGCCGTAATGTAGTGAAATACTTTTGATTGCCCCTGTAATTGATCTATGCATCCGATTTTCAAAAAAATTGAAATAACTCGACAAAATTAGGTAATAATTATGTATTTTAAATTTCAAACGATTTAAATGCACTTGAAACTTTTCCCCATTGACCGTTATTTAACGGAATACTTTTGATTGTCCCTGTAATTAATCTATATGCATCCGATTTTCATAAAATTTAAAGTAACTCGACAAAATTATGTAATAATTATGTATTTAAATTTTCAAACGAGTAAAATCTATTTGAAACATTTTTCCCCATTGACCGTAATGTAATGGAATACTTTTGATTGTCCCTGTAATTGATCTATGCATCCGATCTTCATAAAATTTGAAATTACTGGAAAAAATTATGAATATTTTTATGAATTATTTATGAATTATATATTTTAAATTTCAAACGATTCGGTTGGGTAGTTTTTGCGTTGTTATGTGAGGACGGGCGGACAGACAAACGGACGGACTGAACGACATCTATAGGTGTTACATATTTACATAATTACGAACGCACCTTAAAACTGGACTGGGAAACCTCTCGTGCTTGCCCGCGTCTTTGTTAGAAAATTGTTTCCGTCTATTCTTACATTTTGTAAAATTACATACCGTCTAAAAACAAACTTTTTCTTTATTAATTTCCTGTATATTTGTTAATAGAATTATTAAAGAAAATTCCGAAGTGTTTAAAAATTCAATATGCTAATAACAAAATTTTTACAAAACAAACTATCGTTTGTGGTACATTCGTTGCCATGACGCAGTGAATCTGAGAAATTTACCATGTCAAACTATCCAATGTGCACATTCGATACTTTGAAACAACGAAAATAGGAAAAGGACAAAATTTGTACCATGTCAAACTATCCAATGTGCGTATTGGATAGTTTGAAGCTGAAAAAGTAGAGAGAAGCTAAAAACGTACAAATAATCATACCATTTCAAACTATCCAATGTGATTTTTAGACGAGAAAAATTATTGAAATGATTTATCTCGATAGCATGCTTAAAGAGGATATAAAACAGCACCCGAAAAACGTAATAATTGTTTACTGCTGTTTAGCGCTGATTTTGAATCTCCAATTAAAACAGTTTTTTTGCTCTCCTGAAAAGTGGCTGTTTTCACATTGGATAGTTTGACATGGTACCGACGATATGTGGATGTGAGTTTAATAATTCGCCCTATCAAAAAATCAAATTTTGTTAAGTTGCGAGAAACTTTTAGCTGTCATTAATTTTCATTGTAAAAGAAGATTTTACAATGTAAGAAATACAGAATAAAAGTAGTTTTTAGATAAGAAATAATTTTTTACCATTAACAAGAGTTTTTTACCATTAGAGTTTTGAATCTTATGTCCTCATATATATTTAGATATTTTATTTATCTACTAATCATTGATTTTTATCTATAATTTATTTCTGTTTGCATATAAAAATTGATTAATTGTACGAATAAATAAATTGTATTACTATTATTGAAAAAAATTCCTGTGTATTTAATACTGAATAGGTTGCGAGAAAACCTGTTACAATTTTTTTTTTCTCTCATCAAGGCTTTTATTTCATCCTCCCCCTGAAGTTCCTAGGCAGAAAAAGTATCGAAAAAGTATTAAGCTACAGTTTACAGTAATTTCATTTTTTAAAATTATGATGGTGTGGTATGTAGTTTTAAGGAACACTTTAAGAATTCAAATGTACTGTATTTGCGACAGTCATTATTTGGGTAATTCTTATGACGTTTAAAATTCTAAAGTAATATTATGATGTTGCATTAAATGTATTACAGCGTCATGAAAAATATGTTATATTCGAATGATAAAAATTGAAGAATTAAGTTCTTGAATAAGAATTCAATTAAACAAGAAAAAAAACATGCGTCTAGCATAGATTATGAAGCACATTTCAACACATTCATAATAATATAAAAAAAAAACTACACCGCTTAAAAAATTAATCATTACGCCTCATTTCACCATATGTAAATGTAAAACGCATTTCAAAACCGAATTTGAGCTGTTAGCATCTACAATCGGAAAATTATCGGGGTTTTTTAGCAACCCTGCATATCATATAGCGATTTATATAGATTAACATGCATTCCAAAATTTAGATCATTTCAGAGATACATATATTTTAGTTGAAAAGTCCAGTTCAGCGATTTTCTCTAATAAAGAGCTGCGAAATGGTATGCGAAAACTTTTCTGCAGCCCCGTATATGAAGTATAGCATTTATATATAAAAAGTAATATGCAAAAACTAATTAAATTTAAAAGCGCAAACCGAATTTTAAAATGTACTCTCCAGCAACTAATACGCAAAAACAATACTGCAACAAATTTCTTTTGTGTGTCTCTGTAAATTAATAAAAAATTCTATGAATGATCTGTTATAACGTAACCGTACTGAAATTCAGTGATTTATATCAGTTTCAATACATTTTGAAATAGCGTAATGTCATTAAAATACTCACAAAACGACTTCATAGACCGTAATGTAATCGAATTCTTTTCAGTATCCCTGTAAATGAACCAATAATCGTACATACTTCCTATGCAATATCAACCATGCTTTGGTGAACCTAAATAAGCAATGCATGACATTATTGCATGAAAATTTGAGTATATTTACAGGAGTTGGACAGACGAACAGATAAACCGAATGCATATAAGCACTTTTCAACTTTGTTGGGAAGTACTGAAAATTAAGAGTAAATATAATCTCTTTTTTCTCAATATTTATATCCCTGTCGATATATAAAAATTTATATAAAAAATTTCTTTCTTCAACAAATTTCTAATGAAAACAAACATTGTATCTTTTGTTGATATTTTAAACTGAAAAATTCCTTTCAAAAAATTTCACCACTTACTTAACTTAAAGTATGTCATTTCTTTTGAAATATATTACAATTGTGTTTTTATTTACCATGTTCAAAGTGTATTTGTACCTCTTTAATTTAAGAATAAATTTCAGTAATTAGATTTGAGAAATTTAAATTTTTATCAAAGTACATTTTGAAAGTAAGAGACCTCATTTGCACTTTGGAACTGAACTCCAAAGTGCAAATGAGAATGTTAAATGAATTATCAAAAAAATTTTAAAAGAGAAGAGTAAAAGGAATCTATTTATATAAAAAAGAATTTTAAAAGAGTTAAAAAAGAGTTAGTAAAGAGTTTTCCTCAATAGTTATATGCCTCTCGATAATTTGAATAAAATTTCCTTCTTCAACAAATTTCTAATGAAAAAAAATCATTTCTTCTTTTGTCGATATTTAAACTGCAAAATTCCTTTCATAAAAGTTATCCACTTACTTAACTTTACTAATGTTATTTATATTGAAATACAGTACAGTTGCGTTTTTATTTACCATGTTCAAAGTATAACTATACCTCTTTAATGTGATAATAAATTTAGGTAAATAGATTCGAGAAATTTAACTTTCTGCCAAAACACATTTTGAAATAAGTGACCTAATTTACACTTCGAAAATGAGCTCCTATTAAATGAATTATCAAGATAAAAGATCCAAAATAGTGTACTTTTATTGCATTTGGGAATTGCCTTAGATTAAGTGAATCTGATTCACACACAAAATATAAGATTGACTTAATAGATTTGGTTATGTAAAGAACCAAGGTAGCGGATGTATGTGCATTCAAGTGTATAATTTAATTTGGCTTTTTAAAAATAATTTTTCATAAATAACAAATATTCCTTGTCCCACAGATTTTACAGAATGTATATTTTAGTATGTATACTTCATAGATGTATATCAATTTTATTATGTTTGAAAGACTGTGACACCATTAAAATGAAACTATTTTTTTCCATTGGCCGTAATGTAACGGAATATTTTTGATTGTCCCTGTTTATACAACGCATCTGATTTTCATGAAATTTGAAATCACTCGACAAAATTACGCAACAATTATATATTTCTTCAATTACACATTCAAATGATTCGGTTGGGAAATTTTGCTCTGTTATATGCGGACAGACAGATTGAACGTCGACAATATGTGCTATGCATTTACATAATTATGAACGTTACTAAAAAGGGAAGAATAAATATATTATCTCTTTTTCTCAATAACTATATTCCTGGCGATAATTTGAATCGAACTTCTTTCTTCAACAGTTTGCTAATAAAAGCAAACTTTTCCTCTTTCGTTGATATTTTAAACGGCAGAATTCCTTTCATAAAATTTCACCACTTACTTAACTTTACTTATGTTACTTCCATTGAAATATACCACACGTTTTTATTTACCATGTTCAAAGTGTATTTATACCTCTCTAATGTGCGAATAAATTTAAGTAAATAGATTCCAGAAATTTAAATTTCTATCAAAGTATATTTTGAAACAAGAGATCTAATTTGCACTGCACAACTGAGCTCCTGTTAACTGAATTATCAAGATAAAAGTTGCAAAATAGTGCACTTTTATTTCATTTGGGAATTGCTTTAGGTTAATTGATATTGATGAGCGTACAAATAATACAATTGGCTTAATAGATTTGGTTATGTAAAGGTAAAGAATGTATCCGCATTCAAGTGTATTATTAAATTTAATTTGACCTTTTAAAAATAATTTGTCTCAGACTGAATATAAAGTACTTAATTAAATATTTGGTTTGATAATTCGTGGTTAAAGAATTTCTTAAAAACCTCTGAAAAGACGACATGTAATTGAAATTATAATGCAATAAAAATCAATTGTTAACACAGAAAATTAGGTTAATGCACTTTAAGTAATTTATTCGAAAACAACATAAGATTTTTGATAATATCTTACAAAGAGAGAGCCAACCTCGATAATCACAGATTTTGATTATTTTAACAATATGTTGTAAAGCAGAGAACCTTAGGTCTAGGTTCAATGGATTTTATACAACATTTCTTAGTTCTTGAGAAACAATGGGGTCTAAAATTAAAACACAACTTAAATAGTTACTTTGAAACGAAAGGGTATATTTGGTCATAGCTATTTCAGTATAGTGTTATAACCCTACGTCTAGCGGGTTCGGGTTTGATACTGGACATGATACTTTTATTTTTCTCATTTTTTGTTTCATAAATTATAATTTAATAATATCATTGTAAATTAAAATTTGTAATATTATATATCAATTCTAATTTTAACCTATTTAATTTTTTTTGGTAACTGAATAGTTCTATAAAGATAAATCAATCTTATAAATCGATACAAAATTTTTAATTTTTTTAAAACCATTTTTAAAATGTATTTCATACATTTTTTATCGAGTAAATGAAATTGAACAATGGTGTCAATTGGTAAAAAACCGACGTTTATTATTGCTTCAAAAACTGCAGTTTTACTACAGTTGCGTTTTTATTTACCATGTTCAAAGTGTATTTATACCTCTTTAAAGTTAGAATAAATTTAAGTAAATAGATTCAAAGAATTTGAATTTCTATCAGAGTACATTTTGAAATAAAAGACCTAATTTTCACTTCGCAACTGAGCTCCTGTTAAATGAATTATCAAGATAAAAGGTGCAAAATAGTGCACTTCTATTTCATTTGGGAATTGCTTTAGACTGGTAAATTGATATTGATGTCCATACAAAAAATAAAATTAACTTAGTGGATTTGGTTATGTAAAGAGCCAAGGTAGCGGACATATATGCATTCAAGTGTAATATTTAAGTTTGCTTTATAAAAATGATTTGTCTCAGACTGAATAAAAAGTATTTAATTAATTCTTTTGGTCAGATAATTCGTGGTGAAAGAATTTCTTACAAATCTCTTAGAAGACAACATGCAATTGAAATTAAGGAAATAGAAATCAATTGTTAATACAGAAAATTAGGTTAATGCACTTTAAAAAACTTATTCGAAAAGAACAAAACATTTTTGTTTATAATATGATGTAAAAAGATCTTAAAAAGAGATGGCCAAACTCGATGATCACATATATATATTATTTTAATATATAATGTAGGGCAGAGACCCCTTAGGTTTAGGTTAAATGAATTTTACACAGCACTGCTTAGTTCTTGAGGAACAGGGGGTCTAATATTACGACAAGCCTTAAATAGTTATTTCGAAAAGAAAGGGTTCACTTGATCATAGCTCATCCAGTGTAGCTTTATAAACCGATGTCTAGCGGGCCCGGCTTCGATACTGGTCACGCTGCATTTGTCCTTCTCATTTTTTGTTTCTAATATATTCTTGTAATTATAATTTTTATAATCTCATTTTCAATTAAAAATTATAATATTATATATCAATTCTAATTTTAACCAATTTCCTTTTTTTTGTAATTAAATAGTTCTATAAAACATCATGAATAGATCCAAAATTATTAATTTTTTAAAAATATATTCCATACATTCTTTATCGATGAAATGACAATTGCGTCAATTCGTGATTTTAAAGAAATATCATCTTTTATTGCTTTTGAAACTACAGTTTTACTACAGTTGCATTTTTACTGATCATGTTAAAAGTGTATTTATATCTCTTTAATGTGAGACTAAATTTAAGTAAATAGATTCAAGAAATTTAAATTTTGAAATAAGATACCTAATTTGCACTTTGCAACTGAGCTCCTGTTAAATGAATTACCAAGATAAAAGATACAAAATACTGAACTTCTATTTCATTTGGGAATTGCTTTAGATTGATTAATTGATATTGATGTGTATACAAAAAATAAGATTGACTTAATAGATTTGGTTAAGTAAAGAACCAGGATAGCGAATGTATGTGTATTCAAGTGTATTATTTAATTTAATTTGACTTTTTTAAAATAAATTGATTCAGACTGAATATAAAGTATTTAATTAAATGTTCCTTTAGATAATTCGTGGTTAAAGAATTTTTTAAAAACCTCTGAGAAAACGACTTGAAACTGAAAGTGATGAAATAAAAATCAATTGTTAACAGAAAAAAATAAGTTAATGCACTTTAATAAATTTATTCGAAAACAATAAAACATTTGTTTTCGAGTTTTAGGTAGATTTCGTATGAAATACTACCTATTGCAATCGCACCAGTTTATATATAATATATCTATTAGGTAGATTTCGTATGAAATATTAGGTAGATTTCGTATGAAATACTACCTATTGCAATCGCACCATTTTATATCTATTTACTATCTATCTATCTATATATATATCTCACTTTTTTATGGACACGATAACTTCTATAATTATTCACCAATCTCTACCAAACTGCTACATAAAATCAAAGGGGATAAAATCTCGGCTAAGTTCGTTAATGGGCAAAATCGGACCAAGGGGGTCGGAATATGGGGCGTTTTTGTGAAAACCGGAAAAACGCCATAAATTCTTAATTAAAGTAGATATCGAATCGGTTTAAAGTTTATATTACTTCTTAAAAATGGGCCAAAAGTTTATGCATGACAGATTTCTAATAAATTTAGAAGTGGGCTCAAGGGGCGAAAAAAACCGGGGTTTTGGGAGAAAAAAATTCATAACTTCGTCAATTTTCAAGATATCAAGTCCAACTAAATTTTTTGTAAATGTTCTTAAAATTATCTAAAACTTTTGTACTTACAAGTTTTTGATAGGAACAACTTTTACCGATGAAAAAAAAATTAAAAACGAAAAGAAAAAGGGTGGTGAAAAAAGAGAAAAACCCATAACTCCGTCAATTTTTAAGATATCAAATCAGACTAAATTTATTTTACATCTTCTCAAAAATATCTACAACTTTTATATTGACAAGTTTTTCATAGGACTAACTCGTATAGCAAAAAGAAATTAAACAAAAATAGGAGTTGGAGAAAAAACCTCAAATCCAAACTGCTTATATTCTGACTCATTTTTAAATTCACTTTTGATTTTAAAAGCATCCAAATGGTAGATCCTCTTATTTAGAAACTGTATAAAGTGACGCATTGGTCAATTTTCTGATGAAGACAGAATATATTTTTAAAGAGGCTACCAAAAAGGATACTTTGAACAGAATTTTCTGAAATCCTCGTGACTGAAAAATTTAAGGAAGTGTTCAAATAGGAAATTGCGTTTTTTTCTGACTCGTTTTTAAATCCATTTTTGCTCTCAAACGCATCCAATTTACAGATCCTCTTATTTAGGAACAATATAATGTGATGCATTGATCGGTTTTTTGATAAAGACAGAATATATTTCGAAAAAGGCTACCAAAAAGGATATTTTGAACTGAATTTCCCGAAGTCTTTGTGATTTGAAAATTTAAGAAAGTTTTCACATAGCAAATTGCGTTTTTTATGACTCGTTTTAAAATCCATTTTCGCTCTCAAACGCATCCAATTTACAGATCTTCTTATTTAGGAATTATATACTGTGACGCATTAGCCAGTTTTTTGATAAAGATAGAATACATTTTTAAAAATGCTGTCAAAGTGAGTATTTCGCACAAAATTTTCCGAAGCAATGATGATTAACGAATTAAGGATGTATTCAAACAACAAATCGGTTATTTTATGACTCATTTTTAAATTCAATTTTTTTTTTCAAATGCATTCAACTGACAGTTTTTTGTTATTTAGGAACTGTATAATGTACTGTTTCGGTCGATTTTTTAATAAATTCAGAATTTATTTCAAAATATGTTGTCAAAATGGGCATTTGAGCTGAATTTTTCTTAAGATGATTCTGATAAAACCAGTTTTTGCAGAAAAATGAAATTAAAAATTTTTCATGAACGGCCAAATGAAGTTATTAAACTGGATTTATCTCTAATCATATATTTTTTTGTTAAAATGAGCACTCTTCGAAATCTACACTGGTGTCCAAAATTTAAGCATAATTGGTAATTAATTAATTATTTTTAAGTAATGAAAGAAATATGAATCGGAATGTGCTGAAACTCCAGGTGTGTAAACAAAATAGTACGCATCACATATTTTCGTGAAGAGTTTTCTCCGAAATCGAACAGGGAACCGTCAACAAATTGAAAAAGAACGAAGATCTTTTGGATAACCCTGTCAAAACCAATGTAGCAAAAGCGTTCAAGATCCACATTATGATTAATTGGCTTATTGTAATGTACTGTGTTAATATGTACAAGGATAGCATGTATACTCGTAGAGAAATTAAGGTTCTTATAAAAACAGTCCTAAGTTTTTTGCTTATAATTTGCAGAGTTCTTAATATAAAATAGTGTTCTTTTTTGAAAAAATGACAAACATCATTGTACACAATACCCTGCCATCAGAATTAAAAAATAATAAAAATTGTATGACAAATGAGCAGGTTTACTAAATAATTTTTTACTGCGCATGCGTGAACGCTATTAAAATTTCATTTGCATATTATGTTAGTTAAATGTATAGAGCAACTTTTGTGAAAGTCTCAAAAACATAGCTTAAAAATTCTGAAAATTATCGTTGATAGAATGAGATCAAAATCCTTTATTCCCTAAATGAAGCAAAATGATGAGGGGCTGTATCCATATTCCATTGTTTAGCGCCTACACAATATTGCACGTACAACTATATTTAGGTAAAACCCCTGATTTTTTTTATTCCTTTAGGAATAACGGATTTTGAGTTGATTCTATAGGCTCCCATTTTCAGAATTTTCAAGCTATGTTTTTCAAACTTTTACAGAAGTTGCTCTATACATTTAGCTAACACAATATGCAAATGACATTTTGATATCGTTGACGCATGCGCAATGAAAAATTATTTACTAAACATACTCATTTTTCATACAATTTTTATTGTTTTTAAATTCTGATGACAGGGTATTGTGTACAATGATGTTTGTCATATTTTCAGAAAAGAACATTATTTTATAATAAGAACTCTGCAAATTATAAGCAAAAAACTTGGAAAAAATTAGGACTGTTTTTATAAAAACCTTAATTTCTTACGAGTATACATGCTATCCTTGTAAAAATTAACACAGTACATTACAATAAGCCAATTAATCATAATGTGAAGTTTGAACGCTTTTGCTAGATTAGTTTTGACAGGGTTATCCAAAAGATCTTCGTTCTTTTTCAATTTGTTGACGGTCCCCTGTTCGATTTCGGGGAAAACTCTTCGCGAAAATATGTGACGCATACTATTTTGTTTACACACCTGGAGTTTCAGCACATTCCGATTCATATTTCTTTCATTACTTAAAAATAATTACTTAATTACCAATTATGCTTAAAATTTGGACACCAGTGTACCTCCGCCTATAGGCCCAGCCGACAGGGATTTTTTTTTTTTTTTTTTTTTTTTTTTTTTTTTTTATTTTTTATAATATGATGTAAGAATATCTTAGTCAAAACACTACTTCTTTAAAAACTTATGATTTCGATTTATCTGTTAGACTACCGTCTACATGTGTGAGCAAGGTCTAACATTCGTAAATATGCTCGGGTTGCCCTGATTTTCTTATAAGTTATTGATGTTTACTATAGAACTGTCGTTATTGAAAATGAAGTCTTTAACAACATTAGTTCATTTACAGGGGTCGTCAAAAACTTTCCGTTTCATTACGGTCTATGGAAAAAATCGTTTTACGTTCATTTTAAAGATTTTAGACAACTTTAAACATAATGAAATAGAAAAGCATTAATGTAGTGTCCTGAATAATGCATTGTGAAGATCATCTGTGACAAAGCAAGTAATATTTACTTAAGGGTCACACAGAAATTTTCGTCGATTAAAGACCACAGGGAAATATTTGCAGCGTATTTTAGTTCTGTTACACTATTTCAAATATAATGAAAATGATGTACATTATTTAAACGTACTTCAAGATACTTGTTGTATAACATCATGTGAAATTGTGAATTTATTGCTCATTTAAAGGAATACGCGAAAAATTTGGAAAGAGTAATTGAATCTGAAATACATTGCCTATTAGTTAAAAGTTCTGGAAATTTTATCTATGGTATGAGACTTTGACTACATTTTTGCGTAATATGAGATGTGTAAGAATCCTATAGATCATTATACAGGGCTTTAAAAAAGAACTTGCAAGCATTGCGGATTATCTATGTGATACGGTTAGATGCAGCTTTTTATTAATTCGTGCATTTTCAAGTTGAATTATATTTAGTATAACAAGAAATGGTTGTATAATATAAAGACCATCATATTCAGGGTCACGCTAAGAGTTGGGTTCAGTCTTTTCTAGGAATGATGATATTTGGATATATGACTTAAGTAGCTTTAATTATGGTTTAACATGAATTAAATTTTAACTTAATATGTAGCGCATATGAATATCTGTTCGTAATACACGTATCTGTATAAAATAATTCAAAAATTAATAAGAATGTATTTATTAAAATACAACACATTGCTCAGTGGTGCACAAAACAGGAATTTTAATATACATTTATACAATTAAAAAAAAAAATTCGTTTCGCGCCGTCTTCTGCGGACGTCTTCAGGAAAATATGATAACGGAAGGACTAAGTTTGCATCTTGATCGAGAGATAATATTTTTAATAAATTAAAATCTAAATGAATTAAAATTTTAAAAATGTTGCCACTTACACATGAGTAAAAATTAAAATATTCCAACGAAATAAAATTTTAAGATTTTATGATGTTATGCCATATTTTTGGTATATTGTAGGATAAATTATCATTACATGGTTTATTTTCTCGTGCTATGATTTCGATAGATTCTCTTATTTTACCTTAAACTGGGTTATTACACGGAACTATGATTTTGGCCTCATCAAAATTAATACGGCAACCCTTGTTTGCCAAGTAGAAGCGAGAAAGAACAGTATTCTGTTTATATTGTTTAATATTTTTGCGAGGCTCTTTAATTCTAATTAAAAGTTGCCGCGTAGTCATGCCGATGTAGACTTTTTTAACATTATTAGATAAAGTGATGGGAATTTCATAAATACCAGATTTTTGATCTATTGGAATTTTGTCGATCTTATCTGTAACGATGTCAATGAGATATGGAGTTGGAATGGCGACAAGTTACATTGCCACAATGTGTTGTATTTTAATAAATACATTCTTATTAGTTAAATTTTATGGTGCAACTGTCCTGTATATATTTAATTCAAAAATGTTTCCGTATTTTGACAGAAACTGCTGAACATGAATTTTCAACATATTATGCAATTTCCTACTAAATCAAGTTTCAATATATTTCGTAGAAAATGTACAAATTGTAGATGAAATACAGAGTCTCACAAAATAATTGGGTAACTTTTACTCTATGCATGGTAATTGCTGAAATCTGGATTTCAAATGTGTTGTGAGTTTTCTAAAATGTTTAATTACATTTTGTTTTTTCTTTTTTAAAGAGCAAAGTTATGATATGAAATTCAAGAAATGTTGGAAAGTGTTTTATAACCTATGCTGGAGGCAAAATTTTTCTTTCTTGTTTTGATATTTTTTATTTTATTTAACTATAAGGAAGAACAGTATATCCCACATAAAGGCTGTCCAAAAGTTAAATTTAAAATATTCATTGAATTTTAATAATATAAAAGTGAATCAAGTAGCATGGGTGTAAGCTGAATTAAATATTTGTTTAAAGTGATTTAAAAATTAATTCAAATTGTTGAAAATTGACGAAGCAGCACTCTAACAATTTGTAATAAGACACGAATTATCATATAAAACTGGTTTTAGCATCATTCAGTTTTCACTTTTATCTTTATTTAGTTGTTAAAATGTGAAGAATTTTTATTTGTCTTTAAATTTTAATATTAATTTAAGCGATTTTAGACTTTGAGAGAATGCAGTGCCATCCATAGATTTAAATTTGAATTATTAAAAAAAAAATGCCCTGTACAAATGTTATAAGCTATTTTATAAACAAATCTCTTGTATCCTCTTTATATTTTTTGCAGTTTTGCGTTATAAAACTCGGATGTTTTTTCTTGTTAATCTTTGACGTTTATAATTGTTAGAATGATTTTTTGATGATTTTTCTGGGAATTTAGAGTTATTTTTTTTAAATTGTTACTTTCTAACTTCTTTTGTTCTTCACTTGCGAATCAAAACATTTTGCCTCCATTATAACGAGCTTTCAACGGAAGGAATTTTTGGCTTCTTTCTTATATTCAACGTGTAGAATTACCTAAGAAATCGAGATTTTCGTTCTTAAAATCTAAACGTTTATTCGCTGTAACCGGATTTGTCTTTAATTATACTGTATTTTATTAAGTAAATGTCATACATAAAAAACAAAAACAGGACTAACAAGAGCTTGATTATTGCAAAAATTCATCTGATGTTTAGTAGACGGTTTAAAATTAATATGCATAATATTATATGTGTACAAATAAATATAAATTACAGTGATTTGTAAACTTTAAAATAAAATGAAGTTTTCAAGTAAACGTATTAGTAATAAACTGCCGGGTCTAATTTCGTCATACACTTTCCATTTAAATCAGGTTTTAGTGTTAGTTAGTTTTTAAAAAACTTTCTGTCATAGACTTCAATAACAAAAGGTCACTGATCTTTTACTTTTATTAATCTGGCACTGCTCAAATTTTTGTTTCTTGGACGAAAGAAACTTTCTTGAATAACTGACAGTTTTTCAATTGGTTTTCGGTTAATGTTACACTGATAAATTTATTTCTTATTTCTGACTCCAAAAAAGTTTAATAAGATTTTTCTAAATAAAAGTTATGAAAAATTTATCATAGTAGTATGTTTGTAAAGGTTATTTCATATTTTATTCAAGGAAATAAAGTTATGTTTCACGCAGCAATTTTATTCCGTTATCAAACATTTGAATTGAAAAATTAGATATTCGCAAGATACGAAGTCCTGTGACAAAGAGTGATGCCACCCATTTCCTAAAAGCAGAATTATGGGGGAGGGGGTGATTTCTCGTTTTTGTTTTCGATTAGTTTTCTAGTTAATGAAAATGAATATATATAAAATATGCAATCATGAATATCAATGTACAGATATTCTAGATATTCATCGCTGAGCATAGATAACTAATTTTGAGAAATACTATCTATTAGGGCGAATTTACCGCCAGTAGTGCCATCATATTGTCTAATGGACCAGGAGGCGGCAGCACAGATAATCACCTCATCGAGTTAACGGATGAAAATCTGGGATCAATTAAATCTCGATTCGCATATTAAAATGTAATCAGTCTGTGAAGTCATATCTTTGTAGAAAACACCTAAAACCCGATTTTAGCGGTTGACCCATAGGTTTATCAACATGCTTCTGTGCTCCCAATCCCCAATGTTTTCACGCGTTTGGTTGCATTAAAGCACAATGGTGAACTTACGAGTCAACCGCTAAAATCGAGTTATCGGATGTTTTGCACCGAGACATAACTTGGCAGACCGATTCCGTTTTAATATGCGAATCGAGATTTAACTTATCTTAGATTTTCACCCATGAACTCGATGAAGTAAGTTTCTGTGTTAATACTTCGCGGTCTATAAGTTATGGATGGAAAAACTCACCAAATATCTCACAGCAATAAAGAGTTTTTTCAAGCAGCTGATGCAGGTATATGTACCTGCCTTTAAAGTACTGTAAAGGTAAAAGTATAAAATACTAAAATACTGTATATGTACTGTACCTATGCAATACGTACAGTATATCCAGAACGTACAGGCACCACCCAGAGAATTTCAAACTTTCACCCTGATTACACTTCCATGAATGTTAAACTTATAAATATTTTATGCTGGGTTGAGCCAAATTTTGGTGCTGTTGTAGCTTCAACCGTAAGATGATGAAATCTCATTCTAACATTTGTAGTTCATATGATTAATTTGGTTCAAATCTCCCGATATTAAAGCAGATTTTACCATTCTATAATGAAAGCTGTAGCGACTCCAAATCTTAATTCAATCCAACACACACACCCCAAAAAATCACAATATACTTGGTACAGAGTATGTGTGTCTTGTTCTCTTCAGATCAGCCTATTAAATGAACCACTCTCCAAATTAAATTTCGAGTTGTCAGAAAAGAGTGTAAATTGATTACTGTCTACCTTTTTGTCCAGCGTAAGTGATTGTCAACTGTTAACTTCTTCAAACCCAATGTATCCTAAAGAATAAACACCGTAAATATTTTCACGTATATAAATAATGTTAAAATTAAGAAATTGGAGCTTAATAGATGACAGAACTAAACATAATACCTATTTCTTTTTATAGTGCTTTTTTACAGAAATGTGTGCTATATCAAAATCGCTACCAGCAAAAATGTAAAAAATGTACAAAAATGAAAACGTAAATAATTTTTCTGTGTCTTAAGATAACTTTTGTTAAGTCTATTAGTAACTAAAAAAATATTAAATATAGAATTATTTCATTACTTCATTGTTCTTGCAATGCAAAAACTATAACAAGAAAAAAATTCCAAGAAATTATCAAAAAATGTGCTTATAGAGTATTTATGTATCATCAAATTTCAAGTGCAAAAAATGAATTTTAATTTTTCTCGCTTTTTAGTCTTTTTTAATTATCAGTTTGTTAATAAAAATTCATAACTGAAATAAAAAAAAATACATGAAAATAAACCATGGAGGCTGAAGAGGTTATGATGGTGGCACAGAAGTAATATTTTTGTATACAATCATTGGGATTATTGTTATTTCGTTTGATTTATATAATGTTTCCTATTATCATTTACATAAACAGTATTTGTTATTTTTACAGATATATTCTATAATAAGTGCCAAAATAAGAAGTTGTAGTTTGATTTTTGAAAGCTCAGTCGACTGCTGATAAGAGAATGAAAAAATATAGTTGATCTTAGTAGCATCAGATAAAAAAAAAAAAAAATATGAAATTTAATTAAAACCAAACGATTTCACAAGAAGTTATCAAAGCATCTAACAAGGACGGTCTCCATAAGCACATAGTAACAAAAATTAGAAACTAGTTGGATGTACCAATTCCAAAACACTCTGCTTTCTCATACATATTAACATTTCAAACATTTGTTGCATATATTTAAACTTTAGTCATTTTAGTTCTATACTATACCGATTTTGATCTACTTTTAAATTTTCTGCTTCATTTCACTAATCTAAGTAAAAGCAAGTTATTCTCGATCATAATATAAAAAAAAAGAATCCATATTTTTTGTTATTTAATAGTACTTCAGCTGCTTGCAAATCGCCTGCTTAGGAGGAAGCGAAGCTCTAGTCAATCACAAGCCTTCGATGCTCTTATAATACCGTCGATAGTATATCAATTCATGTAGAAAAAGGAAATTGAATTTATTTACTGATTTAAAAGAACCATAAATATGTGAGCTTCATATTATATTCTGTATATTCGTTTAAGGGAATACACTACCTTAAATTAGTCAAAAAATCGATTTTCTTTTTTTAATATTAACTGAAAGCTTCTTTAATTGTGAATATTTTAATCCAGCGCAATTACCCATACAAATGAAATTTTTAAATTGGTTTTTTTCCATGTTCATATTTTTATAATTTGCTTGTTCGATAAAAACTAAGGCTTGTTTGCTAATTTAGATAGTGGTTTGAATTGCTTTTTTACTTAATTTCAATAATGTATTTAATATTTTTGTGCATAGATTTGACATTCAATTTTATAGTGATTTAAAAAAAAAATATTTAAATTGAGAGTTTGTCCTTTATTTTTTACTATACACAAGAGAAAAAAATCATATTAAATGTAAAATCCCATACATATAAAAATCCATGCACAGTTTTATCTAGTACAGTATTCTAATCAATGTGAATAAAGAAATTGAAGAAAACCTATCCATATTAAAAAAAGTAATAGGGATATTTAAAAAGCTAATTAAAAAAATTAAATTTTAGTAAAATAAGCTGTTCTAGAAGATTATTATTTTGTATTTTATTTAATTTTTAGCATTAAGTATTGTGCCATCATATATTATTACAGTATAATTCAAAATTGAAGATGGTTTCAAAAGTAGTACGCCCCTTTAAAAGAATGATAAATAAATAAGTTTCATACTATGTTCTGTATATTCGTTTAATGTCATTTCCTACTGTTGCGTAGGAACATTCCCCAGGCATACCATTATATTATTCATAACCTTCACTTCTACAAATACAGATGTAGATGTAGGCGTAAGTAGGAGGAAATAGTCTTTTTTTAAAAGTACATGAGATTGCAAAGATACATTTTAAATCTAATTTAAAGAAATTCGTAATAATATTTGATTTTTAATATTTATTTTTTTATGAATAAATTTATTCTTCAAAAGAACTTTAATTTGTCTTTTACTTTCTTCTGTCTTTGCAAAAAAAAAAAAAAAAAAAAAAAAAAAAAAAAAAAAAGGATTTGCGAAAATTTTTGAATTCCGGTTTTCGACAGTTTTTCTCTTTTTAGGTTCAAATAACCCGAAAAACATGTTTTTACAAAATGTCTGTCTGTCTGTCTATGAGTCTGTGACTGTTTGTCTGTATGTGACACAAATTTCGTGAGTACTCTTATCTCAAGAACTAACGCATGAAATTTAATAAAAACTTATTTCAGTTAGCCGCTGACATAAAATGGTGCTGATTAGTTTTTGGTTTGAATTACTGAACAAGGCACAAGTCATCAACTAAAGCTGTCACCGCTGCACAGTGGAGTATTTGACCCAAAATCCTGGCCGAAAATGTAAAAATTAACATTTTGACCACAGTTGCAAACGTCATGTTTCCTAATAGCTAATTAGTCATGTCGATCTATGTCTGTTTTAGAAACCTGATATATATCCGATTCCTACTGGACGCAGTTAAAATGGAAGCTTCTCTGTAAGAAGCCGTGGATTTTTGTTAATTTTTGGCAGCGCTGTTATGTTTAAATGTAATTTTTTTGTGGCTGAATGAATTGTTAAAGTGAAACTAAATAAGGCTTGCGCGTTTAAGAAAGCTCAGAGCGTTTTTAATAAGAAAAAACCATTAAATTTGTTAAACGATATTTTGTAAGGCGTTTTTGACTCAAATTTAAACATGTCGATAGCATATACACTATATTGCCATTGATTATGGGACACTTGCGATTTTAGACATTTCAATAAATATCTAGAAAAATACATGAGGAATCATCTCGAAACTCTTAGTGTATAAATATAATAGTATACGTCATACATCTCCGTGAAGATTTTTTACCGAAACGCTATAGGGGACCGTCAACAAATTAAAAAAGAATGAATATCTTTTGAATAACCCTGTCAAAACTAATGTAGCAAAAGCGCTCAAACTCTAGATTATGATTGAATGCCTTATTGTAATACACTGTGTTCATTTTTATGCAAATAATATGCACACTCGCAGAGTAATTAAGGTTTTTATAAAAATGGTCCCAAATTTTTCCAAGTTTTTCCATTATAATTTTCAGAGTTCTTAATATAAAATAATATTTTTTTTCAGAAAATATGACAAACAACATTGCACACAGTACCCTGTAATCAGAATTAAAAAATAATAAAAATTGTATGAAAAATGAGTAGGTTTACTATATAATTTTTTACTGCGCATGCGTCAAAGATATCAAAATTTCATTTGCATATTGTGTTAGCTAAATGTATAGAGCAACTTTTGTAAAAGTCTCAAAATCATAGCTTGAAAATTCTGAAAGTAATCGTCTATAGAAAAAGGACAAAATCCGTTGTTTCCAAAATGAAGCAAAAAAATGAGGGATTTTATCCAAATGCAGTAGTACATCCCATATTGTGTATTCTATATTGACACTAATCAATGAATATATGGATACAACCCCTCTTGTTTTTGCTTCATTTTGAGAATAACGGATTTTCGACTTATTCAATTGACGATTACTGTCAGAATTTTCAAGTTATGATTTTGTGACTTTCACAAAAGTTGCTCTATACATTTATCTAACATAATATGCAAATGAAATTTTGATATCGTTGACGCATGCGCAGTAAAAATTTATTTAGTAAACCAACTCATTTTTTATACAATTTTCATTATTTTTTAATTCTGATTACAGGGTACTGTGTGCAATGTTGTTTGTCATATTTTCTGAAAAAAATAATATTTTATATTAAGAACTCTGAAAATTATAAGGAAAAAATTTGGAAAAAATTGGGATCATTTTTATAAAAACCTTAATTATTCTGCGAGTATGCATGCTATTTGCATAAAAATGAACAAGGATTATTATAATAAGGCATTCAATTACAATCTAGAGTTTGAGCTCTTTTGCTACATTGGTTTTGACAGGGTTATTTAAAAGATATTCATTCTTTTTTAATTTGTTGACGGCCCCCTTTGGAATTTCGGGAAAAAATCTTCACGGAGATGTATGACTTTTACTATTACATTTATACACTAAGAGTTTCGAGATGATTCCTCATGTATTTTTCTAGATATTTAGTAAAATGTCTAAAATCGCAAGTGTCCCATAATCAATGGCAATATAGTGTATTAGGCTTTGCCTTTCCATTTCAGAATTATGATCGTATAGGATATAGTTTTGAGTACAAATTTCAGAAAAAAAGATATAATTTTTTTTCGAGGAGACTTTTTAAGTGCTCTATTTTGAGGCCACCAAATTGAAGAGATAATAAAGAATACTGCCCAGTTAAACTGATGGCATTGACCTCACAGGCTACAAATACTAATTGTACATTAAAGCCTTATATTTTCAAGGGTTAATTCCGTTCGAAAAAAAAAAATTAAGAAGGGGAAACAGCTCTCCCCTTTCCTCTTTTTTTATACTTAATCATTGAACCTCCTATACTATCAAAGACATGCTTTATCATATAAAAAATCTATATCCAAAATTCAGAGCAAATTAGATAATTCTTAATAAAAACCCATTTAGCATTTATATAATTTAAAAGGAGTTATCCCCTTCTTTTATACTTAACCATTAAACTTCCAAAACGATTCAGAGATTTGAACGAAATCTGAAAATTCTGCTTGAAAAACCTATTTATATAAATTAAGAGGGGGGGGAGGCATTAGAACCCCTGTTGCCCCTATTTATACTTATTCAATGAACACCTAATAGCAGTCACGGAATCGCCTCATCAGAATGATCCTAATCTAAATTTTGAACGAAAACTTAATTCTGCATGAAAATCCCATTTATATCAACTAACGGGGGGGGCATTAGAACCCCTGTTCCCCCTATTTATACTTATTCAATGAACACCTAATAACAGCCACGGAATCGCCTCATCAGAATGATCCTAATCTAAATTTTGAACGAAAACTTAATTCTGCATGAAAATCCCATTTATATCAACTAACGGGGGGGGGATTAGAACCCCTGTTCCCCCTATTTATACTTATTCAATGAACACCTAATAACAGTCACGGAATCGCCTCATCAGAATGATCCTAATCTAAATTTTGAAAACTTAATTCTGCATGAAAATCCCATTTATATCAACTAACGGGGGGCATGAGCCCCCCGTTCCCCCTCTTATACATATCGAATGAACTCCAAAAACTAATAAGGGAAGCGCCTTATCAGGATATACCTATATACAAAATTTCAAGTGGATCCGATATTTTTATCATGAGTTATCGCGTTACGCACATACGCACATACATACAGAACGGACGGGCACATAAGCTCTCAGGCTATGATAGCCTGTGAGCTAAAAACTCCACTTTTACTATCGTTTACTGCAGGTTTTTAGCTCACAATATATTAAATGAAAGCTTTTGCATCTACGCAGATTCTCTGTGTATGTATATACTTACGTACATGCGTACATATGTACGTACAAATGTGGGAAAAAAGTGAACTCCCGCTAAATGATTTGATTACTAACTACTTGAAAAATAATGGTAGAGAAAAATTACTGGCACCAAACGATTGAAAATAGAGAAGAATAGAGAAATCTGCAATAGAGACGACCTGAAACGGCTTCTTTTAAGGGTGGATACCAATCCGAACCGCTTATTTTCTGATTTATTTTAAATTTTCTTTTTGCTCTCAAACGCATCAAAATGGCAAATTTCTTATATAGAAACGACACAAGTGTAGTGCTTGTAGAATTTTCGATAAATATAGAAAATATTACGACAAAAATTCCGTCAAAGTGGGTGTTTTCAGAAGTTTTCCGAAGCGGGAGAGCTGGGAATGAAACAAAAAATTCCTACTGAGAAAATAATCATTAATAAATCAAATTCTAATGAATTGAGCGAAAAATGAAATCACACGGCATCTTGTACATCTTTTCAAAAATCACCTCAGCAGGTTTTATGCAAAAAAATGAGTCTGAAAATGTATCAGAAAATTTATAGATTTTGAGTGTGGGAAATCATTTTTAAAAGTACACCTTTAAGCAGTGATCAGTTTAAAAGCTGCTCTATACAAAGAGCAGAAAAAAAGAGCAAGCTATTCAGTAACGAGACTCTTTAATATTTCTTTAAAGCTAGATCTGAAGGTAGTCCTGATAAAAGCAAAAAAGAGAGTGATAAAGAAGATGAAGAACAGAGTTATGAATAATTATATTGAAATTTGTAAAAAAATCATTGCATTTGTAAAATGCATTTAAACAGTAGCATATATACACTATATTGCCATTGATTATGGGACACTTGCGATTTTAGACATTTTACTAAATATCTAGAAAAATACATGAGGAATCATCTCGAAACTCTTAGTGTATAAATATAATAGTATAAGTCATACATCTCCGTGAAGATTTTTTCCCGAAACTCCATAGGGGATCGTCAACAAATTAAAAAAAATGAATATCTTTTGAATAACCCTGTCAAAACTAATGTAGCAAAAGCGCTCAAACTCTAGATTATGATTGAATGCATTATTGTAATAAGCCTTGTTCATTTTTATGTAAATAGCATGCATACTCGCAGAGTAATTAAGGTTTTTATAAAAATGGTCCCAAATTTTTCCAAGTTTTTTCCTTATAATTTTCAGAGTTCTTAATATAAAATAATATTTTTTTCAGAAAATATGACAAACAACATTGCACACAGTACCCTGCAATCAAAATTAAAAAATAATAAAAATTGTATGAAAAATGAGTAGGTTTACTATATAATTTTTTACTGCGCATGCGCCAAAGATATCATAATTTCATTTACATATTATGTTAGATAAATGTATAGAGCAACTTTTGTAAAAGTCTCAAAATCATAGCTTGAAAATTCTGAAAGTAATCGTCTATAGAAAAAGGACAAAATCCGTTGTTTCCAAAATGAAGCAAAAAAAGAGGGATTTTATCCAAATGCAGTAGTACATCCCATATTGTGTATTCTATATTGACACTAATCAATGAATATATGGATACAACCCCTCTTGTTTTTGCTTCATTTTGAGAATAATGGATTTTCAACTTATTCAATTGACGATTATTGTCAGAATTTTCAAGTTATGATTTTGTGACTTTCACAAAAGGTGCTCTATACATTTAGCTAACATAATATGCAAATGAAATTTCGATATCGTTGACGCATGCGCAGTAAAAAATTATTTAGTAAACCAACTCATTTTTTATACAATTTTCATTATTTTTTAATTCTGATTACAGGGTACTGTGTGCAATGGTGTTTGTCATATTTTCTGAAAAAAAAAATAATATTTTATATTTAGAACTCTGAAAATTATAAGGAAAAAACTTGGAAAAATTTTTGATCATTTTTATAAAAAACTTAATTACTCTGCGAGTATGCATGCTATTTGCATAAAAATGAACAAGGCTTATTACAATAAGGCATTCAATCACAATCTAGAATTTGAGCGCTTTTGCTACATTAATTTTGACAGGGTTATTCAAAAGATATTCATTCTTTTTTAATTTGTTACGGTCCCCTTTGGAGTTTCGGGGAAAAAATTTTACGGAGATGTATGACTTATACTATTATATTTATACATTAAGAATTTCGAGATGATTCCTCTTGTATTTTTCTAGATATTTAGTAAAATGTCTAAAATCGCAAGTGTCCCATAATCAATGGCAATATAGTGTATATATATATATATATATATATATATATATATATATATATATATACATATATATATATATATATATACTATATAGACCTCACTGTACTAAAGCTATTATTAAGTGAAAATCATTAAATATAATTTAAATGTAATAAAAATTATTGAATGTAAATTAGATGTAATAAGCATTATTAAATGTAAATAAAAATGCATATATAGTGCAATTAAACGCATTTAATGATATGTTATTAGTAAATAAGGCTCAATTCTATTAATTACTTTCCTCTTATAAAGAGTAAATAGTTACGGTTGCTAGTCGTTCAACTTCAAAATTTCCTTTGTTAATTTAAAACCTACAGGATTAAGATGTTTTCTTATTTTTAACATTTGTCTATAGGAAATTAACATTTTAAATTTCTTATTTCTTTGTTTTATTCTTAAAAGATGTTTCTTTTTGTTTTAGTTGTCAAAATATCTGTTAAATGTATACTTGTTTTTAGTATTAATTAAACGAACATTCTTACAGTGTTGTTAAAAAATTCCGATAGACAAGAACTCTGTTTACTTTAATTCACTTTACATTAGTTTATTTTAAAATTTTTAAGGTTTTTTAAATTAAAGATGAAAACAGACATTGTATCTCTAACAGCGGCTGATTTGACCTTAAAAATCTCCAATCAAAAAAAAAAAAAAAAAAAAAGGAAACTTTTTTAACGTTTGATTGGCACTGTTTTTTTAAAATTATAATTCAATTCTTTTAAAGTCGATATAAAATGAAACAAATTTAAGGTATATTTAAGCATATGATCATGGATTCCTAGACAACATATTAGCTCATATAAGAAGCTAATATTTTAGCTATATTAATTTATATGTCATAAAATAAAATTTACAAATATATAATTAATTTTTACTTTTTAATCTAGGAAGGACTCACAAAAGAACGAATCATTTTATTCTATATGCTATTTAATGGAATTGTTAACAGCAAGATAAAAGAATTTATGTAACTGCGCTTTTACAGACAGTCTAATTAAATAACAATTGGATTTAATTATATGAAATAATGTACTTCAGCTACATAAAAGTACATACGTTGTTTCTTGAACAAAAATAATCAAAATAAACTTGATATATAAATTTAATATATAAAATGTATATCTTAATATAAAATTTTAAAAGTTAATACATAAGATGTAAAATTTAATGTATAAAATTTAACTTACAAATAAATTTTCCATAATAAATAATCTCATTTAATGCTATTAAGAACTTTAAAAATACAAATCTTCCTTTCCTTTTAAAATAAATATTTTATAAATTTCGATAAATACTTTAAGACTGTGACTTTCTATTATCTTATTTAAAATGTATTTGAAACTTGTTCACGCAGAGAAATAAAAAATAAATACATAAAGAAATAAAAATAAATTTATTAATTCCATTGTTATGAATATGTTATTAAGTAAATTTTAAACATCAAATATAAATTTTCATCATTTTTGTGTGTTGTGTCCATTAAACATAAGTAAAAAAGCACAAAACAGTTAAAAAGATTTATAGATATATACACAATTTTTTATATTTTTGTTATCTTCTTTATTGTTATTTTATTTAATGCCGTCGAATCCGTCGTCTAACAAATATAACTATTCTTTTTCGGTTTAAAAGTTTGATGGTACTACACAAATACATTAATCGTTTGAGTTTCAGAGGGTTTTGTAAAAACACTGTCAAAAAATCCCAAGCAGCGCGATTGCGCTTCTTTTATCTTATGCCGAAACGTCCGAAGCAACGCGATAGCCTTCTTTTATTTTATGCGGAATAAACCGAAGCTGTGCGATAGCCTTCTTTTATTTTATGCCGAAAAGACCGAAGAAGCGTGATAGCCTTCTTTTATTTTATGCCGAAAAGACCGAAGAAGCGTGATAGCCTTCTTTTATTTTATACCGAAAAGACCAAAGCAGCACGATAGCCTTCTTATATTTTATGTCGATAAATCTTAAGCAGCACGATAACGCTTCTTCTATTTTATGTCGATAAGTCCCAATTGGCGCACTATCAGTGATCCAAATGCTCGAAATGTGCTGGGTTATCTCGACATAGAAACTGGACAGAACTATGGCGTTGCTTCGAAAGGTTAAACTAGTGATCAACCATAAATTTATTTAAAATTTATTTTCATGCAGTGTAAAACTTCACGAAAATAAATTTCAATATTCTATTACATGATACGTTTTGAAATTTGTGAATAATTTGGTACATTGTAATTTCCCTTAAATAAATTATCAAGCGAGAATTTATAAAAGAAATAGCCATTTTACCACGGAAATGATGTTTGTAATTTAATATTTATTTGCAAAGAGAAATTAAAAAGATTTATTAAAAGTATTCGTGGAAACAGCCTAATTAAATAAAGTGGAGGAGTTAATAACACGAAGTAATTTTAATTAGCGACATAAAAATAAATAGTGTACATATAAATAGTAATTATTTCATTAAAACATGACTTCTACGTAACTATGCGTTATCTCTTTCAAACTTTCAATTCAAATGCTTCTAAAAGAAATCAACCTACTAAATAAACATAACTCTCCATTATTATTTACAAAATACAGTAAATAGAGAAGAACGGATAATTTCCTCTATTTTATAAACTTTTGAAAAAAAAAAAGCGCTTTCATGAAAATATATATACATCTAAATCTAATATTTAAAATAATAATCTATGTTGATAATCTAAACGTTGAATTTTTCCAAAACATCGTGCTTAATAGTATTATATTTAGAAATGAATCTTTCCCAACACTTTAAAATAAAATTAATCAGATGTAGCAATTCCAAACCTTTCTTCTATCTTATGCAAGTTAATACTTTTTTAAAAACAATTAAGCATAGCAGCGCGATTGGTTAAGAGTTTAAACCAAAATCTAGTCAGCAACAACTTATGTCAACTTATAACTGAATCTGAAGTTTAAAGAAAATACGCGTTTTAATTTTTGAGATAGAGCTATTGCTTTTTTTTTTAAATCTGCATAACCGTGCCACGTATTGGATGATGTGCACCAAAAACTAAACAGGATAAATTTTTTATCAGATGCTAACTGAATCTGAAGTTTGATGAAATACATGTATTAGTTCCTGAGATAGAGCTATTGCGATAATAACGAATAATGCACCATGGTAGCGCCACCTGTTGAGCGATTTCCAGAAAAACGCAATCAGCATCTTATTACATCAAGTATTAACTAAATATGAAGGTTTATGAAAATCCTTGCACTAGTTCTTGAGATATGGCTATTGTCGAATTGTAAATAATGCAGTATAGCAGCGCGAGCTGTTCAGAATTATACACCAAAAACTGGTCCGATCTAGTTTATATCAAGGTCTCACAGAATTCAAAATTTCGTGAATTTCCATGCATTGGTTCTTGAGATACAGGACCCACAAAATTACTACAGACAGACAAACATTTTGTAAAAACATGTTTTTCGGGTTCTTTGTCCTCTAAAATGTGCAAATTCATCGGAAACTAAATTCCGAAAATTTTCACGAATCCAATACTTTCTTCTGTAAAGATAGAAGAAAGTAAAAATTACAAAATTAGATTAATATATTAAGACTGTGTCTTTCTATTGAACTTGTTTAAAATGCACTTGTATCGGTTTTCGCAAAAAATCCAGTAAGTAAGTCGAAGTATTGAGTATCGATTTTAAAATCCATTTTAACTTTTCAGATTCAATTTTCATTTTGTACTTAGTTTTCACTAAACACATTTTCGAAAAACATCTTCAAAAGAATTAACTATTTAATGGCGAAGTATAACACATAAGACATACAATAAGATACTGAGGTGATAACAAGAATTAAAGTGATTTATTGGAAATACATTTGTCGAAAGAGGTTAATGAGATAATATTGAGAATCAGTTACTCTAAGTAATTGCATTCTGTTATCAAAATAAAAAAGTTGTTTTCAATACAAAGTAATAAATTAAATTTTACCTTGATTGATATTCTATAAAGAATCAGCGAATGATCGAGAAAAGAAATTACACGTGAAATAAATATAATTTGTAAAATTCGATTTAAAATTAAGGGAATAAAAGAAGTAATGTAATTTTCTGAAATTTATATTATCTTCAAAATTAATGCAATATGACAATCTTCTTGCTTCATTATGAAAATGCATACATCTCTATTTCATTTAAACATTCCATTTTCCATGTAATCAAATGCATTCAATCTATATTTTTTATTTTTCTATATCTAAAATTTTTTAACCCAAAAGAAAAATAATCGAAATCTAATCAGGGATGCGCCTCACCTTGAAAAAAGCTGTTTACCACATATGAAGCAAATCAGATAATTCTGCATGATAAAAAAACAACTTCGCTAAATTAAGAAGGGTATAGGCTCTTTCATTTCCCCTCATTATGTTTAACCAATGAATCTTCCAAATCTAATTAGAAAAGCCCCTTATCAAAATAAACCTAGAAAAAAATGGTAACTTTGTGAAAAAGCATTTATCTAAACTAGGGGGGGGGGACTTGCCCTCTTTCCCCTTTTTATACTTAACCAATGAACTTCCAACTCGAAGCTCCTTAACATAATAAACCTATATACCAGATTTGAAGCAAATCAATTAATTCAATTCTGCATGAAAAATCCATTTATCTAAATTAAAGGAAGGTCCATCCCTTTTTTGCCCTTTTTATACCTTAACAATGAACCCCCCAAACTAATCAGGATAGCACCTTATCAGAATAAACCTAGAATTTTTTTTTAAAAGCAAATCGAATATTTCTGTCAGGAGTTACCGAGTTACGTACATACGTACATATATTTATACATACATGCATACATATGAGTAAATACAAAACCGGCGCCAGACTCATTAACTCTACTGCTTTGACAGCCTATAAGCTTAAAATCAATAGATTTTCGAGATTTTAAAAATCATTTATATAAACAAAGTTTTCTTTGCTGCTAGAGATTTTCAGAAATGTTGGCGAATAATTTTTATTGCACATTAATATTCTTTCTGAAACTCAGATACAAGTTTTTATGATGCTATCAATCGAATATTTTCAATTTCACTATCAGATATCTTCAGTTGCATAACTGAATTTATAAATCCAAGAGTAACACAACAATGTTAATTTTAATGTTAAGGTTCATGCTGTAAATGTGGCATGTTCAAACATGTGGCATGCAGGCCACAACTGGTCCACCGACAAATTATCTGAGGCCTGCGAAGCCTTTGGTATTTCACATTCGTTTAGTTTAATTGTTAGAATGCGCATGCTGAAGAAAAACTTTGCTTGAACATACCTGCACTAACTGTGGTCGAAGAGATTTCAAAAATAAATAAATAAAGATATGTATTTTGATGTTGGTTTAATTTTTATAGCCTTTGCCTACCATCTGCCATCAGTTTGATTTTTTCCAAGGTTATCTTTGTTTTGAATTTTCAAAGTATAAATTTTAAAAATGTATATTAAAAGTGATATTTAAAGAAAACTTTTTAATTTCCAAGAAACATGAAAGTCAGTTAATCAGTTTCTTCTACCTCTAATAATTGATGAAATTTCGGTTTTGCAATTTTCTCTACTGAGATTTTTTAGGTTTCTTAATATCGTACGTTTTAAATTTTTACACCAGATTCACTTTTAAATTAAAAAAAAAGTTTTTACTTTAACTCTGTAACCCATGAAACGCCATTTCAAAATATATCTCGAAAATAAGTTTGGTGAATATGAAATTATTTGCTTGAAAATTGATACCATCCTATAAACCGAAATCTCGGTTTGATTTAACATATAAAATACTCTCAAACGTTTCCGAAAATCAGCAATATCAAAAGAAACTTTCTTTTTATAAATATTTTTTTAACCTCAAAAACAAATTACTTTCTCAAGTTTTAGTGAAAAAGACATTTCGAAATACTTGATTATTTGAAAAAAAGTTATTGTATAATTTCGTTCTTTGCTAAATTACATTTCTTAAGTTTAAGAAACATTTGTCTTATTTTCCACTGCATTAAACAAATCATCATATAAACCAATTTATTACGCAAAAATCTTCGTTATAAAAGACTATTTAACAAGTAGTTAAAATATTCATTGAATTGCATTCGCGAAATAGCCTAATAAATTAACATACCGAATCCTTTACTTTAAAAAACTTCATTCAATTATGCGAAAGTACACATGATGCATTTGATAATAAAGCATTTTTTAAAAACGTTATTTTTGCGGCACTGTTATTGATAACCAATAACAAAACTTTGCTTTTTGAGACAAAATAAAAGTAAAAAAAAAATGGTAATTTAACAAATTACAACGACTATTTGAAAAATGACATTTTCAAAGATTAAAATTTTAAAGACTTATAAGTAAATTCTTTATTTAAATTGATAATAATAACAAACATCATTTTTATGATGATTATACGAGTCATAAATTACGTACGCCATGCAAAAAACATTAATATTCCTTGACCAATGATATAAAATAGTAGTTGATAGATATACAGCTTTATTTGTTTAAAATGTGTATTTTTATTGGATGGAGTTAATCAGACTGACTTCTGAACGCGTCATATTACGTAAGACATGGATTAAACATTAATATTCCTAGACCCATCACAAACAAATTTACAATGAAATTTCCGTTTTACTATTTTCGGAACTGCAAATTTTTAAACTTCTAAACATCGCAGATTTTAAATTTTTACACCGTTGCGTAGAGAACAAAATGCACTTTTAAATGAAATTTGTTTGAAATCTCTATCACAATTTATTTTTAAATTATTGTTCTTTTAAAGTTTTTATTACTTTTTTGTCATTGTGGCAAGAGTAGTATTCAATTTTTGGACATTAAGCATGGACCAATCAGAAAACGAATAAGTTGCGGAATTCAACCAATTAAAAAAAGATTAAGATGAACATCAGATTTCCCAATTCTCTACCGAGGACAACAACTATTTTCCAAATAGTTAAAAAATGCCAAATTGAGCAAAAAGTTCTGGGAAATTTGTGAAATTTGTGTTGTTATGCGCAACAAAAGCATCAAGGAGTATTTTTCGAAGTACAGACCATCATAGTCCACGACTTTCTGCTATCATTCTGCCAGATTTTGGATTTGCTGGAAGTATAATGGCGGATCCTTGGACTCGAAAAACTCTTGAAATGCTTCTTGAACTTCATTCTTTCAGAATCATTAGACCTTTTCTCCAATAATGCCGGATCAACACACTCAAATCATACTGTTCAATGACATTTTCTAGCTGAAATTCTTTAACTCCTATAGATATACTACTAGTACAATTAGATTAATATTAGATAAAAAATTTCCTAGAGCTTTTTAGTCAACCTAATAAATATACATTTAAAAAAGTTTCCAATGTTTGTCTTTAAAATCACGATTAATTTCCTGACTGCAATTTAAGTAACAGTTAAATAAGTTCCTTACAATACATGAATATGGCATGACTGCCAATTATTGCTCATTCCCCCTGTTAAATCCTAAAAAGAACTAAAAAGAAATCTGCAGTAAAAAGACATTAATTATTTCGGATATATGACTGTAGATGGCAGCACCAAAACTTTTGATCTTGATAAAACGAGGCTATTTTGACTTTAATTAATATTATATTTCATTAATTCTCATTCATTTGTACTTTAAAATTCATAATATGTTTTTTCATAGATATAATTTGTATTTATTCATCTCTAATCCATCTTTTTAGATTGTATTCTTTATTCTGAGTTGACTGCGGAACTGTTTTAGAATGTTCTGATTCAAAAAGAATGTTTACGTTTTGCTAAGTCTATTAAACCTCTTTAAATCCCTCTAAATCATAATTTTTTTTTATGTGTGAAGAACCATACGTAAAAGGTATAATATTGCCAGTAGGCAAAATTCATAAATAACTATTTTCAAGATATGAAGAAATCGTAAATTCGAAGACTGGAATTGAAGTTATTGACTATAAGAAATCTTTGACTAATATCTTTGACCTGAAATCTTTGACTTGATCTAAGAAACTCTTTGACTATAAGAAATCAATTCCCTAAGTTTAAGCAAGTAAATCTCTACATAAATAAATTTTCTGGTCCGTCGTTAGCAGGAGCGTTCAGTGAAATAATATTTTTAAAGTTTAATTATAAAAGTTAACTAGGACTTCCCTCAGAGGGATTAGTCTGAGCGATATTGCTGAGAATACACATTTAATAATTTGCGATAAGTAAAGAAAATGAGATGTTATCTTTAATTGGTCATTCATTGTGATAAAATATGATGAAAATAAGCATATTGAATCATAGAATTACAAAATCTTATATATAAAGTTGCATATACTATTTTTATAAAAGAAAAGCAAACTATGCATGGATATAAAATTGGAAATATGCGAAATGTTAAAAGTAATACAGAAAAAAAACCCACCAAATTTTCCTATATATTGGAAATATAACTCTTTGAAATGATGCCATGAGTATAAACAGAAGCTTCGCACCGATTTGAGAAACTATAAATAACATAAACTATTATGTTTGAAGAGAATGGAGTGTATTTTATATGGTGTGAAATCCGTCTGAATAGTTTATAATGTTGAATATCTGTTTTCCACGGATGCAATAAGGTTGTCGATAAGAGTTAAGGAATCTTTTTTAAAAATTTGTCCTAAACGAGCACTTACATCTTATAAGTTACTGTGATGCCAAAGTTATAGTTTCTGATCCCAACAGTATCCTAGAAATTGCAATATTCTCAATAAATTGGGTTTAAAACTTTTTCTAGAAAAAAAAATTGTTTAATTTGTGAAATTAAATTGTCGAATGTTTTAGAAATCGTTCATAACGAGAATATTATATCTTGAAAATTGCCACAAAAAAAAAAAAAAAAAAAAAAAAAAAAAAAAAAAAAAAAAAAAATTTAAATTTTTAGTCATATCAACATCAAAGAATTCTCAATTTTAGAACATTTTTTGCTCGTGCATTGATGGTGATTATTGTTCCTACGCAAAATATAGTATATTTTGCAGCAAAGATGGTTACCAACATTTTTTGCCCACATTATTTTTTAAATCGGCTAGGTACTCCCAATGATAACGAAAAACACACAAACGTTAATGCTTTACAGCATAGAAATACAGAATCAAAAGCTATTTATCTCCTATTATATACACATAAATTATCTAATTAGTGCTAGTAGATGCATTTTTAAATATACATAGATCAATATAATGCTTCATTTTTCTCTTATTAGTATTTCTTAGTATTCATTTTTCATTTATTTGTATTATTCAGTAAAAAGCCCACTTTCTTAAGCCCGAATTACGTCAAACTTTTTATAAAAGCGCCTAAGTCCATATAACAGCGAAGTATTGTGAAGAGTATTAAATACAAGGTAGTAAGACACTTAGCCAAACGCAGGTAATAAATCGCCAAATATTGCTTTTTTCGCCCTCTCTCGAAATGCATTTTCCCGTACATTTTAAAAACACGATTTTGAGTCATCTTATTTAAAATCCAAATAAATAAATAAGAGGAAGCAATAATAGCATAAGTCAAAACATTTTATTTAAGCATCAAGGAATTGTATCGTAGTTACACATGTGGAAAAAAAGCTGCTTTTGGCCAAAAAACGTTGTCTTCACTAAATTTGAATCCGATTAAAAAAGCACCGTGATTAATTAAAATGTTATAGGCAGAGCTGCCAAGTCTCCGGCATGTTGGATACCGGTATTTTAATACAGAAAATGTTTTATTAAATTGGAACATTCTGCGGATTTAAAAAATAACTTTTCCTATAAGAAAATTCTGCTATCCAATAAGCAGGGGCTTGGCATCTCTGCATAGGAATATTTCGTAATCTACTTTTTAACCTTAAAAAAAGCAACGACCATTTTTCGAGTATAAAAAGTATTGCTAATTGTTCCATTTTGCATACAAAGTACTGATTGTAATATTGATACATCTATGGTGATAAATTTCCTAATTTTTCAAATCCCATTTATTTCATTAAAAATATAAATCTTTTATTAATTTAGTTTAAAATAAATGGTTTTTAACTAATTTCATAATACTTTTGAAATGTCACTTTTCATTGGCCATTTTTTTAAAGCATTTAGAAAATGGTTGTTGTTTTCAGTCAAATATAGACTTTGGTCTGTCCGCATTTTATTTTATTATTATTATTATTTATAAATGGTGGAGAAATATTCATACTTAATCCATAACGTACATAATATATGACTCTGTTATTACATAAGTCACCTTTTTATTATCATAAAAATTATGTTTTTACTGATTTTTATTAACTCAATAGGAAACATTTTTTGCTTTGAGCAATAGATGTCCGCATTTCATTTATTTATTTATTTTAACAAAATTCTTTGTATTTAGAAGAATTTTTATTTAAATAGGAAATCCAAATGTCGCTGTTAATAAAGAAGAAAGTTACAAAAAAAAAGTTACAAAACGAGCAGACACATACTATCAAATATAGAAAAACGACGAATCCAAAAAAGACGTCGTATGAAATATCACCTTTTAAAGCAAAAAAAGAGGTCTGATTATCGAGCCTACTGATTACAAAGTGTGCATTACATTAAAAAAAAATACTGCAAATATTTATTTATTTTTTCTTTTTTGCAGTTTTGGCTTCGAAAGGTGCGCTATGTTGCAAAAAATATATAAGCGACTCTGAAAACACATTTGGTAAACGTTCATGCTCAGTTTTACAAATAAATATGGCACATATATGCCCTATACACACCGAGGTACCTAATTGGTGCCAAAATGGCGTTTAGTTACCTAACATGCTGGTTATCATATAAATGTTATGATAAATTGTTTGTTCTAAAAATATTATCATTTACTGATTGTTATTTCTTTTTTTTAATAACAGAAAATGTTTCGTTTATTCCTTTTTTTCATTGTGAAATAAATAAATAACGTGTTATTATAGCATGCTATATGTATCTGGTAATTAAAACGATGTTTTCGCCTAATTTGCGTAAAAAATCTCTAGTATATTATCTCAAGTATTTTATTTATGTATACTATAATTGTTTTTACATGCCACTTACTTCTTCTTGTATATAAAAATAGGTAAGTGGCTCCTTTTTGCAGTATAAATTGTATAAATCTTTAAAAAATAGCCCCCGTTGCCCCTTTTTTGGATAGAATAAAAAAAATTCAATGTCTAATTCCAGTATTGCTCCCAGGTATGCATACATAATCCAAATTTCAAAGTTGTATGCCAACAGGAAATGGGTGAAAAATGGAAAAAGATGTCATATATGCACCAGGGAACATCACTGGCGTCAAAATGGCATTATTTTACCTGAGATGGTAACCCGGCTTTATTTATTTATTATTTGTTTATTTACTCATAAAATGTTTATTTACTTTCATTTCCTTTTTTTAATTAGATAAAATATTTCTTTTTGTAGTTATTAATTATTATTATTATTTTATTTACTGTAAGTTCTTTTTGAAAATAGAAAATTATTTAAAAATGTGTATGTAAGCATTATTTGAAAGTGGAGTTTTCGCCAAATGGGCTTTGAAAAAAATTGCGCTAAATCTGATGCGCTTGTGGTATCCGTGCCGAAAAATTAGTGACCAGAATTGACTTCCACACACAAACAAAATATAAGTTAAAAGAAAACATGCAGTAAAAATAAATATAAAGGGAAAATGATGTCATAAAAGAAACTTTTTATTTAAAAACCTAATTGTTTCAAATTTTTACATGCGAAATATATAAAACATTCTTTTGGCGATCAAAAAATGCTATTAGGGGATTATCTAATATAAAGAATAACAGTTTTATTTTCCTGCATGATTAAATTTTAAAATGTTTTATTGCATTCAATATTTCTGAGTGTGTAAATGATTACTATTTACTCCATGTACTGATTCGGTTATCGACGAAAATATCCAGTCTGTGAAAATCACGCGCACCAAATTTCTGTGACGTATGCAAATAAATTGTGCTTTTTTATCAGTTTTTTTAATATAACTTTTAAACTATTTGGAATTAATTTTTAAAAGTAGGTGCATTCACCAGATTACCTTCATAGGTACCTTCTGGTACAAACAGAATCTAAATCCGACAAGTACTTTTTGAGATTTGCTTGACGAAAGATTTTTTTGACTTTTAATATCGTTACGTACTCTGAGTATAAGACTTCGCTACGCTCAGACAATTACTTCAGAATGAAAACGAAAGTAGAAATACAAAATGAACAGAAATTTAATTTCACTATAAAAGAAATTAACAGATATAACATTCAAGTAGCTGAAGCAATAGAAAATAAAAATGTTAAATTAACTGAGAAGCTTAAAACAGAATTAATTAGCTTAGAAGCTGATTTAAAGGAATCTTATTTTGGAATAGCCGAAGAAAGTATTAATACTTTATATGATTCATTTACAAAAGCGAAGGACATTGTTGTTGTCGATTTAGTAAAAATCGAAGAATTTTTGGTTGTAAAAATAGAAGAAAATAAGAATGAAATCAGTAATAATTCAATTTCTGTTAAGGATAACGCTTTAAAGTTACCTAAATTTGAGTTGCCGATATTTTATGGAAATATCAACAATTGGATTACCTTTAAGGAAACATTTCTGACTGCAATTCATAATAATGGAAATTTATCAGATCAGTTAAAATTTTCTTATCTAATAGCGAGTGTAAAAAATTATCCTGCTAAATTAATTTCGGGATTTTCAATTTCCGGTGATAATTATAAAGAAGCGTGGGAAACTTTGGTTAATCGCTATGATAATCGTAAGAATTTGGCATATTCATTACTGTCAAAATTCATTAATGCTAAATCATTAAAATCACCTACGCAAAAATCAATTCTAGAGCTATTGGACTCTTGTAATGAAGTTATTCGGAATTTGAAATCTTTAAAATTTGAATTTAATGAATTTGTTGATTTGATTTTAGTTTATTTAATTCAAACAAAATTTGATGATAATTTACGAAAACAGTGGGAGTTATCATTAAATAATGATTGTTTTCCAACTTATGAAATGATAATTAGTTTTCTTGAAAAACAAGCACGTAGTCTGCAGAATTGTAATGTTGAATTTATTAAAACTGAATCTAAGTTTAATAATAAATTTGATCCTAAATCTCAACATTTTCCAAAAAGATCGGTATCGAATACTGTCGTAACGGATAATGTGAATAAATCACAAAAAATTATTTGTCCAAAATGTAATGAACCCCACCAACTTCATAGATGCCCATTAATGCAGAATTTATCTGTTGAGCAACGCTGGCATTTAGTAAAATCTAAAAAGTTATGTACGAACTGTTTGCGTTCTAACCATTTTGTTGCTAATTGTTTGATAAATACCACATGTAAACATTGTAATTCGAAACATCATACACTCCTTCATCGTGATCAATCTGCCCCTGCACAACAACAAATTATTGGACAACAAGATCATGTAACAACCCCAAATGCTGTAGGTAATTTAAATGAATCAAATTGTTTTACTAATCAATCGTTTAGTAGAGATTCTCAAACATTGTTGGCTACTGCCATTATACGTGTAAAATCCAAATCAGGCAAATTCATTCCTTGCAGCGCGATGATCGATAGTGGTTCTCAAAAGAGCCTACTTTCTAAAACTTGTTGTGAAAAATTAGGTCTTCCATCAAGGCCTACAAATCATAAAATCTCAGGTATAAATAATTTAGTTGCAGAAACAGCTCTTCAGGAAGTTTCTTTGACATTCTCTCCCCATTTTAATGATGAAATCTTTCAGTTAGACGCGTTAGTTGTTAACCAGATAACAACAAACTTACCAAATTTTCTGATTACGACTACGTTTTGGCCACATATTGAAGGCTTGAATCTTGCGGATCCAAATTTCCATGTGTCCAGTCCCATTGATCTTCTTATAGGTGCAGATTTGTTTGCTAATATCATAATAGGAGAGTCTATTTTAGGACCTAAAGGATCACCGAGTGCTATTAATTCTAAACTGGGTTGGATACTATCGGGAATTATTTATTCGAATGAATCAAACCAAAACTCATCTGTTAGTTGTCATGTTACTACGCAGATTACTTCTCAGCTGCAAAAGTTCTGGGAACTTGAGTCGGTTTCCAGTTCTGATCCAATTTCTCTTGTTGAACATAATTATTCTAAAACCGTTTCACGCACAGAATCTGGACGATATGTTGTAAACTTGCCGTTTAAATCTAAGCCAATCCTCGGTGATTCAAAATCTCAAGCTCTAAAGCGGTTTTATTTATTGGAGAAGAAACTCCACCAAAACCCTTTGCTTAGAGAGCAATATTTAGCATTCATGCAAGAATATATCGATTTGGGGCACATGGAACTTGTACCAAATTCAGAAATCTCAAATCCGGATCATTTTTATCTTCCGCATCATGGGGTACTAAAAGAAGATAGTTCAACTACACGACTTAGAGTAGTATTTGACGCATCTGCAGTTGGTACATCAGGCCACTCTTTAAACGATTATCTAGAGATAGGTCCAAAATTGCAGCCGGAAATATTTCCTTTATTATTAAAGTTTAGAATGAATCCAATTGCTTTTAGTGCTGATATCGAAAAAATGTTTCGACAAATACTCGTTAATCAGAATCATATTGACTATCAACGCATTCTTTGGAGATTTAATTTAGAAGACACTATCAAATCATACAGGCTGTTGACCGTTACATACGGTTTTTCCTGTGCACCCTTTTTGGCCATTAGGACATTACGCCAGTTGGCCATGGATAATGAACAATCTAATCAAAAAGCCTGCCAAATTATTCAAGATGAAATTTACGTTGATGATCTCCTTTCTGGATCCGACTCAAGAGAAAACGCTCAGAATTTAGAAACAGAGCTAATTAAAATTATGAAAAGTGGAGGTTTTAATCTACGAAAGTGGGCCTGTAACGATCCTGATGTAATTGCTCACTTACCTGATGAAATGAAGGCTTCCTCAAAAAAGATCATTCAGGAAGATGATACTGTTAAAGTGCTTGGTTTACTTTGGGACTCTTCCAAAGATATTTTACAAATTAGGTTCGCTGATTTAAAGGATGTACAAACAAAACGAGATTTGTTATCTGTAGTGGCTACAATCTTTGACCCTCTGGGTTTCCTAGCTCCTACAACAATAAAGTTAAAAATTATGATGCAAGATCTTTGGAAGGATAAGATTTCTTGGGATGAGAAAATCCCACCTGCCATACAACATGTTTGGAATGAATTTTCATCTGAAATGCATTTAATGAAATCGTTAGAAATTCCTAGATACATAAATTTATTCAATGAAGCAGTTGTTCAAATTCAACTGCACGGTTTTTGCGATGGTTCGAATAAAGCCTATGCTGCTGTTACATATTTACGTGTGGTTACACCTGAAAGGGTATTTGTTAATTTGATTGCTGCAAAAACTAAGGTAAATCCTATTAAACCTCAAACATTGCCTAGAATCGAGCTTTGTTCAGCTCTTTTGCTAGCTAAGTTATGTTCTGTAATTATCGACACATTAAAAGTAAAATTTGACAATATTTATTTGTGGTCGGATTTCCAAATTGTTCTCAGTTGGCTAAAAGCACCACCTTTAAAGGGAAATCAGTTCGTACTCAACCGAGTATGTCAAATACAGGCATTAATGCCTTCCCATGAATGGAATCATATTCCAGGTGCTTTAAATCCTGCAGATGTAGCTTCTAGGGGAATTCCTCCACGAAAGCTTCTTAATCATTCTCTGTGGTGGCATGGGCCTCCATGGCTACTGTCAAATGAGCAAATCCCAATACCTAAATTCACTGCTCCAATAGATGAGTTAAATCAAGTAATTGACTCTGTCAGTAATGTAACACAAGTAAGTGCACCTCCTGACTTTCTTCTTAAGTTTTCGAAATTCTCTAAACTGTCAAGAGTCACAGCCTATTGTCTTAGATTTATTCATAATGCTAGACATAGTACATCGAAAAAATTTGGAAATCTAAGTTCAGAAGAAATCTCTAATTCAATTCAATGCATTGTAAAATTAATTCAAAGTTCTGAATTCAACACAGAGCTTAAGTCGTTAAAAGAAAGAAAACCCTTACCAAGCAATAGTAAACTATTACCACTAAATGTATTTTTAGATTCAAGTGATATCATTCGAGTAGGTGGTCGTTTGTCACAACATCAGTCTTTAAGCTATGATAGAAAATATCCTATGCTACTCCCAAAAAATAACTTTGTCACTAAACTATTAATAAAGCATGTACATGAGAAACATACGCACGCAGGTACACAGCTAGTACTTTCTATTATACGTCAACAATTTTGGTTTGTTAATGGTCGTTCTACTGTGCGACAAGAACTCAACAAATGTGTACTTTGCAAACGCCTAAAAACACAAGCTTGTCAACAAATGATGGGAGATCTTCCCGTTGACAGAATCACCCCAATTCGTCCATTTTTCAAGGTTGGTATAGATTTTGCCGGCCCCTGCATAACCAAGCCAAATTTGCCTAGAAGTAAGATAAAATTAAAAACATACATCGCTGTATTCGTCTGCATGTGCACTAAGGCAGTGCATCTGGAAGTGGTATCAGACTTGTCTGTGCAAGCCTTGCTAGCAGCCCTAAAGAGATTTATTGCACGTAGAGGCCTGCCATCTGATATTTATTCAGATAATGGGAAAAATTTCGTAGGTCTAGCAAATCAACTAAAGCAGTTATTCCAATATTTGAGGGACAGAGAAATTCAAGATTTTCTTTCGAGCCAAAAAATCAATTGGCATTTCATTCCTCCATATGCGCCGCACTTTGGTGGGCTATGGGAGGCAGCTGTAAAGCTTACAAAAAATCATCTGTTAAAGGCATGTAAATCCAGTATTTTAAATTTTGAAGAATTATCTACTTTACTGTGTCAAATAGAAAGTTGCATAAATTCCAGACCTCTAACGCCGATGTCATCAGATCCATCAGATCCGCGCGCATTAACTCCAGGTCATTTTCTAATCGGAGCACCGCTCCTTGATATTCCAGAAGCTTCTAATTCGCGAGCTCTATCATTAAATGCTCGTTGGCGCCTTATTGAAAGGGCCAAGAACCAATTTTGGTATAGATGGTCAAGAGAATATCTCCAACATCTACAACAGCGTCCTAAATGGACTACTCCAAGTGTTAATCTACGAGAAGGAGACTTGGTAATAATTCATGAACGATCCGTGCCCATGAGATGGAAAATGGGCCGCATTCTACAAACTTTCCCAGGACAGGACAATCGAGTTCGTGTCGTCTTAATTAAAACAGCAGACGGTGACATCAAACGTCCTATTACAAAGGTATCCCCTCTACTGCCGGGGGGGAGGATGTTAAATCCTAAAAAGAACTAAAAAGAAATCTGCAGTAAAAAGACATTAATTATTTCGGATATATGACTGTAGATGGCAGCACCAAAACTTTTGATCTTGATAAAACGAGGCTATTTTGACTTTAATTAATATTATATTTCATTAATTCTCATTCATTTGTACTTTAAAATTCATAATATGTTTTTTCATAGATATAACTTGTATTTATTCATCTCTAATCCATCTTTTTAGATTGTATTCTTTATTCTGAGTTGACTGCGGACTGTTTTAGAATGTTCTGATTCAAAAAGAATGTTTACGTTTTGCTAAGTCTATTAAACCTCTTTAAATCCCTCTAAATCATAATTTTTTTTATGTGTGAAGAACCATACGTAAAAGGTATAATATTGCCAGTAGGCAAAATTCATAAATAACTATTTTCAAGATATGAAGAAATCGTAAATTCGAAGACTGGAACTGAAGTTATGAAACATACAATTGCTTATACAAGTCGCCGACAAGAAGAATTGCTCAGGTAATAAATCTCTCTTTGACTATAAAAAATCAATTCCCTAAGTTTAAGCAAGTAAATCTCTACACCCCCATTTAATTTAGGTTTAAGAATTTAGGTTTAAGAATTATTTATATTATCTATTCAGCATTCTAAACAATTTTGAAGTCTATAATCATAATGTAATTAAGATGAAACTATTAAATGCTATAAGCTATGTACTTTTGTATAAAAAATTGTATATTACACTCTTTTATTTTTTTTATTTCTATTTTCTATTTTTTAGTGTTTAAATTTTTTCGTTTTTGCCGTACCTATAACTAGTTGACTTATTTTGCCGAGAGTAGTTTGACACATCTTTTACTTCTTTGCTTATTATATCTCCTACAGTTCTTTATAACTTCACTGTTTTTTATAACTCATAAACGCTTGCAAACAAATATTTGTTGGTGGTTTATTGCCTGCTCCGTCTAACGGAAAAATGTGTTAAAATCAATTCATTTATTTAAAATTAAATTCTAAAATTCTAAAATGTTTTATTGTTATCGTAAAAGACCATAATGTGTACAATTCTAGAAATTCTAGCATCGATATCAAAATTTCATCTTTACAGTCAAAAGTCAAGTTAAATGAATAAATTTCTTCAGACCTCACTTAAGCCCTACAGGTAGTTAAGTCCTAATTAAGGGTTTTTTAATGCCTTTTTTTAAAAATGTCAATTTTATATTTATATCAACGAACTGATAACTAAAAAAGATAGAACAGCAGAAAAAAATAAAAAAATGAAATAAAATAAAAAGTATACATGTATTTTTTGTATTTAAAATTTGATTATACATGGGGACTCAAAATATATATGTTTTGGCCATTTCTTAGGATTTTTTTATTATATTTTATTACTTTTTTGTATTGCAAAAACAGTTAAAAACATAAAATAACTATATATTTTTTAACTTTTTATTACTAATGGACGCTACAAATAGTATCTTAATGCAAAGTGAAATTATTTACGTTTTCATTTTTGTATATATCGTGCATTACTGTTCCGAGCCATGTTTATATAACACGTAGCTCACTAAAAATGCGCTGTAAGAAACAAATTGCTACTTTGCTTAGTTCTGCTATCGGTTAGGCTCCATTCACACCATTTTCTTTTTTTTTTTAACATTATTTATATACATGAAAAAAATTGTAAAGATGTGTATCCTGTAGGATACATCAGGACTCTGCCCAAAAGAAAATCTAAATTTTATAGTAAATTATCGAAATTTTCTGAAAACAAAAAAGAACAAATCATTCGTTCAGCATAGATTATGAAACACTTTCAAAACATTCAGAATAATGTAACTAACTCTACCGTTTAATAAGTTAAAATAGTATATCTAAGTCAACAACATGGAAACGCATTTTTTAGTATACAAGAAGTAACTTATAGTAAACCTAAGCAATGTATGTTAATTTAATTGTATGTAAAGTAGTTTAACGTTATTTAAATATACCGCAAATAATGCCCCTCACCCCTATACTATTATGTCACGGAATTATTTTGTGAGGCCCAGTATATGAATAATAAATATTCATTGCGTGGCGTATTCTACAAAATGTATATTTTAGTGCCCTTCACAAATATATATCAATTTTTAAGTTTCGACGGGTGTAACATCTTTAAAAAGCATTTAAAACTATTTTATTCCATTGGTGTAACAGAAATACTGCTAGAAATAACGTAACATAATACTTTTGACTGTCCTTGTATTCGACTTATATATCCGATTTTAGTAAAATTTGAAATAATAAAATTCTGCAAAAAATATATATTTAAAATTTTAAACGGTTCGATATAATAGTTTTTGTGCTGTTATATGCGGATGATTCAGACGACGACTCTATAGGGCTACGTATTTACATAATTACAAACGCACCTAAAGTACAGTTAAATTTAAAAACGCATGCTGAATTTAAAGACGCATTTCCCTAAATTATTGTTCAAAAACATTACTTTAATCGATTTCTTTTGTATGCCTCTCTAAATGAACTATAAATCCCATACACTTCATACGCTCCCTACTAAATCTGTTGGCAATTTGAACAAAAATCTGTAGATAATTGGCAAAAAAATCTGTAGAAAATCTGTAGACAATTGGCCCTTTCTGCAGATATTTTATATATATCTTACGAAATTCTGCACATATCTTTTAGGCAAAACTAAATCTGAAAAATTTCCTCAGATTTCTGTAAAATTTTTGAAGAAAGAGGAGATTTCATCCGATAATCTTAAAATTATTTTTAGTGGGGATATACCGAACATATCAACGGCACCCTAAATAAAGTTTACCAATTGCATAAAAATCTGAGTCTATTTACGGGAGTTTGAGCATGGAAAGGCGGGCTGAAAAACCGAATGGATAAGCACTTTTCAACTTTGTGGGAAAGTGTTAAAAATGGGATCCTAGCTTATGCATAACTGCTACTATATCTATATTTTTCAATGCTGCCATTTTTATAAAATCAATGTTCTTCATTAAAAGATTAAATAAAATAAACTAAGATAAACTTGTATCAGTGGTGTAGTCGTAAATAAACCTGAGAATATACGCTACAAGCAGAGGGTATACAATAAAGGTAGAGAGTATACCCTAGAGTGTACATACTATAGCTTTTTGAGGAAAAGAGGGTATACGGCGTATACCTCCGTATACCCTCCACTACATCCCTGACTTAAATACATTTAAAAAATTAAAATGTATATACAAAAAATAAAAATACTAAAAATCATTTAAAAATAGAAAAGTAAACTTTGTAGTGATGATGCTTTGCGAGTAGCTTGGTGAAACATTTACTTTTTGTATTTTTGAATGTTTTTTAATATTTTTATTTTTTTGCATATAAATTTTAATTTTTTTAATGTATTCAAGTCTGTCTTAGTTTATTTTATTCAATCTTTTAACAGCTTTTTAAATTCAGATGTTAACTGTATATTTATTGCAAAATATTCCTCATATTTAACCACAGAAAAATTTTGTTTTGAATAATGGAACAGGGGATCTTCAAACTCATATTTTTTAAATTGCATTTTTAATATGATTCAAAAGCACATCATATAAATTTACGGTATGTATTTATCGCTGAAGAAAAAAATATTTTTTGAGAAAAATAAGGATTTTTCCTGAATATTCTACATGTTACGACATTTTTTTCAGAATGCTCCATGCGAATTCCATATTAATTAAAATCCCCAATATTTTTTACCCAAGTTTTATTTTCATATACAAATAAAACTGTGAGTAGTATTTTGATATTTAATATAGTAGTAAAAATAAAAGGTAGTTCTAATATGTATTATAATACAAAAATGCTTGAAAATTTCATAAAATTAAAAAAAAAATATTTTTTCTTACTTTTATATATTATAATACATGTAAAATTCGATAGTAGTAAGGAAAGGAGAGTTTAAGGACAGCAGGCGGGACGGCGGGACCGTCCCGCCTGCGGTGCCTCCGTGCCTCCGGCTGTCCCGCCTGCGGTCCCACCGCCACCACCATGCCACCACCACCCTCCTGCCCCCACTATGCATCCCCCTCCACGAACGCCCCCTAGTGGAAAAAAGGAACATTCTATTACAGGATAGGTGAACAACCTTCCCTAATTAAAAATATTATCAATCACATCTCAACTCGGAATCATACTATAAGATGAAGATTAAATTTATATTTGAATTTTGAACAACCGTAATTTTAATGAGTATTATTAATTAAGCGAAACAATTAAAATCTCAGTTTTTAACCATTTTATTTAGATTTCTTCAACTACAAGATGAGATTATCAATTTAACACAAGAAAGTTAAACATATATTTGAATTTTGCTTGATAGACATCTTAATGAGTATCGTTAATTAAGTAAAAACAATAGAAAATATCCAGTTTTATAGAAAAATACTGATTTCTTACGATTTTTATCAACTACATGATCAATGTAACGACTTAAAAGTTGAAAGTTAAACGTACACATCCTAGTTTTTCAACTGCTATAACCTTAATGAGTATCGTTAATTAAGTAAAAACAATTGAAAATATCAAGTTTTATAGAAAAAGACTGATTTCTTACGATTTTTATCAACTGCAACATCAGTGTATCGACTTACAAGTTGAAAGATATCCTAAATAATTATATTTTGAAGCTCCATAATTGCAGCGAAGGAACAAAACATAAATAAATTCAATTTACCACAACATAAATCCTACCAAAGGACTTTTGTATAGTAACCCATAAGATGTGTTTCATTTGGATGTTGCCATTAAACAACTAACAAATAATCGTGATTTTTGTGCCACATACGTTAGCTTAATATAGATATAGATCATATTTTATACTTACAATCACCAGTGACTGACGTTGCACTCAACGTGTTAATCAATCACAGAAACAATCGTTGCTATCACGACAAACAGTGGAATGTCTAGGATACGCAAAATCCAGCATTCAGAAGAAAACAAATGAATCTCAACCCAATGACAGAAATTCTTCACTGTTTGTGATACAAAACTAAAACAGAAGATATCATTTAATCTTCTGTAATCGGGTAATATTTTATAAAAATTGGCATATTTTTTCATAGCTTTCGGAGGTTGAACAGCGTGTCTAGTTGGGGATATAGCCCTCTAGTTTGTAAAAATTTAGTGAAAGAAAATGTTTAAAGTTTTGGAAAAAAAATACATAGGGTTTAATATTTTTCAATATTTCCATTCTATATTGTCAATGATTTTGATTTTACTACGAAGCGTATTGAAGAAAAAAAATCTTATTTAAATTATTAAAAAAAACTCTCATCTTTAACCAGTATAATAGTTGAAATTAGACACTTTAAATGAGCGGATCAATACTTATTTGCGCATGCTGAAACAGAGAATGTAAAGAGCATATTTGATGCAAGTGAGCACTTAAATCTTAATTAATGTAGATTAAGTTATATAGTGCAATAAAATTTGATGATTTTGACACTATGTCATTAAACCGTACATTAAACAAACATTATTACGATGCGATCATCTTTTAACGTATTGAGCAGAAATAAACATTTATTTCATATCCTCCTAGTTAAAAGAATCTACTTTATGAAGATATTCCATTTTAATTTAAAAATAAATAAATAAAAGCTAATTTATAAGTCTGATGAGTAATTCATAAATTAACGCAAATCCATAAAAACATATTTATTGTAATATACAAGGTGTTCTCATGAAATCCCCCTGATTTCAAATGTTAATTGCATGGAAATTATGAGGCCTAGATATTTGCGGTTTGTATCACGTGCAGCACAACAAGTTTATTTGTCTGCAATAATTGTGCGTCATGCTTGTGATCTCCGCCACAAAATTGCAGATGCCATCGATTCAGTCATATTTGACATGTTGGGCAATACGTGGATTAAGAGTCAATTAAGAAAGGACATTCTGAGAGCTACGAACGGAGCCCATATCAAAAAGCACGCATAGACAAAAATGTAACTTTTTCAGACAAATAAACGTTTTTAGTAAAATAAACTTGTCGTATTGGTGCATATCAATAATGCATAAAACAAAAATTAATTGTCACAAAAGGGGGGGGGGGATACTGAAAAAAAAAAAAAACATACTGTGTTGCTATTTATAACACCACAAGCAGAAAATATATAGGATTCATATTTTTCGCACAATTAATATTTGAAAACCGGTTATATAAAAAGTATATATACGATAAAAATAAGTATCCCCTTTTTTTACAATTATATAATGGAATTCTTTTGTGAGGCCCTGTAAATGAATAATAATCATTTTTTTCACCTCATATTTTACAGAATGCATATTTTTGTGCTCTTTGTAAATGCATATAAATTTTAATATGTTTGACAGGTTGTAGCATCTTTAAAATTCAGTTGAAACGATTTCTTCCCATAGGTCGTAATGTAACTTAAAACTTGACTTTGAGACTGTCCCAGTAAATAAAAAAAATCCCTGTCGGTATGGCCTATAGGCGGAAGTAGATTTCGAAGAGTGCTCATTTCAACAGCAAGAAATAAAATATGATTAGAGATCAACCTAGTTTAACAACTTTATTTGGCCGCTTTTTTAAAATTTTTAATTTCATTTTTCTGTAAGAACTGGTTTTATCAGAATCATCTTAAGCGAAATTCGGCTGAAACGCCCATTTTGACAACATATTTTGAAATATATTCTGATTTTATTGAAAATACGACCAATACGCACATTATATACTTCCTAAGTAACAAAAAACTTTCAACTGAATGCGTTTGAGAGCAAAATTAAATTAAAAAATGAGTCATAAAATAACCAATTTGTTATTTGAATGAATCCTCATTTCTTTTATCGTGATCGCTTAGGGAAATTTTATGCGAGGTGCTCCCTTTCACAGCTTTTTTTTTGTTTTTTAATATATTTAGCCTTTATCAAAAAACTGACCAATACGGCACATTATAGAGTTCCTAAATAACAGAACCTGTCAATTGGATGCGTTTGAGAGCAAAACTGAATTTACAAAGGAGTCAGAAAAACGCAATTTAGTTATCTGAATACCTCAATTTTCCAATCACGATCGCTTCTGAATATTCTTTTCAAAGTAGAAATTTTGGCAGCCTTTTTAAAATATATTCTGCCTTTTTTCAAAAAACTGGCCAATCCGTCACATTATATAGTTCTTAAGTAAGAGGACCTGTATATTGGATGTGTTTGAGAGCAAAAATGGATTTAAAAATGAGTCAGAAAAAAAAACGCAATTTGTTATACTTCATCAATTTTCAATCACGATCACTTCTGGAAATTCTCTTCAAAATACCCTTTTTGACAGACTTTTTTATAAATATATTCTACCTTTATCAAAAAACTGGCCAATACATCACATTGTACAGTTCCTAAATAAGATGATCTGCCATTTGGTTGCGTTTAAAATCAAAATAAATTTAAAAATTAGTCAGAATATAAGCAGTTTGGATTTGAGTTTTTTTTCTAAACTCTTATTTTTGTTTAATTTATTGTTGCTATAAGAATTGGTCCTATGAAAAACGTGTTAGTATAAAAGTTGTAGATATTATTGAGAAGATGTAAAATAAATTTAAGTAGATTTGATAGCTTTAGAATTGACTAAGTTATGGATTATTTTCTTATATAAAAACCAAAAGAAAAAGGGGGATGGAAATCCCCCTTTTTCTTTTGGTTTTTATTTTTTTTCATCGTTAAATGTTGGTCCTATCAAAATCTTGTAAATACAAAAGTTTTAGATAATTTTGAAAACATTTATAAAGAAAAAATAGTTGGATTTGATATCTTGACAATTGACGAAGTTATTAATTTTTTTCTCCCAAAAATCCCGTTTTTTTCGCCCCTTGAGCCAATTTTTTATTTTATCAAAAATCTGTTATGCATAAAATTTCTGCCCATTTTTAGAAGTAATATAAACTTTAAACTGATTCGATATCTATTTTAAATAAGAAGTTATCTGGATTTTTCGGTTTTCACAAAAACTCTTCCTATTTTCACCTCCTTGGTCCGATTTTGCCCATTAATGAACTCGGCCGATATTTTATACCCCTTGATTTTATGTATCAGTTACATTGGAGCAGAATTATAGAAGTTATCGTGTCCAGAAGAAAGTGATATGTATAGATATATAAACTTTTTTACTAAAGGTAGTTTTGGGGTCTAGAGGTCATGATCGGTGTAAATCTGTAAAAAGTTTTCAGAAATTCGAACGTAGGAGCGACCGCAATAAGTAGTATTTCATACGAAATCTACCTAAAATCATGCTTGAAAATTCATTTGAAATAGGTTTCGTTCTAGGGTAATTGTCAATAACGTCCAAAATTTCAGCGCAATCCGAGTATATTTACAAGATTCAGAGCGTGAACAGACGGACAGACAGACCGAAATCATAAACGCTTTACAACTTTGTTGGAAAGTGTTATAAAGCATATTTTTTATTGATATCAATGGAAATTAATTAAACAATCATATACTGCCCTTATTATCATTTATACCTAATAAATATTAACGTTATGTATGTCTTTAAAACTGTTAGTTATCTTTTCAAAGTAAATTTTAAACTCGTTATCATTTAAATAATGGCTGAAGGAAATTGAGTCATTATTAAAATGATGTGCTGTTAAATCAATACTGCTGTAGCCTAGAAGTTTATTTATCGTGAAATATGTTGATTTATTCTAAGAAGTTATCCGCTACTCAGTGTGACAAACAGTTCTCTTTCTCAGAACAATCGATTGAAGTCCAAAAAAGATAAATTCTATGAAACGCTGAATAAGGCTGAATTAAGAAAAAAGGGTATTATACATTACGAGAAATTTATAGTTCAAACTAAAGCATAGAATTTAGGGGTAAAGTGTAGTAAAATATGTATCTCAAACTTCAGAACAGGGATTTTGGAAAAAAAAATTAAATTGATTTATTTCATAGCATATTTATTTCATTTAAAATCTTAACAAGCTTTAAAAAAAATCGGAGAAAAAAGACTTATTAAAATGTTTTTAAATAGAGAATTTACGTATTGTGAGATTGTGCGAATTTTGGTTCTTTGAGACTATGGTCGATCATTTCCGAAGAACCAGTCTAGGTTTTCTGAATAGTATTTAGACAATTTTGGAATTTTTTTAAAAAATAAATCTTGTAACTATAGTGACAATAACCAAAAGTTGAAATGAAATAAGAAGAATTAAGGAACCAGATCAATTAATTAAGCCGCTTATAATAAATCATTTTAACGCCTCCCTAACATTTCAGTGTAAATGATAGCAGTTCCACGAAGTACAGGGTTAATTCTGTTGCTGCTTTTCTAGAGAAAATGTGTTCCGTCGAAACTATATTGAATTAATGGAAGCAGATTCTCAGATTTTAAGCTGTATTTAATTATATATTTACGAACTAGAATCTATTTACTTTATTTTTTTTAGTAAAACAGAAATAAATAAATTTAAACAAGTTAAAGGAAGGACATAATTGTAATGTTTTAACAAAAAAACGGAGATTTACATTACTGAAATTTTTAATTTGCATAAATGCCACCAATCCCAAAGTTTATATGCCACTATTTCCAAAGTAATATTTGCTTTAAAGCGACAAGGTATTTTTAAGCACATTTATTTATTTGTTAATTGCACCTTAAATAATAATCAAGAACACAATATGTGAATTATGACATATATTTATTAAAAAAAAATTAAAAAAAAAAGAACTTTTGTAAAAAATAAGAAATTTTCTTGACCGTTTTAAGCGTTACAAAGAACATTTTAAAATGCTCCATGCATATTCCATATCAATTATAATCCCCAATATTTTTTATGTCAGTTTGGTTTACATACGCAAATAAAACTATGCATCGAAAGTAGTAAGGAAAGGAGAGTTTAAGGACAGCGGGCGGGACGGCGGGACCGTCCCGCCTGCGGTGCCTCCATGCCTCCGGCTGTCCCGCCTGCGGTCCCACCGCCACGACCATGCCACCACCGCCCTCCTGCCCCCACTATGCATCCCCCTCCTCGAACGTCCCCTAGTGGAAAAAAGGAACATTCTATTAAAACAGGATAGGTGAACAACCTTCCCTAATTAAAAATATTATCAATCACATCTCAACTCGGAATCATACTATAAGATGAAGATTAAATTTATATTTGAATTTTGAACAACCGTAATTTTAATGAGTATTATTAATTAAGCGAAACAATTAAAATCTCAGTTTTTAACCATTTTATTTAGATTTCTTCAACGACAAGATGAGACTATCAATTTAACACAAGAAAGTTAAACATATATTTGAATTTTGCTTGATAGACATCTTAATGAGTATCGTTAATTAAGTAAAAACAATAGAAAATATCCAGTTTTATAGAAAAATACTGATTTCTTACGATTTTTATCAACTACATGATCAATGTAACGACTTAAAAGTTGAAAGTTAAACGTACACATCCTAGTTTTTCAACTGCTATAACCTTAATGAGTATCGTTAATTAAGTAAAAACAATTGAAAATATCAAGTTTTATAGAAAAAGACTGATTTCTTACGATTTTTATCAACTGCAACATCAGTGTATCGACTTACAAGTTGAAAGTTAAACATGCATTCTAGTTTTTCAACAGCTATAATCTTAATGAGTATCGTTAATTAAGTAAAAAACAATGGAAAATATCAAGTTTTATAGAAAAAGACTGATTTCTTACGATTTTTTCAACTCAAACTTCAGACTATCAATTTGATAGAAAGAAATTTAAGCATGCATTCCAGTTTTGGACAACCATTTCCTTCATGAACATTATTAATTAAGCAAAACAATAGAAAATATTAAATTTTTAACTGATTTCTTCATATTTTTTTATTTATTTATTTTTTTTTAATATAAAATCAGAATACACAACTTAAAATAGAAATTTAAACATATTTTTTAGTTTTTGAACAGTCGTTACCTCAAAGAATTTCGATAATTGAACAATTAACAAAGGAAACTAATGATTTTTTAACGAAAAAAGACGAATTAAACGAATTTGGTTAACTTTTACTCTAATTGGAAATTTCATCGTACTTTATATATACCAACTAAGTAGAATTTTAATACATAAAAGAATAATTTAAAGAAATCCTCAACACATAAATGTGAACCTGCAGAGCATTTCTTATTACGTCATATCTAAACTAAAACTTTTTTCTGCAACCCCTCCATGCATGCATTCCAGGTAGGGGAACATAACAAAGAATTTTGACGTCACAACTTACAAAGGTATACAACAAAATGTTTACGTTCAAGAAAAAATATCACATAGAGAGAAAAAAAAGAAGAGATTTAAGCTATTTATCCATTCTAGTTTTATAACAGTTACCACAACATCTCCAAATTAAAATTTGGAAGTCATAATGAGTGTAATTAATTAAGCAAAATAATAGAAATATTAGTGTTTCAGAGGGGAAAAGACGAATTTAAACAAATTTTATTAGTTTTACACTAGTTTAATAATAATTTTAAGAGGAAAAAGACGAATTTAAACTTTTTTTTTTTTTTTTTTTTTTTTTTTTTTTTTTTTTTTAAGTTTTACACTATTTTTTCTCATCTCCAACACGGATATATCAATTTTAACAGAAGAATTAAACGTATATTTTAGTTTTTAACAACAAAATCTTAACAAGTATCATTAATTAAACAAAAATAAATATCAGTTTTAAAGAAAAGGCGAATTTGAATAATTTTACACTAGTATTTTCAAAAGCAACATGGAAATATCAATACTTATTCACATATTTCACTTATTCACTGTATTCAATACTATATTTAATAAATTTGGATACACTTTAAGAATTTCCTAATCTATAATTATATATTAGCTGTATATTTAATGTTACCCATGTTTTCAACATTAGTTCATAATCGTGAATTTTGTATTTTAAATACCATGTATTCAGGTTCAGATTATTTTCACTTGAAATCATACAGAATTTTTTAACAGAGTTTGTTTTTGAAATCATTGAAGCAACTGTATTTAATATTTTTAACACCAATTTTCTAAGATTTTCTAACATTTTCCGATTATACATTCCCCATAAGTACATTTCTAAATGCTACAATCACTTTACATATCGAAAAGATATCATTGAAGCAACTGTATTTAATATTTTTAACACCAATTTTCTAAGATTTTTTAACATTTTCCGGTTATACATTCCTCAAAAGTATATATTCTAAACAATAGAAAATATTAATTTTAAGAATAAAAAGACGAATTTAAACAAATTTTATTAGTTTTACAATATTTTTTCTCATCTCCAACACGGATATATCAATTTTAACAGAATTAAACGCATATTTTAGTTTTTAAGAACAAAAATGTAATAAGTATCATTAATTAAACAAAAAATAAATATCAATTTTCAAGAAAAGACAATTTTTTACACAAATTTTCAACTTTGAAATACATTTGTTTACATATATTGTTACAATATATTTCAAACTTAAACTTTTTAAAAAGTTTCAATGTCTTTACAAAGTGTTCATATTTATATTTTTCACGTCTTGACTGCATTCGAAATCTTACAACAAAAGTATACTTTTATTATTTTTATTATTATTATTATTCTAGAAAACCTAAAAAGTCATTTCTTGCTGCTTTAAACACTTGACATATTAAAACTACTCTGAGATATTCTACCCATATAATTAATCAAATTAGGACATGATTCATCTTACACTTCAAAATTTCTGAATTTTTACAATACTTATTTTCATCAAACTTTATTCTTGATCCTATATATTTTAGGAGTGCAGAATTTTAACATCTGTTTTTATCTACTTATCAGAAAATTATTAAAACACCCAACAACATTTTCCATATATGAATATTATCTTTACAGTTTAATAATACAAAACATACACGAATACAAAGTTTAATTTTTACAAACATTTCATATTTCAAACCAAACTTTTCGAAATTTTCACATCATAAGAGCAAACATTAGACGAACTTTTTAACTTTTTAACTTTTTTTATTGCTTAGATCTTTTCATCATAACTTTTAATTATGATAATTATCCATTTTTAGGTTGATTGTCGAAAAACTGTAACTGAAATTACATAAACTTAATGTAAAAAAACATGTTCTCACACAATTTCTTGAAATTCAACAAAGAATTGACTATTACTTATCTATTATTATTCTTATTAAATACTTATCTACATCAATATCGACTCTCGATAGTATATAGATATTTCATCATTACACACTTACAACTCTTTTCAAACGTTTATCAGAAAAATAAGTCAATCAAAGTCTAGTAGTTATCACACCTGTTCCTCAGAAATATTACTATCATATGAAACAGTAAAGAAAATTAATAGATATTTAATATTTAATAACCTCATACGTGAAATTACTGTCGAATGAGAATACTAATAATCTATAAAATCAACTGTTGAACAAAAAAATAGTACAGATTACCGAAAATTCAAATGTTTTTTCTGCAAAAGTTACAAAAAATAACAAATGAATGACAAGTTAGAGAAATAACTAAAAAAGTTAATGAACATATTTACAAATTTATTAAAATCACACCTTTTTCTGGATTACAAACCGCAATTTCTTGAAAAGTTTATCACCGAATTTGTAAGATTTTAGTCCTAGTATTACATGCACTCAATAAATATTCAAAATTAACAAAAATATAATTTTTTTAGTCTCATCAATAAGCAGAAATTCTATATTAAAAGAATATTTTCACAGTAGTACTTATAAAAATGAGAGTTTACAAACTGATTTTCATAATTTTATCACATTTAAACTTAATATTTTACATAAAACATTATTTAATCAAATTTTATGCTTTCTAATTCAGTAAAATTCAATACTTTTTTAGTTTTTAAACCAATACCACAATATTTATTTACATCAAACTTGATTCTTCGCCTTTTATATTTCCACATTACCCACGTGAGATATATACTAACTTGGATCAGGAGTTGAAGTCAATTGATTCCATTCGATTTTCATCATGTACGCATTGCTCCTAAACGAAATTTCTTACTGCTATAATCATCTAATGTATTAAAACTAATCTACTCATATTTTTAATCAATTCACCAGGTGTTTCATCTCGCACTTCTGAAGTTATCGTGCATCAAGTTGCTTAAAATATAAATACTATCTTTATAGTTTTAATGATATATAGTATACATGGTTTATCTTGAGTTAGCACTTCCATACTATTAATCAAATTATATGTTTCATCTTGCACTTGATCTTAATGATTTCATCTTGCATCTGAATTATCGTCCATCGAGTTTTTTTTAAATAATAATATATTTATAGTTTTTGATTATACATAGCATGTACAAATACAATCTTTAATTTTAACATTTCATATTTCAAATAACCTATTTCCGAAACCAAGATTATGTGAATTTTACCACAATACTTATTATCATAGATTAATTTGTGTTTCACACTTTTCTAAAAATTATCAGATATGTACCCCTCAGAGAAATTACTATCATATGAATAAATGAAGAAAATTTAATTTATATTAAATGTACACGAAATTGATTGCAATATACATGTATTTAATAAAAATAAATAAATAAGCGATTATTTATACATTAAACCTTTACTAAATATATATTTCTTTCATTATACAGATGTTCAACAAGATGAACCAAAACAGCAGCAAACTTCAGAAATTAATGATCCGAATGATTCATCCCTAGCACATGTAGCATTAACGAATAACACATATGTGAGTACTTATATGAGAAATACTAGAATTCGTATATGAAACGTAATTAGAGTAAATACAAAATGATTTGTCTTACTACCTACACTTTAACAAGTGCTTTTTACCTATATTATTGAAGAGAATCCTAACTGTGTCCATTTATTTCTACTACAGATGTGCTCTATTTGCTACAAACACTTCTTAAGTAAATGGAATTTAACAGAACATACAAAAATCTATACAGGTGAAAAACCTTACACTTGGAAAGATTACCATAAATGCTGTTTTCAAGGTGACGTGAATCAAAAATGCACACATCATCATATAAAGCATCGTCAGATGTATGTAAACTTAGAGAATATTTTCAAAAATTAGTCAGACTTTTGTAGAATTTAGAAATAAAGGAAGATATTTAGGCTATTTATCCATCATATTTTCACAACACTTACAACAATATCTCAAACATAAAATTTGGAAGACATACACACTGCTGAAAAGTAATTTTGTGATTCTTCTAACCAGTATGAATGTATAGATATTATTTTGCAGTGCATTCTTTAAATGCTCACATTAAATATTCTTTTATATGTATTTATCGTTGTGTTTATTTTTCTAATACCTATTACATTAATGAAATACATAACATTTTAAGTGAAATAACACTCTCACAACTTAAAACTAGTCGTTGGGGGCCACCGTAATACTTACCCATCATGGATATGTATATGAAAATAAAACATCTGAAAACTATTTATACAATGCATTGCAATTCATAAACAAAATTTATATATTGTTAATATACATAGTAATGCTTTATTAAAGAACTGCTGATGTACCATTTTCGACAAATTATATAAAACGCAAAACTACTCAAGTAGTACCGAACTGCGTAAAAGAAACATCCTTATAATTCCAAAAATAATAATTCTATTAACTAACAATTAACTGTGTCGGATTAAGCGTCTCATTTCCAATTAAAATATACCTCTCAATTGAAATTTGAATGAAATACAAGGTCATGAAAAATCGAATATTGTGGAAAACAGGATTACAAATATCTCGGCAACTAATAATCCGATCGACTTCGTTCTATATGCAAAATGTGTGTTATTTTATTGCCTTTTACGTCCATTTCTTAAAACAAAAAAATTCGAAAATTTTTATATACCTTTCATCAGAACGAATTTTTTGAGGGTCCGAAAAAAATAGTTCCTTAAATTCGAGGTTGCTGATATTAAATAGGTTTCGTCTCATTCTTATATACTAACTACATACAAAATTTCAACTCTCTATCTCAATTTGTTCGGGAGATAGAGCGTTTACAGACAGACAGACTGACAGACAGACAGACAGACGGACGGCAATTTTTTTTTTCTAAAAATATGTTTTTCGGAATTTCCACTATCTAAAATGTGTAAATCCGTCAAAAATTTTTTTTCGATTTTCAAAACGATATCAAGACTTACCGTATACTACGTATGATGGGTAAGTAAAATGACTAGTCGTTGGGGGACCACCGTAATACTTACCCATCATGGATATGTATATGAAAATAAAACATGTGAAAACTATTTATACAATGCATTGCAATTCATAAACAAAATTTAAATATTGTTAATATACATAGTAATGCTATATTAAAGAACTGCTGATGTACCAATTTCGACAAATTATATAAAACGCCAAACTACTCAAGTAGTACCGAACTGCGTAAAAGAAACATCCTTATAACTCAAAAAATAATAATTCTATTAACTAACAATTAACTGCGTCGGATTAAGCGTCTCATTTCCAATTAAAATATACTTCTGAATTGAAATTTGAATGAAATACAGGGTCATGAAAAATCGAAGAATGTGGAAAACAGGATTACAAATATCTCGGCAACTAATAATCCGATTGACTTCGTTCTATATGCAAAATGTGTGTTATTTTATTGCCTTTTACGTCCATTACTTAGAATAAAAAAATTCGAAAATTTTTATATACCTTTTATCAGAACGAATTTTTCGAGAGTCCGAAAAAAAATAGTTCTGGATAATCGAGGTTGCTGATATTAAATAGGCTTCTTTCCATTCTTACATACTAACTACATACAAAATTTCAAGTCTCTATCTCAATTTGTTCGGGAGATAGAGCGTTTACAGACAGACAGACTGACAGACAGACAGACGGACAGACAGACAGACAGACAGACAGACGGACGGCAAAATTTTTTTTCTAAAAATATGTTTTTTGGAATCTCCACTATCTAAAACGTGTAAATCCGTCAAAAAATATTTTCGATTTTCAAAACGATTGCAAGACTTACCCTATACTACATATGATGGGTAAGAACATACAAAAAATAAGCAGATGTATGAAAAAATATGCAAGTTTACAAAATAATTTCATTGTTTTCTAGAAATATTAACAAAAAATATTTACAATATGAAAAAATTGAAAAAGTGAAAAGAAAAAACACAAATGTAAAAACAAAAACCACAAAGTGAAAAACTCATAACAAAGTTTTTGAAAAAAAAAAAAAAAAATATTTACAACAAAATTTTTTTTTACAAAAACCAAAACTTCCAAAAATATTTTTTTCAAAAATTTTTTTTTTTTTTTCAAAATAAGTTTTTACAAAAGTAAAAAAAAGAAAATCACAACGTTAAAAAAATGAAAAATTTTTGTTAAAAAAAGGTGTAAAAAAATTGTAAAAAAATGTTGCAAAAATTTCAAAAAAGTTATGAAAAAAGTCTCAAAAATTTTGTTGTTTTTAATAGCAAATGCAATGGTTTCGCCATTGCATACTGCATTAAAACCAACGAAATTTTTGAAGCTTTTTTCATAACTTTTTTGAAATTTTTGCAACATTTTTTTACAATATTTTCACACTTTTTTTAACAAAAATTTTTCATTTTTTTAACGTTGTGATTTTCTTTTTTTACTTTTGTAAAAACTTATTTTGAAAAAAAAAATTTTTGTAAAAAATGTTTTTGAAAAAAAAAAAAATTTTGAAAAAAATATTTTTGGAAGTTTTGGTTTTTGTAAAAAAAAATTTTGTTGTAAATATTTTTTTTCAAAAACTTTGTTATGAGTTTTTCACTTTGTGGTTTTTGTTTTTACATTTGTGTTTTTTCTTTTCACTTTTGCAATTTTTTCATACTGTAAATATTTTTTGTTAATATTTCTAGAAAACAATGAAATTATTTTGTAAACTTGCATATTTTTTCATACATCTGCTTATTTTTTGTATGTTCTTATGCATTTTTTTAAGTTGTGAGAGTGTTATTTCACTTAAAATGTTATGTATTTCATTAATGTAATAGGTATTAGAAAAATAAACACAACGATATATGCATAGAAAAGAATATTTAATGTGAGCATTTAAAGAATGCACTGCAAAATAATATCTATACATTCATACTGGTTAGAAGAATCACAAAATTACTTTTCAGCAGTGTGTATGTCTTCCAAATTTTAAGTTTGAGATATTGTGGTAAGTGTTGTGAAAATATGATGGATAAATAGCCTAAATATCTTCCTTTATTTCTAAATTCTACAAAAGTCTGACTAATTTTTGAAAATATTCTCTAAGTTTACATACATCTGACGATGCTTTATATGATGATGTGTGCATTTTTGATTCACGTCACCTTGAAAACAGCATTTATGGTAATCTTTCCAAGTGTAAGGTTTTTCACCTGTATAGATTTTTGTATGTTCTGTTAAATTCCATTTACTTAAGAAGTGTTTGTAGCAAATAGAGCTCATCTGTAGTAGAAATAAATGGACACAGTTAGGGTTCTCTTCAATAATATAGGTAAAAAGCACTTGTTAAAGTGTAGGTAGTAAGACAAATCATTTTGTATTTACTCTAATTACGTTTCATATACGAATTCTAGTATTTCTCATATAAGTACTCACATATGTGTTATTCGTTAACGCTACATGTGCTAGGGATGAATCATTCGGATCATTAATTTCTGAAGTTTGCTGCTGTTTTGGTTCATCTTGTTGAAACATCTGTATAATGAAAGAAATATATATTTAGTAAAGGTTTAATGTATAAATAATCGCTTATTTATTTATTTTTATTAAATACATGTATATTGCAATCAATTTCGTGTACATTTAATATAAATTAAATTTTCTTCATTTATTCATATGATAGTAATTTCTCTGAGGGGTACATATCTGATAATTTTTAGAAAAGTGTGAAACACAAATTATTCTATGATAATAAGTATTGTGGTAAAATTCACATAATCTTGGTTTCGGAAATAGGTTATTTGAAATATGAAATGTTAAAATTAAAGATTGTATTTGTACATGCTATGTATAATCAAAAACTATAAATATATTATTATTTAAAAAAAAACTCGATGGACGATAATTCAGAAGCAAGATGAAATCATTAAGATCAAGTGCAAGATGAAACATATAATTTGATTAATAGTATGGAAGTGCTAACTCAAGATAAACCATGTATACTATATATCATTAAAACTATAAAGATAGTATTTATATTTTAAGCAACTTGATGCACGATAATTCAGAAGTGCGAGATGAAACACCTGGTGAATTGATTAAAAATATGAGTAGATTAGTTTTAATACATTAGATGATTATAGCAGTAAGAAATTTCGTTTAGGAGCAATGCGTACATGATGAAAATCGAATGGAATCAATTGACTTCAACTCCTGATCCAAGTTAGTATTTATCTCACGTGTGTAATGTGGAAATATAAAAGGCGAAGAATCAAGTTTGATGTAAATAAATATTGTGGTATTGGTTTAAAAACTAAAAAAGTATTGAATTTTACTGAATTAGAAAGCATAAAATTTGATTAAATAATGTTTTATGTAAAATATTAAGTTTAAATGTGATAAAATTATGAAAATCAGTTTGTAAACTCTCATTTTTATAAGTACTACTGTGAAAATATTCTTTTAATATAGAATTTCTGCTTATTGATGAGACTAAAAAATTATATTTTTGTTAATTTTGAATATTTATTGAGTGTATGTAATACTAGGACTAAAATCTTACAAATTCGGTGATAAATTTTTCAAGAAATTGCGGTTTGTAATCCAGAAAAAGGTGTGATTTTAATAAATTTGTAAATATGTTCATTAACTTTTTTAGTTATTTCTCTAACTTGTCATTCATTTGTTAATTTTTGTAACTTTTGCAGAAAAAACATTTGAATTTTCGGTAATCTGTACTATTTTTTTGTTCAACAGTTGATTTTATAGATTATTAGTATTCTCATTCGACAGTAATTTCACGTATGAGGTTATTAAATATTAAATATCTAATAATTTTCTTTACTGTTTCATATGATAGTAATATTTCTGAGGAACAGGTGTGATAACTACTAGACTTTGATTGACTTATTTTTCTGATAAACGTTTGAAAAGAGTTGTAAGTGTGTAATGATGAAATATCTATATACTATCGAGAGTCGATATTGATGTAGATAAGTATTTAATAAGAATAATAATAGATAAGTAATAGTCAATTCTTTGTTGAATTTCAAGAAATTGTGTGAGAACATGTTTTTTTACATTAAGTTTATGTAATTTCAGTTACAGTTTTTCGACAATCAACCTGAAAATGGATAATTATCATAATTAAAAGTTATGATGAAAAGATCTAAGCAATAAAAAAAGTTATAAAGTTAAAAAGTTCGTCTAATGTTTGCTCTTATGATGTGAAAATTTCGAAAAGTTTGGTTTGAAATATGAAATGTTTGTAAAAATTAAACTTTGTATTCGTGTATGTTTTGTATTATTAAACTGTAAAGATAATATTCATATATGGAAAATGTTGTTGGGTGTTTTAATAATTTTCTGATAAGTAGATAAAAACAGATGTTAAAATTCTGCACTTCTAAAATATATAGGATCAAGAATAAAGTTTGATGAAAATAAGTATTGTAAAAATTCAGAAATTTTGAAGTGTAAGATGAATCATGTCCTAATTTGATTAATTATATGGGTAGAATATCTCAGAGTAGTTTTAATATGTCAAGTGTTTAAAGCAGCAAGAAATGACTTTTTAGGTTTTCTAGAATAATAATAATAATAAAAATAATAAAAGTATACTTTTGTTGTAAGATTTCGAATGCAGTCAAGACGTGAAAAATATAAATATGAACTTTTTGTAAAGACATTCAAACTTTTTAAAAAGTTTAAGTTTGAAATATATTGTAACAATATATGTAAACAAATGTATTTCAAAGTTGAAAATTTGTGTAAAAAATTGTCTTTTCTTGAAAATTGATATTTATTTTTTGTTTAATTAATGATACTTATTACATTTTTGTTCTTAAAAACTAAAATATGCGTTTAATTCTGTTAAAATTGATATATCCGTGTTGGAGATGAGAAAAATTATTGTAAAACTAATAAAATTTGTTTAAATTCGTCTTTTTATTCTTAAAATTAATATTTTCTATTGTTTAGAATATATACTTTTGAGGAATGTATAACCGGAAAATGTTAAAAAATCTTAGAAAATTGGTGTTAAAAATATTAAATACAGTTGCTTCAATGATATCTTTTCGATATGTAAAGTGATTGTAGCATTTAGAAATGTACTTATGGGGAATGTATAATCGGAAAATGTTAGAAAATCTTAGAAAATTGGTATTAAAAATATTAAATACAGTTGCTTCAATGATTTCAAAAACAAACTCTGTTAAAAAATTCTGTATGATTTCAAGTGAAAATAATCTGAACCTGAATACATGGTATTTAAAATACAAAATTCACGATTATGAACTAATGTTGAAAACATGGGTAACATTAAATATACAGCTAATATATAATTATAGATTAGGAAATTCTTAAAGTGTATCCAAATTTATTAAATATAGTATTGAATACAGTGAATAAGTGAAATATATGAATAAGTATTGATATTTCCATGTTGCTTTTGAAAATACTAGTGTAAAATTATTCAAATTCGTCTTTTCTTTAAAACTGATATTTATTTTTGTTTAATTAATGATACTTGTTAAGATTTTGTTGTTAAAAACTAAAATATACGTTTAATTCTTCTGTTAAAATTGATATATCCGTGTTGGAGATGAGAAAAAATAGTGTAAAACTTAAAAAGAAAAAAAAAGTTTAAATTCGTCTTTTTCCTCTTAAAATTATTATTAAACTAGTGTAAAACTAATAAAATTTGTTTAAATTCGTCTTTTCCCCTTTGAAAAACTAATATTTCTATTATTTTGCTTAATTAATTACACTCATTATGACTTCCAAATTTTAATTTGGAGATGTTGTGGTAACTGTTATAAAACTAGAATGGATAAATAGCTTAAATCTCTTCTTTTTTTTCTCTCTATGTGATATTTTTTCTTGAACGTAAACATTTTGTTGTATACCTTTGTAAGTTGTGACGTCAAAATTCTTTGTTATGTTCCCCTACCTGGAATGCATGCATGGAGGGGTTGCAGAAAAAAGTTTTAGTTTAGATATGACGTAATAAGAAATGCTCTGCAGGTTCACATTTGTGTGTTGAGGATTTCTTTAAATTATTCTTTTATGTATTAAAATTCTACTTAGTTGGTATATATAAAGTACGATGAAATTTCCAATTAGAGTAAAAGTTAACCAAATTCGTTTAATTCGTCTTTTTTCGTTAAAAAATCATTAGTTTCCTTTGTTAATTGTTCAATTATCGAAATTCTTTGAGGTAACGACTGTTCAAAAACTAAAAAATATGTTTAAATTTCTATTTTAAGTTGTGTATTCTGATTTTATATTAAAAAAAAATAAATAAATAAAAAAATATGAAGAAATCAGTTAAAAATTTAATATTTTCTATTGTTTTGCTTAATTAATAATGTTCATGAAGGAAATGGTTGTCCAAAACTGGAATGCATGCTTAAATTTCTTTCTATCAAATTGATAGTCTGAAGTTTGAGTTGAAAAAATCGTAAGAAATCAGTCTTTTTCTATAAAACTTGATATTTTCCATTGTTTTTTACTTAATTAACGATACTCATTAAGATTATAGCTGTTGAAAAACTAGAATGCATGTTTAACTTTCAACTTGTAAATCGATACACTGATGTTGCAGTTGATAAAAATCGTAAGAAATCAGTCTTTTTCTATAAAACTTGATATTTTCAATTGTTTTTACTTAATTAACGATACTCATTAAGGTTATAGCAGTTGAAAAACTAGGATGTGTACGTTTAACTTTCAACTTTTAAGTCGTTACATTGATCATGTAGTTGATAAAAATCGTAAGAAATCAGTATTTTTCTATAAAACTGGATATTTTCTATTGTTTTTACTTAATTAACGATACTCATTAAGATGTCTATCAAGCAAAATTCAAATATATGTTTAACTTTCTTGTGTTAAATTGATAATCTCATCTTGTAGTTGAAGAAATCTAAATAAAATGGTTAAAAACTGAGATTTTAATTGTTTCGCTTAATTAATAATACTCATTAAAATTACGGTTGTTCAAAATTCAAATATAAATTTAATCTTCATCTTATAGTATGATTCCGAGTTGAGATGTGATTGATAATATTTTTAATTAGGGAAGGTTGTTCACCTATCCTGTTTTAATAGAATGTTCCTTTTTTCCACTAGGGGGCGTTCGTGGAGGGGGATGCATAGTGGGGGCAGGAGGGCGGTGGTGGCATGGTGGTGGCGGTGGGACCGCAGGCGGGACAGCCGGAGGCATGGAGGCACCGCAGGCGGGACGGTCCCGCCGTCCCGCCCGCTGTCCTTAAACTCTCCTTTCCTTACTACTTTCGATGCATAGTTTTATTTGCGTATGTAAACCAAACTGACATAAAAAATATTGGGGATTATAATTGATATGGAATATGCATGGAGCATTATAAAATGTTCTTTGTAACGCTTAAAACGTTCAAGAAAATTTCTTATTTTTTACAAAAATTCTTTTTTTTTAATTTTTTTTTTTATAAATATATGTCATAATTCACATATTGTGTTCTTGATTAGTATTTAAGGTGCAATTAACAAATAAATAAATCAATAAAATAAATAAATGTGCTTAAAAATACCTTGTCTCTTTAAAGCAAATATTACTTTGGAAATAGTGGCATATAAACTTTGGGATTGATGGCATTTATGCAAATTAAAAATTTCAGTAATGTAAATCTCCGTTTTTTGTTAAAACATTACAATTATGTCCTTCCTTTAACTTGTTTAAATTTATTTATTTCTGTTTTACTAAAAAAAAATAAAGTAAATAGATTCTAGTTCGTAAATATATAATTAAATACAGCTTAAAATCTGAGAATCTGCTTCCATTAATTCAATATAGTTTCGACGGAACACATTTTCTCTAGAAAAGCAGCAACAGAATTAACCCTGTACTTCGTGGAACTGCTATCATTTACACTGAAATGTTAGGGAGGCGTTAAAATGATTTATTATAAGCGGCTTAATTAATTGATCTGGTTCCTTAATTCTTCTTATTTCATTTCAACTTTTGGTTATTGTCACTATAGTTACAAGATTTATTTTTTTTAAAAATTCCAAAATTGTCTAAATACTATTCAGAAAACCTAGATTGGTTCTTCGGAAATGATCGACCATAGTCTCAAAGAACCAAAATTCGCACAATCTCACAATACGTAAATTCTCTATTTAAAAACATTTTAGTAAGTCTTTTTTCTCCGATTTTTTTTAAAGCTTGTTAAGATTTTAAATGAAATAAATATGCTATGAAATAAATCAATTTAATTTTTTTTTCCAAAATCCCTGTTCTGAAGTTTGAGATACATATTTTACTACACTTTACCCCTAAATTCTATGCTTTAGTTTGAACTATAAATTTCTCGTAATGTATAATACCCTTTTTTCTTAATTCAGCCTTATTCAGCGTTTCATAGAATTTATGTTTTTTGGACTTCAATCGATTGTTCTGAGAAAGAGACCTGTTTGTCACACTGAGTAGCGGATAACTTCTTAGAATAAATAAACATATTTCACGATAAATAAACTTCTAGGCTACAGCAGTATTGATTTAACAGCACATCATTTTAATAATGACTCAATTTCCTTCAGCCATTATTTAAATGATAACGAGTTTAAAATTTACTTTGAAAAGATAACTAACAGTTTTAAAGACATACATAACGTTAATATTTATTAGGTATAAATGATAATAAGGGCAGTATATGATTGTTTAATTAATTTCCATTGATATCAATAAAAAATATGCTTTATAACACTTTCCAACAAAGTTGTAAAGCGTTTATGATTTCGGTCTGTCTGTCCGTCTGTTCACGCTCTGAATCTTGTAAATATACTCGGATTGCGCTGAAATTTTGGACGTTATTGACAATTACCCTAGAACGAAACCTATTTCAAATGAATTTTCAAGCATGATTTTAGGTAGATTTCGTATGAAATACTACTTATTGCGGTCGCTCCTACGTTCGAATTTCTGAAAACTTTTTACAGATTTACACCGATCATGACCTCTAGACCCCAAAACTACCTTTAGTAAAAAAGTTTATATATCTATACATATCACTTTCTTCTGGACACGATAACTTCTATAATTCTGCTCCAATGTAACTGATACATAAAATCAAGGGGTATAAAATATCGGCCGAGTTCATTAATGGGCAAAATCGGACCAAGGAGGTGAAAATAGGAAGAGTTTTTGTGAAAACCGAAAAATCCATATAACTTCTTATTTAAAATAGATATCGAATCAGTTTAAAGTTTATATTACTTCTAAAAATGGGCAGAAATTTTATGCATAACAGATTTTTGATAAAATAAAAAATTGGCTCAAGGGGCGAAAAAAACGGGATTTTTGGGAGAAAAAAATTAATAACTTCGTCAATTGTCAAGATATCAAATCCAACTAATTTTTTTTTATAAATGTTTTCAAAATTATCTAAAACTTTTGTATTTACAAGATTTTGATAGGACCAACATTTAACGATGAAAAAAAATAAAAACCAAAAGAAAATAATCCATAACTTAGTCAATTCTAAAGCTATCAAATCTACTTAAATTTATTTTACATCTTCTCAATAATATCTACAACTTTTATACTAACACGTTTTTCATAGGACCAATTCTTATAGCAACAATAAATTAAACAAAAATAAGAGTTTAGAAAAAAAACTCAAATCCAAACTGCTTATATTCTGACTAATTTTTAAATTTATTTTGATTTTAAACGCAACCAAATGGCAGATCATCTTATTTAGGAACTGTACAATGTGATGTATTGGCCAGTTTTTCGTAAAGGTAGAATATATTTATAAAAAAGTCTGTCAAAAAGGGTATTTTGAACAGAATTTCCAGAAGTGATCGTGATTGAAAATTGATGAAGTATAACAAATTGCGTATTTTTTTCTGACTCATTTTTAAATCCATTTTTGCTCTCAAACACATCCAATTTACAGGTCCTCTTACTTAAGAACTATATAATGTGACGGATTGGCCAGTTTTTTGAAAAAAGGCAGAATATATTTAAAAAAGGCTGCCAAAATTTCTACTTTGAAAAGAATATTCAGAAGCGATCGTGATTGGAAAATTGAGGTATTCAGATAACTAAATTGCGTTTTTCTGACTCCTTTGTAAATTCAGTTTTGCTCTCAAACGCATCCAATTGACAGGTTCTGTTATTTAGGAACTCTATAATGTGCCGTATTGGTCAGTTTTTTGATAAAGGCTAAATATATTAAAAAACAAAAAAAAAGCTGTGAAAGGGAGCACCTCGCATAAAATTTCCCTAAGCGATCACGATAAAAGAAATGAGGATTCATTCAAATAACAAATTGGTTATTTTATGACTCATTTTTTAATTTAATTTTGCTCTCAAACGCATTCAGTTGAAAGTTTTTTGTTACTTAGGAAGTATATAATGTGCGTATTGGTCGTATTTTCAATAAAATCAGAATATATTTCAAAATATGTTGTCAAAATGGGCGTTTCAGCCGAATTTCGCTTAAGATGATTCTGATAAAACCAGTTCTTACAGAAAAATGAAATTAAAAATTTTAAAAAAGCGGCCAAATAAAGTTGTTAAACTAGGTTGATCTCTAATCATATTTTATTTCTTGCTGTTGAAATGAGCACTCTTCGAAATCTACTTCCGCCTATAGGCCATACCGACAGGGATTTTTTTTATTTACTGGGACAGTCTCAAAGTCAAGTTTTAAGTTACATTACGACCTATGGGAAGAAATCGTTTCAACTGAATTTTAAAGATGCTACAACCTGTCAAACATATTAAAATTTATATGCATTTACAAAGAGCACAAAAATATGCATTCTGTAAAATATGAGGTGAAAAAAATGATTATTATTCATTTACAGGGCCTCACAAAAGAATTCCATTATATAATTGTAAAAAAAGGGGATTCTTCTTTTTATCGTATATATACTTTTTATATAACCGGTTTTCAAATATTAATTGTGCGAAAAATATGAATCCTATATATTTTCTGCTTGTGGTGTTATAAATAGCAACACAGTATGTTTTTTTTTTCAGTATCCCCCCCCCCCCCTTTTGTGACAATTAATTTTTGTTTTATGCATTATTGATATGCACCAATACGACAAGTTTATTTTACTAAAAACGTTTATTTGTCTGAAAAAGTTACATTTTTGTCTATGCGTGCTTTTTGATATGGGCTCCGTTCGTAGCTCTCAGAATGTCCTTTCTTAATTGACTCTTAATCCACGTATTGCCCAACATGTCAAATATGACTGAATCGATGGCATCTGCAATTTTGTGGCGGAGATCACAAGCATGACGCACAATTATTGCAGACAAATAAACTTGTTGTGCTGCACGTGATACAAACCGCAAATATCTAGGCCTCATAATTTCCATGCAATTAACATTTGAAATCAGAGGGGTTTCATGAGAACACCTTGTATATTACAATAAATATGTTTTTATGGATTTGCGTTAATTTATGAATTACTCATCAGACTTATAAATTAGCTTTTATTTATTTATTTTTAAATTAAAATGGAATATCTTCATAAAGTAGATTCTTTTAACTAGGAGGATATGAAATAAATGTTTATTTCTGCTCAATACGTTAAAAGATGATCGCATCGTAATAATGTTTGTTTAATGTACGGTTTAATGACATAGTGTCAAAATCATCAAATTTTATTGCACTATATAACTTAATCTACATTAATTAAGATTTAAGTGCTCACTTGCATCAAATATGCTCTTTACATTCTCTGTTTCAGCATGCGCAAATAAGTATTGATCCGCTCATTTAAAGTGTCTAATTTCAACTATTATACTGGTTAAAGATGAGAGTTTTTTTTAATAATTTAAATAAGATTTCTTTCTTCAATACGCTTCGTAGTAAAATCAAAATCATTTACAATATAGAATGGAAATATTGAAAAATATTAAACCCTATGTATTTTTTTTTCCAAAACTTTAAACATTTTCTTTCAATAAATTTTTACAAACTAGAGGGCTATATCCCCAACTAGACACGCTGTTCAACCTCCGAAAGCTATGAAAAAATATGCCAATTTGTATAAAATATTACCCGATTACAGAAGATTAAATGATATCTTCTGTTTTAGTTTTGTATCACAAACAGTGAAGAATTTCTGTCATTGGGTTGAGATTCATTTGTTTTCTTCTGAATGCTGGATTTTGCGTATCCTAGATATTCCACTGTTTGTCGTGATAGCAACGATTGTTTTTGTGATTGATTAACACGTTGAGTGCAACGTCAGTCACTGGTGATTGTAAGTATAAAATATGATCTATATCTATATTAAGCTAACGTATGTGGCACAAAAATCACGATTATTTGTTAGTTGTTTAATGGCAACATCCAAATGAAACACATCTTATGGGTTACTATGCAAAAGTCCTTTGGTAGGATTTATGTTGTGGTAAATTGAATTTATTGATGTTTTGTTCCTTCGCTGCAATTATGGAGCTTCAAAATATAATTATTTAAAATTTTTCTGTTCTTTTTACTTAAAAAAATAAATAAGAGTCATGAATTTTAAACTTTTCGATTTCAAGTTAAAGTTATGTATTATAAATGAAATGAGTGAAAGGATTATATTATTATACTTTAAATAATTAATGAAATACGAAAAAATGTCACGGGTACAATATTTGGCGATTTATTATATGCGCCGGGCTTGCATAAAAATACTGAGTTCTTGATTTTTCAGCCCAGATGTTCTATGTACACCACATTGGCGCGTCATTTTTCTGACGCCAGTTTGACGAAAACTTTGTTTTCAAATGCCAGTTACATACATATTTTTTTAATTAATTTCTATTATTTTAAAAAGAAAATAATAATTAAGAAAATTTAGTTAATAATTATAGAATAAAACAATATGTATCATTTTAAAAAAGAAAATAAAAGTAAACCATCAGTTGATTAATAAATAAATAACAATAGCCGGGTTACCATGTAAAGCACATATAATTGCCATTTTGTTGCAATCGCACCAATGTGGTAAACATGTTAGCATCTGCGCCTAATTCTTTAGCAGAATCTTCTAATTTGGCAAAAAATTGAGCAATTAAAATAAATCATGAATAAAAGCAATATGATTTAATGCTTAGTAAACATTCAAGGGAGAACAAACTGGTCGTCAAGGGCGGCTAGTATGATATAAAACTGAAAAAAGTATGCTGTTTTAAGTAATTACTGAAAATGTGTTTAAAATGTAATTAACTATTATTTATTACTTAAAACAATACATATGTATTTTTTAGTTTTGCATCATATTTTACACTGTCAGTTACGAGTGACTGACGCGGTCTAAACGGAAAGTCTAGTGTTAGTCACCGTGGCACACAACATTTTAAGAAAGATCAATTACTTGTTTGAAAATCAGCTTCTATAAAACAAGTAATTAAAAAAGAAAGCTCTGCCTTCAGGACTTTTATCACTTTTAGAAGAAATATTTTCTAATAGATGCGATTAAAAAAAATGTTTCAGTTTAAATATATTGTTTGAAAGTGACGTAATTTTTATCGTCTTATACTTTTCGCATACAATACCTTAATTATTTAAAAATTTTCTTTCTTATCCAAAATTCACATGTAAATATATTTTTAATTGAAACATGTTGTTAAATGGTATTATTATCGCTTATAAAATCCGGTTACATTAATCAAATTGGTTGTTTTAATCTGTGAATAAAATATTTATTTATATAATGTAATTTTTCATAAGAAAATGGATTTTTTTTAAAGTAAACAATCTAAAAAAATAATTACACTACATACTCTATAGCAAATTTTTGTCATGCATGTTGTTAGAAAAACTATCAAATATATGTGCCTAGTTTTTAATCCTATAAACTTTTTTTTTTTTTTTTTTTTTTTTTTTTTTTTTTTTTTTACGTGAATTATTTTGGTTGATTTCTACATTAAATAGCTCTTAAAAATTTTTCGTTTCCGAATGTTCATCGTATATTTCTTTATACAAAATATTAGTTTTCATGTTTTTACATATGTAACAGTTTTTACTTTCTTCTATCCTTATACAGGAATAAAGTATTGCATTCGTGTGAAATTTTGACTTCCAATTTTCAATGGAATTATACGATTTAGGAGATCATGAATACGATTTGATGGTATTTTTATGTTTTTTTAAAAAATGTCTGTCTGTGAGTCTGTCTCTCACTCTAACATTCTGTGAGTCTGTATGTGGCAAAATTTTTGTGGGTACTCTCATTAAGAATTAATGCACAAAAGTTCACAAAACTTTATATTCAGTTAGACCTTGATAAAAAATGGAGTTGATTAGTTTCTGGTGTACATCGTTTAACAAGTGGCCCTGCTATGCTGTATTATTTTCATGATTACATGATTATCGCAATAGCTCTTTCTCAAGAATTAATGAACGAATTTTCATCAAACTTCAGATTATGTTAGCCCCTGATATAAATTTGTGTTGTTTAGGTTTTCCTGTAAATCACCTTACAAGTAAAGCTGATATGTTGCATTTTTCACGATTTCGTAATAGCTGTATCTCAAGAAATAATGCGTGGAGTTCTATAAAACGTCAGATTCAGTTAGTACCTAATAAACATGGATCCTCATTAGTTTTTGGTGTACTTTTCCCAACAGGTGGCGCTATTACGCAGAATGTTTTAAAGGTAGAACTATCTTAGAAACTAATGCACGGATTTTTATGAAACTGCATACTCAGTTAGAAATCAACATAAGTTATTGCTGATTAGATTTTAATGTGAATCACATAACCGGTGGTGCTTCTATGCTGCATTTTTTTATTAGGTAATAGCACGTATGAGATAGAAGAATGTTTTGGGATTGCTACATCTGACTATGCTTTTTTATGACGCATAAAATCCAAAAGTTCAAATTGATTTAATTACCACAGGAGAATGGTAGCAGGAGCATTGGTTACATTTTTTTAGAATAGAGACATTTTATCTTTATTTATATTTTGCAACATCAAATAAGTTCGTGGTAAAGGAAAACTATCAATGTTTGTTCAGGTGTATAATTTTAAACTATAATTGTGTTAAATATTATTTTTCAGCAAAATTACAATTTTATTTTTCCTAAAAAATTTTTTTTAACGTGTTTATGAATATTGATAGTGGCGTGATAACTTAGCTAAAAATATTTATAATAATGTGTTGCTTTGCTTTTCTTTCAAAATTTAATCTCCATAAAACATCAAATTATAAAAGTATTACCTTTATTTACATAGTTTTACAGGTTATATAGATAGTTATTGAAAAGTATTTTTATTTTTAAATATCATTAGTGCTACTCCCAAAATGTCAAAAATAAAAGAAGAGACTCAAATGTCCCTAACATCTGCGCTTGGTTTATAAATTATACTACTACAGCGCGTGTCAAAAGTTTAAGCACAATAGCAATTTTAACATAAAACTTTAAATATTCACTTTATTTCAATATCTGTCTTGTATATGTTAATTATATCTATTTTAATACCATATTCATTGAAATTAAGTTTTAAATTTTATTTCAAACCATGGAGTTTAAGAATGGAACAAAAATAATCGTGTCAAAAGTTTAAGCAGAAAATCGGTTTTATGCAAATTTTACAATCCGACGTAAGCGGTTACGCACGCAAACAATTTCTGGGTGTATAAGAAGCAGTCAGTTGTTGTTTTTGAGTTAGCACAAAATTCCCAAGTCGAAAGAATTTTCAGATGAGAAGGTGATAAAAATCTGGAGTGTGAAAGCAAAATGTAAGTCTGTTTCTGAAAATGCAAGTGCATTAAAAGGATCAAAACGAGGTATTCATCAAATTTTGGCTCGTAGTAATGATTTCAAACAAAAATCTCGTTCAAGAAGGTCGCGAGTGATTTGGCTTCAACTGGTTATTATTCTTTTTCGCAAATAAAAGATGCAGTTGGGGAACAAATATCGAAAAAAACTGTTGATAGAAGAGTTTTGGAATTCAAATACATCAAATACCGTAAAATGGCTCGATTACCGTGTCTCAAACGACACCATAAAGAAACTAGATTGCAATGGGCAAAGAGGCTATGTAATTTCGTGAAAAGTGGCTGAATGTGATATTTACAGTGATGAAAAAAATGGAACCCCGATGGCCCTGATGGGTTTAAATACTATTGGCATAATCTCTACAAAGAACCTTGGAGTGTATATAGCCGACAACATTATGGTGATTCTGTTATGGTATGGGGGCTATTTCTTTCAATAGTCAGACATCTCTAGCATTCATCAGTGGGCGTGAAAATTCTGAAAACTATCAAGAGATACATGCCAATCATTTGCTTCCTGTTGCCGCGGTTTTGGAGGGAGAAAAATGATTATTTCAACATGATAATGCTTCCATCCATAAATCAAACTCAACTTAATCGTGGCTAAAATCGAAAAAGGTGTCTGTTTTGAAATGGCCAGCAATTAGTCCTTATTAAAACCCTATAGAAAATATGTGGGGTAATCTCACTCATGCAGTTTATCCAAATGGAAAGCAGTATTCTTCAGTTAAATATTTGAAAGATGCCACTGAGAACGCTTGGTATGAAATTGAACAATGCAGAACCTCATTTTATTAATGGAAGACCGTATATTTAAAGTAAATCAGCAAAAAGTAGCAATAATCAAGTATTAATTTTTTTTATTCTTGTTCTGCTAAAGACTAAAAAACTACTGTGTTTAAACTTTTGACACACTCATTTTTGAACTTTTGATAAATTTTATTATTTAAGATAAATTTTATTGCATAAATCTGTTAAATATCTTTTTAAAACTACAATTTGTAGGTTATGTGAAAAAGAAAGTAACTTTCACTCATTAATAAAATTTTATTTTGAAATTTTCTGTTGTGCTTAAACTTTTGACACGCACTGTATTAGATTTTTTTCATATTCAGCATTATTTCTAAACCTTATATACCAGTCAAATAATTTTCTATGCAGAAATACATAGAATTGAATCACTTTATTTATTTGTTTGTATTTACATTTTTATTGAAGAATATTATGAATGTTTCATTTCGTTTGATTTCACGAAGTATTTTAAATTCAAAATGAAATGATAATACAAGTTTAACTTATTTTTAATCTACAAAAATTACATATGTATATATCTTTTAAACAGATACCTAAAAAAGTTCATATATGCATGTATATATATATAAATATGCAAAATATTTTTATTAAAAACATTTATAGAAGTAAAAATGATATTTGAAAATTTGATGATCATTCGTTATTTATCTTAAAACGCATCCTATTTTTTATTGCAATTCATTTTTGTAAAAAAGTTTTTATACTGGTATACTAGAGACTATGGTCATGATTTAGCTGCCCGTGTTATTTTATGCATTTATGTACAACTATGCAAACAATATAATTATCTAATAAAACACTATACTGTATTTTGACACACTGTAAAAAAAAGTCGTAAATTTAAGTACTTTACCGTGAATTATCCAGTAAATTTACGGAAAATGTTACTTTTTCACATAAATGGTAAACTTTCATAATGTTTTGTGTTTTACGGGAAGAAGCCGTTAATGTAATGACAAAATCCGTTTATATAGGAATAAAGGCCGCTTTTTTACGGACATTGTCTGGAATATTTTTTTTACAATGCATGCTAACTACAGTAGGGTTTAATGAAAATCTTAGAGTAGAAAATTGAATTCAAAGTATATAATATCTACGTTAAAATATGTGCAAACAATTTACGTCACCGTTAGAGTTTTTAAAAAGTCATTGTTACCGTGACTCGGCCGATTTATTCTTAAAAAATCGTTGCATATTGTACACAAATTTTATGTTCAGCAGGGTTCTACCTTTTGTTGGATTCGGAAAATTTTATTAATACATATACTTAAGACATCAAAAGATTGCCTCCACGAGGCTTATCTCCATCTGCCACGTCTCCTTCTTCATCGGATTCTATTTTCGGAATCTGAAATTCTTGTAGATTCACGGTACTTTGCATAACTTGTTGGTATGTTCCGAGACCACTGACTCACTGTCGTTGATTTGAAAGAAGTCGACAACTTTTTCATGCGGTACATCTATAAAAGATAAACAAACACTGGACAATTGCACCATGAAATATAACTACTAAGAATGCATTTGCTAAAAATACAAAACTTTGCTCATTGGTCCACTAAACAAGAACTTTTTCCGCTTTCTGCGGCCGTCTTCAGAAAAATATAATGGTGAAATAACTAAAAGTTTGCTTTCTGAGTTAGAGATAACATTTCTAACAAAATAAAATAGAAATGAATCAAAAGTTTGAATATATTGCCATCTACGTGTGAGGAAAAATTAAAATACTGCAAACAGATACAAATTTAAGATTTTATAGTGTTATGCCATATTTTTGTATATCATAGGATAAATTATCATTATAAAGTTTATTTTCTCGGGCAATGATTCAGATAGATTTTCTAATTTTGCTTTCATATGGGTTATTGCGCGGAAATATAATTTCAGCCTCCTGAAAGTTAATATGGCAACCTTTGTTCGCCAAGTAGAAATGAGAAAGAGCTGTATTCTGTTTATTCTGTCTAATATACCTGCGATGGTCCTTAATTGTTACAAAAATCTTACGTGTTGCCATGCCAATATAGATTCTTTTAACATTATTTGATAATGTGATAGGTATTTCATATATACAAGAGTTTTGATTCAGTGGAATGGATAAAAAATATGGTATATATGAATACTAATTATCCTACAACATACCAAAAGTATGGCATAATACCATAAAATCTTAAATTTGCGTCTGTTTGCAGCATTTCAATTTTTCCTCGCGCGTAGATTGCAACTCATTCAAACTTTTGATTCGTTTCGATTTTATTTTATTAGAAATATTATCTCTCGCTCAGGAAGCAAACTTTTAGTCATTTCATCATCATGTTTTTCTGAAGACGGCCCGAAACGTTGATTTTATATTTTATTTTATTTTAAAAGTTCTTATTAAAGTTCTTGTTTTGTGCACCAATGAGCAGAGTTTTGTATTTTTAACAAATACATTCTTAATAATCTATAAAAGAATTATATTTTGCGTAGTTTCTACCAAATCTAGCACGAAATTTCGATAGTCCAGCTCAAGGGAACCTAAAAGAAAATGATATAAAAGCGAGCGGCACGATCTTCTCCGCATTTTAGATAGCGCCGAACCGTAGAATGTCGGATTTAAGAGTTTCTACTGAAGTTACAAACTGAATTACCGTTATAATTCCGTTATATCCAGTTGTCCCGGTAAGTGAGAAATTCTGCAAGTTGATTTATGCTTAACAAAAAGAGCATATAAATGAATTTATTAAAGAAATTTTACTTTTTGCTCAGATTTTTAAGGTGCGTTCGTAATTATGTAAATACGTAGCACCTATTATCGTCGTTCAGTCCGTCTGTCTATCTGTTGTACGACAGTCTGTCTGCCCGTGTGTTTGCATATAAAAGAACAAAAACTACACAATTGAATGTTTGAAATTTAAAATATATATATGTTGCATAATTTTGTCGAGTTATTTCAAATTTCATGAAAATTGGATGTATAGCTTAATTAGAGTGACAATCAAAAGTATTCCATTACATTACAGGCAATGGGGGGAAAAGTTTGAAGTACATTTTAATAATGTTATTTTCATTAATAATGTTACATATAATGAAATTGATATGCATCTATGAATTATGTACTAAAATATGCATTCTGTACAATCTGGGATGCAAAGAATATTCGTTATTCATTTACAGGGCCACACAAACGAATTCCATTACATAATGCTACAGTGGGAACACACAAACATAACAAACATGAGGGAACTCAAGGAAACATTGTTTGGGGAGCGTTTTAATGCTATTAAACTATTTCATATTTTTTAAAATTTATACATGTTGCTGGGGTTTACTACAAATTTTTTTCTGTACAATAGAAAGCATATAGTATTTATTGAGACACATAAAAGATTTCGACTACTATACTATATCCGAAATACTGAATACTATTGCAATTATATCTGAATATTTTGAAAACTTCCTCATAGTATGGATGCACCTCATTTGCAGTGTTTGATGTGCTATATCCGACTTGTTTAAGATAGGGAAATAATAAAGAAAAAGTCGTATTTTAAACTATCTATTTAGGATTTCAAAATTGTTTCTTTCAACATATAGTCAATTTAATTAATATTAGACTTTTAAATAAGGTACCCTGGGGTAATAACGCCAGACGGGGTAATAACGCCAAGTGCTTATATTTTGCATAATTATGAAATAATCAGGTAAATGACACCCATGTGCTCTGCGCAGAAGGGTTTTGAGTCATATAAATCGCAAAAAACAGCTTCAAGTTAATTTGTTTCATTTTTAGGTCTTATTGTTTTTACAAACAGCTAAAATTAACGCTTGATCTAAAATTTGCGACATACGTGTTGTGATGTGAAGACTATCTTTTTATCCGGAAATACTTTGTTAATTACATAAATTTGTAGTGCATTTCATGTACTTTGAAAATGTTGTTGAAGATTTTGGATATCTTCTCGAGATAATTTGCAATTTAAAATGCACTGCGCAATAACTATACCGGGGTAATAACGCCAATCCTTTACATTAATACCCCGGTTGATTCCCTACAGTGGCCGAGCTACATCCTAAATACTGATTCAAATAAACACAGTTAAAACTGTGCAATGTTTCTCATATTTCTATTTAAGCGGTCCTTTTTAAGCAAAAAGAAGCTCACGGTCTGATATTCTTTTACCTCATCCCCCCCTCCCAAACCACACCTTTATTTTTCTTACACTTTCACAAAAAATTGAACATTTTCAATAGCTTAGAATGCAATTTGTCAATTTCTAAGTTTGTAGAGTTTGTATTTTTAGAATTGGGCTATCTACATGCAATTATTCCATCTTATTTCATAGTTTTGTTTGCATGGCGTTATTACCAATATAGGTGGGTAATAACGCCAAATAGCATTGGTCAAGAAAAAACGCCATTACATTTTATAAAGACATATCTGTTAAATTATTTTATTTTATATAAATAGTCAATGAGTTGCTGTATCAGATCCTATATTTGTTTGAAAAATACAATCTAAAACTAAGCCGTGAAAATTGGTAGAACCTTAACGTGGCGTTATTACCCCAGGGTACCTTATTTAAACTTTAATATAAATGTGATACGATATAAAATATACTACTCTTAATACTTTTAATTGTATTTTATACATTTTACTGTTTACAATATTTTTTTGAAGTAAATTCACAAGCATATGGCATAGTTTGACGAATCCTTAATTCCATGATTTTTTTTAAGGCGTAAACATCTGTAACCCTAAATATTTGGCTATTTATAAACTGATGTCGACCTCACAAAAAATGCTTTAAAATTAATCCATGAATTTACATTTAAAATCTAAAAATATGAGAATTATGTATCGTTTCCGAAACACACTTGTGTGAATCATTTGTATGTTTTTGAAACATCAAAAGTGAGTGCAAAATCCATCATAAAATTGTATCGTATTATTAAAATCTTTACACATAAGAAATGAAATTTAAAAAATAAATGTAAAAAGACATATTTTTTTGAAAGATTTCAACTAAGATTTTCAATTTAACTTCTTAGAATTCGCTACTCCTTAGCATTCACTTGATCCATAATTACTAAAAATAGGATTTAACCCTTTCGGGACCAATTTTTTTTTCAGTTTTTAGGAAAAATACTTTTATTTTAATAACATTAACACTAGCTATCCAAATAGATTAATTAGTATTTAACAATTATTTCAATCAAAAAAAAAAAAAAAAAAACGAATGTTGGTGTTTTTTCTACTATTCGATTAATATTCACATGACAATAGGTTAAGGGAGACTTTTTGGAGATATTTAGAAAATATTGTATTACAACAAGATTTAACTTATATTACAATTTTCTACTACATTTTGCTTTTTATTACTCATGATTCTTTCAGAAAAGCAACTTTTATTTTAAACTTAAAGAATGAAGTAGATGTTTAAAATAAAAGAATCGCAAACGGTTCAAAGAAAATTACGCAAATAATACTTATTATCATTATTACTAAATTCCTAAACACTCATATAGTAAATGCATAGACATATACTAACATTAATAACTGTAAATAGTAACAAAAGTATTTCTTAAAATAAAATAAAACTCCATTAAAAGACATGTACTATTAATAGTACACCAGACCCGAAAGGGTTAAAGAAATTTATTTTAAAATCAATCGTGTATTCTTATCTATTCACTTTATTTGAACTCAAAATTTACAGATTGATTATATTAAAGCTAAAACGTGTAGGTTGATATGATTTTGGAGTTGCCATTGCGTGGGGCTATTTATCGTTTCTAACAAATTAGATGTAATCCCATAAGACAATCTACCACCTACTTTTACGGATGTAGGTGTAAATACGTGGGAAATATCAGCAGCATTTCCACTAATAATATAACAGTTTTATTTTGAAATAAATGTAAAATTTAAAGAGATAATTTAAAAATATGGAAACCCTCTTTTGATATAATATAGTGTAAAATGTATTTATGTTAAGCTAATTTTTTTAAATTAAATATTTATTCCAAAGAAGGCATTTTACTACTATAAAGCATTTATTGAAGATTCAAAAAATATTTGCGAGGAATTCTAAAATAAATATTTAAATTGATTGGAAAAATCTCTGTTTCTTAGATTTAAAAAATAATAATAATTTAAATTGAATAAAAAGAATTTAGTTTCTAAGCATTTAAAAAATAAATATTTAAATGAAATGCGAAGAATTTAGTTGCTAATTTTTTTTTTCATTTTATATTTAAACTATAACAACAAGAAAAAAGAGAAACGTTTTCATATGAATTTATTATATAAGTACACTTTTTAATTAATTTTCAGATTCGAATTTACATCCGAAGTTACTGAATATTAAATACTTGAAATTGTTCTGAAGTGGTACTTATGCGTAAGCCAATAAAGTGAATAATGTCCAAATCGAACCCGGATTTCTTAAACGGTAACCCGTTTGGCATCTCTTGCTCTTAAGACTCCACTTGAGTCACTCAAAAAGACCTGGATGATAATGTTATGTCTATGGGGGGGGGGGGTTATTTTCAAATATCTCGCTCAAATTTTAATATTTTTACATGCTTTTTTATTTTTTTATGCATAGGATAGATGGGCACGATCTACAACCGGTCTAGTTTTTACTTTTTCGATTTTGGTTATATATTTTTTATATTCAATAGTTCCAATTTCAAAACCGGTTCCAAAAGTTACTTTTTTTTTTAAAATTAGAAATCAAAATCGAAAATGTAAAAACTAGACCGGTTGTAGATCGTTCTCAGCTACCTATGCAAAACACATCTTGTATAACAATATTAAAATTTGAGCGAGATATTTAAAAATAACACTCCATGGACTTAACATTATCATCCGGGTCTTTTTGAGAGACTACTGTGGGTTTTTTTATTTGTCCGCACAAGATGGGACAGTTTTCAGTGGTCATTGATGGGACAGTTGTCAGTTGCACGAAAGGGTGTAACATCATTAAAAGATATTTGAAACTATTTTTTATCATTGGCCGTAATGTAACGGAATAATTTTAATTGTCCCTACAATTAAACTACATATCCGACTTTTGTAAACATTGAAATGACTTGACAAAACTATGCAACAATTATATATTTTAAATTTCAAACGATTCGGTGGATAGTTTTTGTTCTGACAGACGGACGGACTAAACGACGACTATAGGTGCTATGTATTTATGTAATTACGAACGCACTTAAAAAGGCTTGAGCATTTTTCTCTTTATTGGTTTACGCTTACTTAGCAATAAAAAAAAATCGAGTATTTAATTAAATCTTATGTATTTTGAATGTATCGGTATAACATTTTGAAGCAGCAAAAAACATAGTACCTAAAATACTTATTTCATGTTATATCTACAATGCATGAGGAAATAACTCAGTAATGAAATGTGTCAAATTTTTTAACCAATGCCATTACTTGTACAAAATTCATCTATAATAAAAAAATAAAGATGTTTGTATGACTTTGTGTTGGCTGTGTCTAGGAAAATTTATCGCATTTAGAGGTCTGAAAATTTCTATGAAGTTAGTAAGGCAGGTCCGAATTCATTTGAACTTCACATTTCTTAATTTTTGATAATCTGCCTGGACATTGATTAAAAATCACAATGAATGTAGCAAAATGGTGTGGCGTCTCCTGTGATGGGGATTCCCATAGCATTCCGAGTTTCGGTTGCATAGAAGAAAAAAAAAAAATAAAAAAAAAAAAATAAAAAAAAAATAAAAAAAAAAAATAAAAATAAAATAAAATAAAAAAAAATAAAAAAAAAATAACATGCAGTTTTTTTTTTTCAAATAACCATTTAAATGTCAAAAAAAAAAAAAAAAAAAAAAAAAAAAGGATATCAAAAATACCAACATATACCAACATATCTTAAATAATAGTGTTATCCGTTTAAAATTATACATTTCTTGGGCACTGAATTTGTGTTTTTTATTTCATTCGGCATATTTTCAAGTCCGTATCAGCTTCTGTGATTGAAAAAAAAAGTGCATTCGTAAGTTTATACGTAATGTTTTTCCGTTCACAACATGTTATTTGTTTTAAAAATACATTAATCTTTCAGATAATATTTAGCATATTTACACAAAAACTTTAATCTAAAAATCCAAATTTTAACAAATGAAAAAAAAATAATAATAAAAAATTGCATTTTACATTTTTTTTTTTTTTTTTTTTTTTTTTTTTTTTTTTTTTTGCATTTAAAAAATCTGCATACAGTTGCTAGAAGTAATTACAAAATAATAAAAAAAAATCTCTTGTAGACGTTGTACTTTTTCTTTTCTAAAAATGCACTGTAAAATTTTTTTTATATTTTTTTTCAATGCATTTTATGTTATGTTACAGCCAGGGGAGTGGAGGGTATACGGGGGTACACGCCGTATACATCTGGATTTTTTAAGGAACACCGTATACCCTCTGTTTCCAAAGAAAGCTGTATACATATACTCTAGGGTATACTCCCTTCCTTGAGCTTATACTCTCTGCTTAAACCGTATACCCTCTGTTATTTTTTGCACTACACCACTGATTACAGCAACTGTGCCAGCAGGCGGGACGCCAGAACATTTTATTGTGAAATACAGATTTTTTCCTTTTTTTAGAGTGTGTGGTTAGATTATTAGAAAACATATTGATATTTACTGTGAAAAACAAATTCTGGATGTAAATTCACGAATTCGAAAAATTTATTTTTTATTACCAATTTTCCAGAATTCTTTTCAGTTTTGAAGAGAATCGTGTTTTGAAATTTTTTGGATGGTAAGATGGTAGTTTCTTTATTATGTAAGTTTCATTTAAAAACTATTGATCGCAATTCGAAACTTAATACATTTAACTGTCAAAAATGAAATCGGTAATCATTATATTGGAGCGCTCATCTTTGAATGGAATGGTTTGTATTTAAAACAATAATTGGTTTAAGATATAAAATCATACAAACACTATGTGTGATTTAAGAAAGAAAAAATGGTACATGCGGTGTTTATTTATCAGTTTTCTAATACTCAAAATCAGTTTTTGAATGCTATTAATTCTTAAGTATACATTTTAATGTTCTAAACATGCTAAAGTAACAGCATTAGAATTAACTTACCTATGTTATCGTTATTTTTTTTACATGCATAAACACTATTGTGCAGCAGAAAATGTTTATTTGATTATCGATAGCATACAAAAAACGATATTATGTACTTAGAAAACTGATTAACACATAAGAAAAACCACCCGGAAATGATTCGAAAAATTATCGATAGTAAAAGAAACTTTTGTTTCAGAAATTCTTTTCTACATCTCAAAAATCTGCATTTCAATTTCTGCATCAACAAAAGCTAAAGAAATACTTTTGGAATTCGTGTATAGATTGGAGTAGGTAGTATTATGTTTCCACTACCGTCTTGCTACAATATATATAAAAAAAGAAATGTATCTGAATCTTGGAACATTTAAAATAATTACGAGCAAACAAAAACAGTAACTTCTTATGAATTATCTGCGATTACGAAAAGATTTCTTTATCTTTAAAACCATCAGAAAAAATCTATTTAAAGAATTACAGTCGACTCTCTTTAATTCGAAATCGGATAATTCGAATCTTCGCTTAATTCGAACTAGACATGAAGTCCCGAAATTTTCAATGACAGAATAGGGTTAAAAATTTTCATTAATTCGAACTCACTTTCTCTTGACTTCGTTTAATTCGAACTAAAGAGAATTCTGATTTTTCATTTTTCTTTTGTTTCTAATTGATTTCAGATCATTTTAATAACTTTCTTTCTGTGAAAATTGTTCCGAGCGAGTATAGATATAATCCAATGCATTTGATATCCACTTCCTTAGAGCCTCGTCTGTCCATCAGTTACGCTTTAATTTTTTTCTTCTATCGTGCTTGTTTCTAATCTTTTAATTAGTTTATGTACTTATACATTCTAATTTAATATTAAGTCATATTTTAATGATAACAGACGAAATAAGTTTAAAAAACTCTATAACATTAATTCCTTTGTAATAGAGCCATATTAAGCATGATTTCCATAATTCGAACATTTCTTGTGGTCCCGACGAGTTCGAATTAACGAGAGTCGACTGTATTTATAAAATAAAAAATTTTTTACTGCCAATTGATGCACGGAAATGAGTCGTTTTTGGGTTATTCCACGTAAAATGAGCAAAAAATTAAAAAAAGTCGTGGCCCCATGGTAACCGATTTTAATAACATTTGATACACAGGTTCCATTTATATTCAAATAGAGCTCTGCAAAATATTTTGACAAAAAATAAATTATTTTAGCAGTTTTGGACATTCAAAAAACTTTGATATAGAATAACATGTGTGCAATCATCCAAAGTTGCAAGTTTGAAGTTTCATATCTTGAAAATTATTTATCAGATAAAAAGTTTGCTTCTAATATTATAAACATTGAAAAACTATTTTATGATTTATTTAATATTAATAATCTAATAACGTCATGATTAATTTTAAATCAGCCGTAAAAATTGAAAATGTGCGAATTTTGAGAAAATTAGAAACGTTATAAAAAGTAAAGGAATTAAAACATGTGCGAAATTTATGTCTCAGGTAATATTACATATAAAGATCAATTTCCCCTAGTTTGAAAGTTGCCATTTATTTCCTTCAACGTCAATAAAACTTAGAAACTTTTAAAAAAGTTTCAAAATCATAATTTTTCCTCTTGTTTATGCACAAAAAAGAATAAACAAAGGAACGATCCGACAACAGAAATATTCCCCAGACATAAAGATTAATGAGTTCATTATATGCTAGAAAAATTTCAATACTGCCTTTTTATTTCTAACAACTAAAGAAAATGTGTTAAAAAAAGTAATTTTGTTACATTTTACGCAAAACCTCTCTTTAAATTTGCGCGCTTTTTTAAAATATTGCACGATTTCAAGGAAAAAAATAGTGATGCCACCTACATGATTTTGATATTACTAGATAATTAATTCTTCAAGTCTCATCACTTTTAATATAAGCTTGAAGCGAAAAAGAAAAAAACAATAAAAAGAAAAAAAAAGGCGAGAAGTAACATTTGAACATTTAAAATAGACACTTTTATCTATAATATCAAATAATTTGAAAAGATATAAAAGTTTTCCTTCTTGTGTAAAAATGCAATAGAAATATTGCCTTTTCCCGTCAAATTTTTTCTTTTTTCTTTTTTCTTTTCTTTCTTTTCTTTTTTTTTCTTTTTTTTTTAGCATTAAGGATTCAAAAAGGCATACATGAAATTTTTTGCATTTAAAATACGTACTTTTATTTACAACGTCAAAAAATTGACACTTATAACAGATGTCCTTAATTTTTTATTGATAATAGAGATATTGAATTCTATCCTTGATTTTTTTCCTTTTCTATTTTTTTTATTTTTTATTAAGGAATAAAAAATCGAATTCTAAATTACGGCAATCTCTTACCTAATATCCATTCTTACCTAAAAATAATTGATGATATAGTCTTTCCATTCCTACAGCTAATAATCAAGATTGAAATTTCAAGCATGTAGACAAAACTCGATTTTATCAACTTTTAACGTGAGTATACATACTGAAATAAACTGTCCTGAAATCTATTATTTTGCATTTGCTCACAAATAAAATGTTGTATTTATATGCCAATTTTCATTCAAATCTGTGACATGGCAGCCACAGCTAATTTGCTCATTTTGTACAGAATGACCCTTTTATGACATAATAAACCTTAACAGTTTTATTTTATGCATAGGTATCATACTGAAAGTAATTAATTTTCGTTGAAAAAACAGTAATACATAATTCGAAAGATTATGAATGAAAAACAGAATTATTATTATTATTATTTAAACTTTAGCTATATTTAAACTAATAGTACGTTTCCATTTTATGAAAAAAATGGTGTTTTCTATCGCGTGATAGTTATTAAAGCCGTTTCCAATAGGCACCCTTAATTTTTCTGTTTGAACAACAAAGCTAAAAAGTATTTATGGATTATGTTTGTCTGTTTGTCTGTTGACGCTCTAACTCCTGCAAATACTATATATACGGATTCAAATGCAATTGATAAACTATATTCAATGTCACCAATGTGTGTTTGACCTTGTATATGAAGTGTGTGAGATTAACAGTTTATGTACAGGGGGATTCGAAAAAATTCCATTAATTTAGGATGTATAGAAAAAATCGTTTGCAGAGATTTTTAATGTGATTACACTATTTCAAATGTATTGAAACTGATGTAAATCACAATTTCACTAGCAGATGATCACTTCAGAATGGGGCATACTCAGCATTTGTCTTTCATTTACAATGGCATACAAAACACAGTCGGCTCTTGTTAATTCGAAATCAGATAAATCGAATCTTCGCTTAATTCGAACTAAACATGACGTGCCAAAATTTTGAATAGTACAATAACGTTAGTTTTTTTTCATTTGTTCAAACTTACTTTTTCTTGACTTTGTTTAATTCGAACTAACGAAATTCCGATTTTTCGTTTTTTTCTTACTTTCTCCCGGACGTTCGATCCTTGAAATAACTTCCTTTCTTTCATTTTTGTCAGAATTGTTCTGAACAATTATACGTATAGTCCCATGCATTTGATATCCGCTTTTTCAGTGCCTCGTCTGTCCAGTTCCAACTCCACCCCATCTTCGTTTTGTGTTTGTTCCTATAATTCCTTAATTAGTTATTGTAATTTAATATTAAGTCATATTCTAATGATAACAGACGAAATATGTATTTTTAAAAATTATAAAATTAATTTCTTTGTAATAATACCCTTTTAAATATTTTCTTCTCATATTTTCCGTAATTCGAACTCTTGATAATTCGAATATTTCTCGTGGTCCCGACAAATTCGAATCAATGAGAGCCCACTGCAAATCGATTACTCTACAGTCTTTAAAACTTTTCTTTACAACTCGTTCTTTAAATTCTTTAAGTGCGTATAGTTTTTGAATAGTTTGTCATTTAATAAAAAACTGCAGTTCAAATATATTTTTAATTCTCTTTTAATTAGAAGTCATCATGAGATGAATGCATGTAAACATACACATAAAACTATGGATACTTTGAAACATTATTTCAACACTACATTACTTACAAAAATGCACCTTTATGTATTTCAAGTGATGTCAGCCAGACAGTTTATTCTATACTAAACATTATAGTTCCGCCTAATATTTATCAACTATTATTTTTAAGTCAATCGCATCCATCGTTTCATAGAAGTTTTCCTTTTCAGAAGTTCAATCGATTGTTCCAGAAAGTAGCACCATATTTCTCATAGAATTTGGCAACTTCTCAGAATCAAGTCTTCTCATTTCAGGAGAAGTCATTTTCCGTTATTACTTCGAACTGGAATGACCCGCATAAATTTTTCCCTGAAAATTTTTTGTTAGAATAGTTCCTAAAATTACGAAATATAAATGCATGAAAATTTACATATAACTTTAAAAAGTGTATGACTTAAATTTTGCGAAACGAAACTTAATTCAATCACTCGAAATTTTATTACTTTAAATAATTTTCTAATAATTTTTAATAATTTTCTATTTATTACTTTAAATAATTTTCTTATATACTTTAAGCTAAATAATGGAAAAACACTTTGTAAAAAGATTCCATCTATATTAATATTATTCGATTTATTTATCTAGCTGCTTAACTATATAAAGAGATTACATGTTTAAAATTTTATTTTTAAATTACTGTAAAATGGCTGGACAGAATTTTTCAAATTTTTGGAAAATTTCATTTTAAAAATAAATATAAATGGTTTTGAACATGGAAAATATGATGCTGCATACTTGTACTCATAGCAAAGTATTTTCATTTCATGAAAATTTCAATATTAATGCAAAGTTCACACTAAATTAACACACGCTTACAGCTTAAAATATGAGATTTCGATATATTTAATCTTAAATTTATACCAACAATAATATTTTGTTTAAAAAAATATTCATGAACAACTGTCTAATCATTATTGATTAGATTTCATAAAATTTTAAGAGATTCACTTTTTATATAAACATTTTAACAAAAACTTTATATTACTTAAGAAAGGTGTTATAAAAATTTAAAAGAAATGACATTGACATGTTTCGGATTCGTCTAGTAAGATCCATAATCATAATAAAAATAAAAATAAAATTCAAATCAATAGATGGTCAATACAAATGACACGCGACAATGAGATATAAATTATGTGAGATATATCCGTGTGATTGCAGGTTCTAATGGATATATAATAAGTAGCATCAATAAATTAATAAATTATTATAGAAAAGGGAAGCCTAAACAACAAAGTACAGAGTTAATTGAAAGATTCAATAAAGGGGGAGATTCTACAAAAATGAAAAGAGTTTCATTTCCATATCTGAAAGGCAGTTTTGAGAAGTTAAAATTTAAATTAAAAAAGTTTAATATTGAATTGATTGCAACGCCGCCACCAAAATAAAGGTGTTTCCTTAATAAGCAAGTGGACCCTACAGGACATGATGATCTTGCAAGAGTCTGTGAAATATCCTATATTACAGAGAAAGTGACTTAAATTATAACAAAGGCATGGCTGGGTATTAGAAAAGGTGAACATGAATTCGATATTAAATTTGGACGTACTAACACTACCTTATCTAGATCATATTTACATGAAGGGATTAAAATACTATTTAGTGAAAGCAAATTATGTTTTGTATCAAATTGCTGTCGCAAGTCTACTATAAGAGTGTCCACTAAAATTTATGCGCGTAAAAATTTTGTTTGCAATGACACTGTTTCTTTTATTATTCCTAAGTTATGGTTAGAATTAATGAATAAATTCCTCGTGAGAGCTTGAATGGGATGAACCAAGTTGGAAATTATTTTAGATCATGGTCCATTTAATTTCTACATTAGAGCCCGTGGTATTTTTGTTGTTTATATCTCATTGTTGTGTGTCATTTGTATTGACCGTATATTGATTTGAATTTCATTTTTATTTTTATTAATATAAATTATATATTATTATTTTTAGTAATATAAAGTTTTTATTAAAATGATTTCTTTACAGAACTTTCTTTCCTTGTATGATTACGCTAGGATTTTTTCTTTTTCTTTTATGTATTTATTTGTTGTCAATTGATTTTATCAAAGTGCATTCTATTATTCAATTCTTCGAATTTCTGGCTAAATATTTTTTTCTTATCTCTATCCTTTTCTTACTCCAACTGCTTACATCCAGTTTCTTTTTTTTTCCCTAACTTTATTTTATTACTCTTTCCTGTTCTCAGATTAATTTGAAATAGAATTATATCAAGTTAGAGATTTTCATACCAACTTTTGTGTGTAATGAATTGTTTTTATTTTTATAAACCTTTTTAACTAATCGAGTCTGTTTTCTCACAAAACAATAAAAAAGTACGGGAATAAACTCATCAATATTCCTTACATTCTATGGAGAGAATGTCTAAATATGTTATATGTCTAAATATATAACATATTTAGACATTTTTCAGGAACATGGGAAATATGATGCTGTATACTTGTATTCATAACAAGGTACTTTTATTTCATGAAAATTTCATTATTAAGGCAAAACTCATGCGGATTTAACACTCGCTTATAGCGTAAAATATGATATTTCGATACATTTAATTTTAAATTAACAATAATAATAATATATTGTTAAGAAAAAAATATTCGTGAACAACTATCTAATCATTATTCATTACTTTCCTTTTTACAACTTACATTCCTGATATGATTATCGCTGGGATTTTTCAGTTTATTTTTATGTGTTTATTTGGGAACCATTCATTTCAGCAAAGTACATACTATTATTTTATTCGAATTTCTAGCTAAATAACTTTTTTTCCTTACTTCCATTCTTTTCTTATTCCAATTCCTTATATCCAGTTTTTTCTTCATTTCCTAATTTTACTCGATAAAGCTTTCCTCCTCGCAAATTAATTTGAAGTAGAATTACTTAAGGCTAGAGATTTTCATGTCACTTTTTGTGTGTAATAAATTGTTTTTATTTTAATAAATCTTTTTGTCTATTTGATTCTATTTTTTCACCGAAACAACAAACAAGAAAGAAAAAAATTATGCATCAAGCATAGATTATGAAGCACTTTCCAACACATTCAGAATAATGTAACAAAACTGCATCATTTAAAAATTTTAAAAAAGCGTCTCAATTCACATGGAAATATATCTGTGGCTTCCGGTAATAACCAGCCCCAGTAGCCAAAAAATATTGGTCCAATATTGGCTACATCTTGGAGCAATATTGGCACACTGGCACAATACTGGCATGAATTATTGCTCCAATATTGGGATGTTTACATTTTGCCCTTATTTAGCCAATATTTGCAGCCAATATTATACCAAATTCTGGGCTTCATTGGAAATATTGCCAATAAAACGCAAATATAGTTTAAATATTGGTGTTTAATTGGAAATTTTTCCAATGTATCGCCAACACTTGTACAAAATTGGGAATCCATTGGAAATATTTCCAATGAAATGCCAATATATAATCAATATTGGCGTTTTATTAGAAATAATTTGAATAAATGAAATATTGGCGCAGCGTTGGACCAATATTGGTTTGCTACTAGGGAGTTAAGACACATTTTTAATATTTTGAGTAATTAACGTTTAAAGTTTTCAAAAATGTCTGTTTATCATTACTTTTATAAAATAGATTAGAATTTAATAATTTTCACTACATTCAATTAGGATATAAGAACCTCTTTTTTCACAAAATAATTATATAAAAATCGTTTTTTATTAATTGAGAATCAATTAAAAACGTAACTTTTATCTGGTTATTACCGTTTTACATTTATTTTTAATAAATGTAAATAAAATAAAATTTTTATTTTTATTTTTTTAATAGTGAAAATTATTAAGTTCTAATCTATTTTATGAAAGCAATGATAAAAAGACATTTTTGAAAACTTTAAACGTTAATTACTCAAAATATTAAAAACGTGCCTTGGTTATTACCGGAAGCCACAGAATTATACACAATTTAAAGAAATAAATAGAAATCTTATCTGGTTATCACCGTTAGTTTATGCACTTACCCGATTATTACTGTTTTTTCAATTTTTAAATGAAAATTTATAGTCGCTCTATTACGGGATGTATTCAATTTTCATTTTTCTATACTATGGCAGATGAAAGTACTCTTTTAAAGCTACATTGTCCAAAATTATTTCAATATTTTCAAAAAAGTGCCATATCCGGTTATTTCCGGTAGCCACAGATATAATTCATATGGAAATATACAACACATTTCAAAACCAAATTTCAGCACTTCCCATCTACAATCGTAAAATTATCCGGATTTTTAGCGACATTGCATATAATATAGAGTTTTATATCTAATTACAAAGTGCATTCCAAAATATTTCAGTTAAAATTACCTTTCAGAAATTTCCTCTAATAAGGAGAATGGTATGCGAATATTTTGGTGCAGCCCTGTATATGAGGTATAGAATTTATATATAAACAGTTATTTGCAAAAAACTAATTAACTTTAAAAGCGCATACCGAATTTTAAAACGTACTCTCCAGCAATTATTACCCAAATACAGTACTGTAACCGATTTCTTTTGTGTATCCCTGTAAATTAATTTAAAAAAATGCCATAAATGCTCCGTTTTAACGTGAGCGTAGTTTCAATACATATGAAATAGCGTAATGTCATTAAAGTACTCTCCAAGCAATTTATCTCCATGTATCATAATGTATTCGAATTCTTTTGGGTGTCCCTGTAAATGAATCATAAATCGTACCTACTTTATATGCAATACCAAACATGATTTCGTGACCCTAAATAAGTCTTATCAATTGCATGAAAATCTGAGTATATTTACGGGATTTGGAACGTGAATAGACGGAAAGACGGACACAAAACCGAATGCATAAACACCTTTTGACTTTGTTGGAAGTGCTAAAAAGTATATGAATTAAAGAAGTAATATTTCTTATGCTCTATGAAGAGTTTATTATGAGTCTAAAAACAGAGTGTCTATAAAGCAATCTGCTAGAGATAAATTTTAATAGTAGGTGTGTAGACTTTTAAAATTTTGACTGTTGGCCAATTTAGACACAAACAAAGACTAAATCAAACAGTTTTAGATAAGCGCATGAGCGAGTACTGTTTTGTTATTTACTGGCCTGCAGTGCCACATACGCAAAATGGTGACTCTTCAGTATAAAGCGTTATTGGTGGGCCGAAGACTTAAAAGCTGTCAGAGCCATACGATTTTTCCCTTTGGGGATTTATGAAAGATCTTGTCTACGTTCAGTCGCTACCGAAGTGCCAGAGGAGAGACACAGAACTGAAGAGACTATATTTTCCAATACTCCGGACTTGTTAATCGAAGTGTGGGAAGAATTGAAATTTATAATGGATGTACGTCAGGTGCACATACTGAGCATTTGCAAGAAAAGGTAGATGTGTTTATCTTCAATTTGATAGATGATTTGATACGAATTGAATATTTCCAACTGAGCGAAAAATTGCCCAGGTTGGAAATCGAACCTGCTGGTCGGGAATAGACCTGGGCAATTTTTCGCTCAGTTGGAAATATTCAATTCGTATGCTGAATTTACCAATCAATTTGACTGTGTTAAAAAAAATAGTGTATGATTTGATTTTATAATCTAAATTAAATTGTTGTAATATATCATTGAAACTGAGGCATTCTTTTGTCGACGGCCTGCATATTAAGAGTTCTATCTTAAATGAAAGAAAACAATGATATAAAATATTGTAAAATGAAGTTATTCATGAATATGGGGTCGTTATTACCTTATCTTCTCTTCACGTTCTTTCATTTCCTTTTGAGGATATTTTGTTATTTGTTCTTTTCATTTACATGCTCGTTTGCGAATTTTTCAGTTTAGAAAAGTTCATTGGTTTATTTTATTCTTTGAAATTTCTAGCTTAAGAGCCTACACTACTGATTGAAAAAAACCCGGATATAATGTAAAGTCTATGGGGGCGTTCTTTTCAAATATCTCGCTCAAATTTTAAAATTTTGAAGTGATTTTTTTTTTTTTTTTTGCATAGGATAGCTGAGGACGATTTAGTTTTTACTTTATTGATGTTGGTTATATTCTTTTTATATTAGAATAGTTTCAGTTTCATAACCAGTTCAAAACGGTTCTGAAAGTTAAAGTTTAAAAAAAAAATATGGCACCAAAATGGAAAAAGTAAAAACTAGGCCGGTTGTGGATCATACTCAGCTATTCTATGAAAAAAAAATAACGTTAAAATATTAAAATTTGAGCGAGTTATTTGCAAAGAACTCCCTCATAGACTTTACATTATCATCCGGGTCTTTTTCAGATAGTAGTGTGGCGTCTTAATGTTTTTCTTTTCCTTATCTCCGTCTTTCTCCACTCAATTACTTTTCTTAATTTTACTTGTTGAAGATTTCTTATTCTCTAATTAATTTGCAGCTAAACGTTTTGGTAATTTATTTTTCGGGTAATGATTTTCTTACCATCTTAAGTGTGTGATTTTTTTTATATTAATATTGCATGAGAGTGTGAGAGCTATTGCACCAGGATCTGAATATTTATGAAATTAGCTACAGAACGATCACATCTAATTTGCAATGTTTGATATATAATATCGGACTTGTTATTGATAATGTCCAGTTCTTCAATCATTTATTAAGACTCACCTAGTACAAGGACAAAAACATAGCATATTCATTTTAGACTTATTATGAAGGGATTAAAACAATTTTCAGTTTTCCCCTAATTAATTCTGATTTCAACTCTCTGACCACGGTGTAAAACTTTGAAGACTTGAATTGTGACTTTAATATTCAACGAAAATATTATGCGTACACTCTAAAACTGGGAGGAGTGAAAAGCTCACTTTTTGTAGGAGTAATTTGCGTTTTCACTCTTTTTAGAGTGAAATTTATACAAATACACTCTTTAAAGAGTGGAATTTCCGACTCCCTAAAAAGGAGTGAAATATCTCACTCCGTTGTCGAGAGTGAAATATCTCACTCCATGGTCGAGAGTGAAAAATCTCACTCCGTTAACGAGAGTGAAAGCCCGGCATTATACACTTGAAAAAAATCCCCGCTCAACTCTGAACCAATATATGAAGTAAAACAATGAAAAGTACCAAAATATGTCAATTCTTACTTTTCAAAATACATTTTATAATATAACCTATAACATTACGCTTATTTGCTATTAAAGCGCACTCGTTTTCAAAAATGAGTGTCACTCTTTCGATAGAGTCAACGGTCACTCTTAAAAAGTGACTTAGATATGTATTATGCATCAGCCAATCAGAAATCGTCTTCTCAGTTGTGATGATAAAAATGTTTCCGCCATTTTATTGTGTCCGTTATGTGTCTCACTTTCGTTTCATCGGTCTACAAATGTGGATCTTTAATTTGTATAATTAATACTGAAAAGTATTCGTTTAATTTTCGATCTTGGAATGATATACTCCGATATCTTATGATTCAAAATAATCCACATAGATTAAGTTTCTTGATCTGGAGTCAAAATGGAGAACAAATAATTCAGTAAAAAGCAATAATACTCCATTAATACTCAGTGACGAAGATGTTACACTGCACATATCTTATTTATCAAACAAAGGATTATTATTCATCAAACAAGGGATAATAATTTAACATAAAAAACCGGTAAGTCAATTTTAATTTCAACTTTTTATTTTCCGAATGTAACTTCTAGAATGTTGAGTTAAAGTTTTTTTTACTTTAACAGGAAGCTTTCTGCTTCTGCTATCATTATGTGCGTAGAGGGAGAAAAAAAATCGCTGATGCAAAGATTTGTGTTTTATCCTTGATGTTTATAAATGAATGGCTTTCGTAATTTTAAAAGTTTGCAGTATGACTTATATTAGATAAAATTTATTTATTAGAGATAAATAACTCATTAACATTGTTTTTCCAATAGTAAGAATAATACATATGTAGTCATTTCTTGTATTTTATATTTTCTTTATTTTTCTTTTTTGTACATGAGTATACTTTTATAAAACTTTAACTCACATTTATAGAATACTATAGGGTAGATGTAACAGTAATGTACACACATGAATGTTTTTATTTTTTTTTTTCATAACTCGCCCTTGCATATTTTATAATTTAGCACTTTTGTTGACACTCTTAATTAAACCAATCAGGAAGCACAAAATAATGTTTTTAAGTTTCACTGTTTTTCATTGAAAATCGTGTTTTCATTGAAAATCATACTAAGAGCTGGCTTCATTTAATAAATTTATGTATTCCTTATTTTATTGCAAAATTTGCAATTTTTTGTTTTTGTAGTTGAAGAAAGCTTTGAATTTTATGTATTTAATGTCGTTTATAAAATGTCATTAATTTTTAAGGTTTTGAGAGGAGTGTCCATTACTGGAATACTTATGTAGTGATTTTCCAGTAACGTACACCTCATATAGGCACTATTAAAAAAGCAATTACGGTAATGCTTATAGTGCATAAAATATTTTGATTTAATTAAAAACTTAAGTAATCAATTTTAATTTTTAAATTGCACTTACTAAAATGTAATGACACCGAAATTTTTATAAATAGTTGTTTCTAAGTTATATTAATGTGATTTATAAAATTTCAATATCTTCTTCATTTTATTATTTTTTAAAAATAAATCTAACGATGTTTTGCCTATTTTATAATCTGGCAATCAAACCGCTCATGAAGCCGAAAAAAATTTTAAGGGCACAGTCAAAGAGGGGCTTATAAGGCTTAATCGTTCACCATTTAAATAAAAACACTTAAGTTACAGAAGTCGTCAAAAACACATTTTCTCTTAAATATTTGTTTATTTTTACTTTTTCAATTTTGTCAGCAGATATTTTTTTAAATAACACTTTCATTTTTGGTACCAGTTTTGAAAGTAAAATAAACTTTATAAAAATATCTGCGACTGAAATCGAAAAAGTAAAAAAGATGCGATATAGAGACGAACTTCAGCTATTCAATGTAAAATAAATAAATAAATAAAACGTCAAAATGCAAACGAGATATTAGAAAAATTTCTCCCCATAGGATTAGCATTAGCTCGTGAGTGTCTTCGCCGGCAGGTACTACATGAACATCTACTCTATATACGGGAATAAAAAATTGAAATTAAATATGACTTACCATGTTATTTTATAAATACGGCTTGTATTAATATATATTTTTCAGAAATAAGATTTTAATTACACATAAAAAAACATAGATAACGTGCATTATGGATTTATTTAAATAATATCTAAAACTTAATGGGTATATCTGAAAAAAATTATATGTTTAATATTTTAAAACTGTTTAATAACTTGTGCTTATGGGCATTTTAAAACTATCATATATTTATGGGATTACCAATGAAAGCAAACACAAGGAGAAAGATTGGAATAAAATAGTTTATTTCTGTCTATAATCTAATTCATGTGTAACTTTAATTACGTTTCCCCTTAAAAAGTTCAATTAATGTTACATACTTTGAATTAAATAAATATTGTCAGTAAACTATTTTATTTCAATCTTTACCACGTTTGCATTTATTTTCATTGTATGTTCTAAAAGACACGATTCTTTTAAAATGCCCATAATAGCAATAAAAAAGGGAATTCATTGAAAAAAAAAAGAGCATTCACTCTTATGAAAAAGTGACTACTCACTCCTACTAGGAGTGAAAAAACGCACTCCTTTAGCAAAAGTGAATAGTCACTCCGCAGAAATAGTGATTATTGACACCTGTGTAGAGTGAATATTCACTTCCTAGGAGTGAGTATTCACTCTTTCAAAGAGTCAATGATTCCACTTTTGCCCAAAGTGAATAGTCACTCTAAAGAGGTTCGGCATATTTTGAGTCTGCGATAGAGTGAGTATTCACTATTCTGGAGTGACTATTCACTCCTTTTTATTTAGAGTGTAGGTACTCATTTTATTCATAATTTTAAACTCTACAATATTTATATTGACAATGTTTTTGAAAGAGTTGTTGATTTAAAGATAATATTATGGTATTTAAAAAGGAAAAACAATGGTTTTTTTTATTATAAATGTAGGCATATTTACTAACGCACACCTAGTACGAAGTGGAAAACATACTTTATATTTTAGACCAGGCCTGTCCAACCTTTCACTAAGCAGGGGCGCATTGTAGCTCTTCGCAAACAATGAAGGGCGCCTTCAATAACAATAGGTCAAAATACTCAACAAAATTATATCACAGTATTAGTACGATGCACACATTCAAATGCATATTGCAGTAGAAGGTATAATGCCCCTAGGTGGATCTGGATCTCTGTGTAAAAAATAAATAAATAAAATAAAAAATTGTAATTTAACAAATTACAACGACTATTTGGAAAATTATCTTTTCGAAGACTAAAATTTTAGACTTATAAATAAATTCTATAATTAAAAAAAATAATAATAATAAATATCATTTTTATGATGATCAAAACGTGGTTTACGTAATAAACAGAGTCCTATATTACGAATGCCATGGATTAAAAATTAATATTCCTGTACCAATCATATACAAATTTTAAATGAATTTTTATTTTTTAGTTTTGGGTAGTGCAAAATTTTCAACTTCTAAACATCACACATTTTAATTTTTTACACCGTCGCGTCGTATAGAGGAAACTCTGAGTTAAACTTTAAACTTTACTTTTAAATGCATTTTTAGAAAGCTGTATCTCAATTTGTTTTTAAATTATCAATCTTTTTGTAGTTTTTTTAAATACTTTTTGTCATCGTGGTAAGAGAAGTATTTCATTTCTGGACATTAAACTTGAACCAATTATTAGACGAATAAAATAAAAACAGAAGTATTCTATTTTTGGACATTAAACATGGACCAATAAGAAAACGAATAAAATGAAAAAAGTTGCGGAATCCAACCAATAAAAAGATTCAGACGTACTTTAGATTTCCCAGTTCTTTACAGAGGACAACAACAATTTTCCAAATAAATAAAAAAAAAAGTCAAAATAACTATAAATTGTCGTAAATTTCAAGCTGTACATTTTTCCGTAAAGCGCTATTTCAAAAAACTTTTGCAGTGGAAAAAGCCGGAAGCTTTAATCTGGCTTTTAATTGAAATAAAATGGTAATCAAAAATCTTTTATTTATTTTTTATTTTTATTTTAGAGGCACAAATATCCATTTATAAAAAATATAAAAAACAAAGACAGGTATATTAATGACCAATCGATGAGTGGTTCCAAAGAGATAGCTTTTGAAGAGCTTTCATTGATGGAAATAATTTTGCATGATTTTATAATTTTTTTTAACAAAATGAGGAAAATACCTAAAATTTTAAAGTCCAGTGAGAAAAAATGACACCCCTTTACTGTATTATAAAACTGCAACGGACTAGTATAACAGCATCAATAACAACAACAACAATAAAGCTGAATTTTATGCATGAAGAAAGGTGAAGGGGTGCGCTTATTTTTCAACATTTCACGTCTTAGCATATTGAAAAAAGTCATTGCCAACTTTTGCCAATTTCTATCGTCTTAATTTCTACAATATTTTTCGTAAAGAATAACTATAAATTAGTGACGAAACTCAGTAACGTTTGATTAAATTTCTAAAATACGTTTTCATTTTTCCTGCTGGAAATACACTTACAGGGAGTTTTAAAAATATCTCTCAAGCAAATATCAAGGATTAAATAAAAAAGCGTTCTTTTAAGTGGACTTTTAGTTTTAAAAAAATGTTAGTAACCTTTAAAAGGGAGTCAAAAAATCTGCAAAGGGCGACATGGCGCTCGTGGGCGCCGCGTTGGACAGCCTTGTTCTAGACCTAAACTTAAGGTATTAAAACAATTTCCAGCTTTCCCCTAATTAATTCCGAATTCAACCACTTAAGGGTGTATTACGATTCAAACTGCTTATTTTCTGATTTTTAAATTTCTTTTTGTACTCAAACGTATCAAACTGGCAAATTCTCTTATTTAGAAAGTATAAAATGTGCTGTAATTGTCGATTTTTTGATAAATGAAAAAAATATTGAAAAAAAAATGCTGTCAAAGATGGCTTTTTGAACCGAATTTCCGAAGCTTGAGACCTGAGAACGAAAAAAAAAAAAGATCATACAGATAAAGTAATTGTTTATAAAGCAAATTAATGAATTGAGCGAAAAAGGAAATCATACGATAGCTTATCTCTTCAAAAATTCACCTCAGCAAGTTTCATGTTTTTATTTTTAAAAATGAGGCTGAAAATGTATCAGAAAATTTCAAGCTATTGAGGGTGAAAAAATATTTTTTCGAATACACCCTTAACCACAGGCCTAATTCATTTGTCAAACATATCATTTTGACATAATTCATTCTATTATTTTATTTTCTAAACTAGCGGCCTTCGCCCGCTACGCTGGTCGGTTTATCTAAAGAAATCTTGAAGAAGTAGTTAGATAAGGTTCAGACATACATTAAAAAAAAAAAGCAAGTCGATCATTCAAAAAACGTTGGGAAATATCAAATATTTACTGTAATTTTTTAAGAAAAACAAAGTTTCGAAAAAAAAAAATTAAATCGAAAAAAAAATTACACTGACATATTAATGCAAGGAAATTTTCCCAGAGAGAAAATTCGCCTTGAATACAATATTTCAAATTCTTTTAATTGCTTATAGGCGTTAATGCCAACATAGTGAAAAAAAATTCCATGCTGGGAATCGAACCCGGGCCATTAGTATGGCGCACTGACGTTCTACCGACTAAACCACATGGAACGACAGCCAGCTTGAAACTTTCTCATACTTAAGTAGACTGGCGAAAACATAACGATAGCGCGTTTTAAAATCGCACAGTGACATCTATTGGATTTTATATGTACTAAAAAACGTTATGTACTAAAAAACGTGAGCAGCGCACCTAATAGTTTCTTTTGTTTCTTTTTGTTACTTTTTTGTCTGTTGTCCGATTTTGATGAAACAAAGCCTATACACTGCCCGGGAGTGTGCATTCTTCATTAGTGAAAACCGCATAAAAATCCATTCAGTAGTTACGAAGATAACCTCGAACAAACAGACAGACAGACAGACAAAAAATTCAAAAAATTTTTTTTTGTGTTTCATTGGTTTTCTTTTATCGCCCTGACTCCATTTTTGTCAATTATCTTCAATGTACAGACACACCGGGTCCTACTGTTTTATTATATGTATAGATATCCTCTTACTTAGAGCATTTTTTTCTTCATCCATTCTTCATCTGATTCAATACTGATCTTTTTTCCTTCCTTTAAAATATTTGACAAAGTTTTCCTCTTGGTTAATTAATTTCCAGAAGAATTATTTCTGGGTGAAGATTTTCCTACTAGCTTTGATGTGCAGTGAAATGTTTTTATTTTCAAAAAAGCTTCCTATTTATTCGATACTTCCTTGGATATTTACTGAGCTATCTATATTTGCAGTTAAAAATATATTTGCATCTAAAAACAATACGCTTTCTTATTATGTGTTTCTGGGTATTCGATAATCTATTCGTAGGTATTAAAATAATAATAATTATTATTTGCTGCAGGATGTTATTTGTGGTTTTGAGTAGTAATTTTCCGCTGTATCAAGTATCATGTTTTTTTCTGCTTTTTTTTAATACAAAGAGAATAATGTCAAGTAAATGTGGCATTTACAATCTTCCATTATTGGCATGACATCTTATAGTATGGCGATACTTTTTTGGTAGACGGGATAACGAAGTAGTACCTATTTTTCCTTTAATAGCGTCAGCATAAAAGGAGATGTAGTTCACAAAATTAAAATCTGTAGTATTCTCTTTATATAAAAAAAAGCAGAAAAAAACATGATACTTGATACAGCGGAAAATTACTACTCAAAACCACAAATAACATCCTGCAGCAAATAATAATTATTATTATTTTAATATTTACGAATAGATTATCGAATACCCAGAAACACATAATTAGAAAGCGTACGATACATGTGTTTGTTACGTCATCAAGTGATTTTTAATTCAATTTTTCATTTGTATTTTTTATTACGTTTTAGAAATTTATTTGTTCTTCCGTAATTTAAAATAAAAATTATGTCAGTTTATGTAATTTGGCGAACAGTTTGGCGATTTGTATAATTTGGCGAAATTGGTCAACGGGATGCGAAATTTTAAAATGGAGGGCCAAAATCACAGTCCGGTGAAATCCAAACACCTCATTGGTCATTGAGTCGAGTCCTTTTCAGAGAACAATCTCTTAGCGGGTAGGGAAAATGTCGCCTTACTCCTTCTTTCGAAAAAAAAAAAAAATCGTAGCGGCAATTTTGATGTAAATCTTATCTGTTTTCATTTATAATCTATTTTTCACTCTCATTTTATATAATGTCATCAAAATATCTTAATTGAGTTATTGATGGTTTATCGTAAATAAGAACAGACGGTAACAATTGCTTCAAAATTACTTTACTCTTCATTCTTTTTCAAATGGAGAAACACGTTCGTGATTTTTACCTATACCACACGACCAATAAGGTCGCTGGATCACACCTGACTGTGATTTTGGCCCTCCATTTTAGAATTTCGCCGACGGGATAACCAAGCAGTGCCTAAAAATGCCTTGAGACATTGACAATAGATGGCACTCACTATCTCGAAAAAATTCAAGGAAAACATACTGTTATATTTTTACATCTCATGCCGTAAAGTGTGAAAATGCATGTATACGGGAATAACAATTCTTCCATAGATATTCACTGTTTATCATACAAATTGCAAATTTTGATTTATGCATGGTAGAAAGCTAAAACTGATGAATTTTGTTAAAAAATATATAACGATAGTTTTTTTTTTATCCGTTTCTTTTTTCAGATATGACAACAAGGAAAAACAACAACATTTGTTAAACTATCTATTCAATACTTCTTCATAGCTTTCGCAAATGTAATCATAATTTATTTTAATCTACACACACACAAAAAAAAAGAAATACATTGCATTTAAAAATAAAAATTTCTTTTTACATTTTATTTTTTCCTTACTTTTTAGTAACAAAAGTATTGCATTGTTGTAGTTTCGAAGCCAAGTAGCACATTTTAGATAGCATGGTTTGGTGCATTAATAATGCACTCCAATTATTATTGTAATTCATATACCGTTGTAACCATAAAGAATATTTGTCGATTTATCACAAGTGGCCGTCTGATGACAAAAAGGCCTTAAAATTATTTTTTTTTGTTTCATAGTTAATTTCCAAAAATATTAACATTTTCTTTTGTGAACGGAGGCACACTTGTGTACATAATCTTAAAACATCTATTAGTATATAATAGAATTATAATTCTAGCAAATCGGATAGTAAGTAAAAATTCGATTATAAAATTTAATGTTTACATTCATGTATCAAGCAAAGTTGAAAAGTCTTTCCGAATTGTACATCGGAAAAAATGTTATTACATCTGTAGTTTTCATTTATTTATTTATTTATTTTATTTCAGCTAATTTTATTCAAATACACAGAGTAAAAATGCTTGAAATACGATTACAGAAGTGTAACAGTTTTTGTTAATTTTGTTAAAATAATATTAAATTTAAATAGAAATTTTAAAAAATCAGTCGACTATCGCATTCTTTATTTATAACGACACTCTTTTTATAATAAATTTGACGACATTTTGCCAAACATTGTGAATCTTGTAGATTGAGTGGCGGTCGCATAGACAATCATCTCATCGAGTGCATGGAAGAAAATGTAGAATTAGTTAAATCTCGATCAGCATATTCAAACGCAATCGATCTGCCAAGTCATATTTTGGTAGAAAACACCTAAAAACCCGATTTAACGGCTGACTCATCGGTTTCCCATTGTTTTTTCCTGCTCCCAATCCTCTATAGTTTCATACTTTTGAGTGCAGGAGAGAACAATTGTAAACTTATAAGTCAACCGCTAAAATCAATTTTTAGGTGTATTCCACAAAAATGTTGGCAGACCGATTGCATTTAAATGTGCGAATCCAGATTTAACTAATCCTAGATTTCATCCGTGAACTCGATGAGATGCTTGTCTAAGCTGCCGCCTCGTGGTCTACTGTGAGCACGTTAGCTCAAACCCGATAATTTACAACATTTTATAGTTACAATGCAGATAAGGATTACGAATTCTATAACATACAGTGAATAGTAATTTAACAACATTCTAAATATCGTGTAGATTTTGATGGCAATTCAAAACGGCAAAAAATTACTTTGCTAAGGTCTTACTTTTATTCGCTACTATCATTCAAGAACTATGAACGAAGCATTCTGAAATGCCGCACTGTTTAATTCTTCCCAACCATTCAATGCATCTGCAGGAACTCATAAATTTCGTATCGAAAAATTGTCATAATACAGTATGAAAGGTCCTAAAAATGCCACACCTTTAAAAAATTGAACTTCACTTTCTGCATAACAAATGAATCTAAAATGTAATATACATCTTAATACGCAAATTAAATTAGAAATTTATAGAAATTAAGTAATATGTGTGTGTGTGTGTGTGTGTAACTATAAAAACTACCCCTTTTTAAAATTTAAATCTAAAATACAAAATTGTAAAGTCCCAAATTTAAATTAAAAATACAAAACTGTAAAGTCCCAACTAATATTTTTTAACTTTAAAACTGAAGCTTAAAGCTATTCCCCTCTGATATCTTTCTTTCCCAGCTTAACATTTATTACAGTCAAACTTCATTTTAGGCCGTTTCTTAAGATTAAAATTGCTGTTCTAACTGCTTTTTACAGGCATTTGTGGTTATGACCTTATACGTCAACGACCCAGGATTTGTGTGGGCTTGGACTATATATCAATCAAAAGTATCGATATATCAATACTATATGTCAATCGAACCATAGAGGACCATATATCAATCATGCAATTAAAGAAAAATGTTCCTCTCAAATTTACAACTATGTCCTTTGTTGGAAAATATGACAAGTCCCGTGATATTAGCAAGAACAAGCGCGTGTAAAGCGAGAAACTTTCAATGGCTATGTAACTCTTTCAAATCAACGTAAATGTCTCCAGGGACCTCCGACCGGATTCGCAGACCCAGCTATAAGATAGAGCGCAGGGTCGCGAGAGGTCAGAGAAAAATACATTCAAAAAATTGTTAAATACTAGTATTTCATTAAAGAAAAATTAGTCTTTATTGATCCCTTTTTATTACTCAAAGTATTGTTACAGCGTATATAGGGTTCTTTTGATCTTATGGTTAGACAACTTCAAACTCTTGTCTCTTAGAAAAGTAGAAAATAATTTATTTACAGATCTTCAGAACAACAGAGTCTTCGAAAGTCACAAATATTGCTAGATATTCAAAAATAACTGCTCAAATCTATCGTACAAGTACAGATATAGGTCCCAGAGACTCTTTATACAACGTCTGAATACTAAGTAACATTCAAAACAACGTAGATAAAACTCAAGCAAACTTGCTTAACAATCGCCTAGTTGTTCACTCAATGACTGACTGATAAATAATAACAACAACAGCTTGCATTGCTCTCCTTATATAGGCTCGCAGCATGCGCTAGAAATTTCCACAGCTTCTCGAAAAATCCAGAAAACCACGGAATAACATTCAATGCATCAGTATACCTAAGAGGGGTTACCATAGAGAGGGAAGGGTTACCATCGCCAATAATCGCCAAGTTTGTCGCCAACTTGGCGATATATCGCCAAATTTGGCGACCAAAATTAGTCGTCAAAAGTGACGTCAACTTGAGGATATCAATATTTCCCCAAGCTGCCATACACATTCACTGAAAAATAATATACAAGTTTGCTTGATAACAGATACAATGTAACAAAAATTAAAAATAGTAAAGGAATGGAGCTTAATAAGATTATTTACATTTTTTTACAGTACAAACACTAACTATTTACAAAATTCGTAACAGTATTTTCTATAAAGGAATTATTTGCTAGTTCCTTCTTTTTTTAACTGTATTTTTCCCTGACCACTAGCCATCCTGGAGAAGTGAAATAAATGAGTTCGATCCTCAAGAGTTTCCAGAGTCAAATTCTTAGCCTGATATCCTTGTATATACATATATATATATATATAATACAATCAATTTCTTAGATATTAAAATTATATTAAAAGAGCACAAATTTATCACTGATATTTATCACAAACGGAAAGAATTTAATTTTAAAGTCAATACCTTTACTAATTTTAAATCTTGTCTTCATAATTCTGTATATCGTAATATAATACTTAACCATTTATATAGAATAAAATGTCTATGTTCTTCCCATTTAATTAATACTAATATTAAAAAGCTTGTTTATGATGCTATAAATAATGGTTATCCTAAAAAATTAATATATTCTTTAATTTATAATTACTAATTACATGATCTTATAATTAATTCTTTGCGTAAAAAATGTATAAAAAAGTTATAAAACATAAAAATAATATAAAAAAATTAAAAATGTTATAAAAGTAATAAAAAAAAATATATAAATAGGTCGGTTGGGCGGGTAGATGTTAGAGTAAGGAGGAGGGTGGTGTTGTCTAGATAAAAACGCAAAGGTTAATAAAAAAAAGAGAGAGAGAGAGAGAGAGTGGGTTATTTATTTTTACATTATTTTTACATTATATTAACATAATTTTAAATAGTTTAATTGACACCAATATATGGATATTTGTCTATTTTTATTTAAAGTTAAATAGTTATATTTTAATTATCAAATTAATTTTAATGTTATTGATATAATTTTTGGTATTGTTATTATTAATATTATTACTATTATTTTTATTTATTTATTTATTTATTTTTATTTCATTAATAATTATTTATTTTTTATATTTTATTTTTTTATGTATATTTTTTTAATTTTTTTAATTTTTATTAATTAATTAATTTATTTTTTTATTTTTTATTTTTATTTTTATTTTATTTTATTATTTTTTTTTAAATTTTTACTATCCTATATTAAGATAATGAGTTTATACTATGTAAAGTCACAATAAATGTTACTGATTAAAGTAACAAAATGGTTTTTTAAGTTATAAGTTAATATGAATGTTATAACCTAATTCTAATTTAATTATTTTATTAATTTAATTTTATGTAAATATCGATCATTAATTATTTTCTCCGGTTCAATTATATTTCCATTCAGCTTTATCTTTTTTGTTCGTTATGGATAAATCATAGCAAATTTTTTCTTCTTTTTCAAATTATTTTTTTCTCCATTTGGCGCGCATGACATTCTATTTTAAAAAAGAGCAACCCTGCTGTTCCTGCTACGATCCGATGCTTGAATTTCTAACAAACTGGTTTTTCCACGTGATACTGTTTTAGATCGTATAGTAAAGTATTGCTTCTTGCTTTTATAATTTATTAATAATTCTATTGCGCTGTCCTCTACATTCATGGTGATAACCAGATAAGTTTCTTTTTTTTTCTCAATATCTTGTTTTCATACTTTTTATCGAAATTATATATGCAAGTAATGTTTATCATTTCCACGTGCATATAAATAGGGTAAATAGGGTTAATTTGTACTCTTGTTACTGACACTATTTGCTGCACGCTATTGTTTCAATATATGTATATTTTCATTTTTTCAACTATTTATTTCTATGTTCCTTGTTTAATAATATGGTTTTTGTGTGCTGGTAGCCCCAATTACGTATTATTTTGCTATTTCATGGCTAATACGTGGATGAAACCGCACACTTCATTTGTAGTTCCAGAGCATTTGGGGCCTGACGATTCTGTTCTGTGGACTACAAATTTCCTTTGCATTCATTTTATTTTATTTATTTATTTATTCAGATATTCTCATTTCACTTTTTTTTTTTTTTTTTTTTTTTTTTTTTTTATAATTCAATTTTATTCAAATCCTTCGTTTTGGTTTATTGTTTTATTGATAAAATCTATTGGTGAATTTTTTCTACTTTTAATGGTATTATATATATATATATATTTATATATGTGTATATATATATACATATATCCTGAAATCAGATTTTAATGCACATTCATTTATTCAAAATAAAATTTTTACGTTACATTATTAACAAAAACCTAATAAAAAAAGTAAACAAAAAAGTAATTACAAAATGTATAATAATTTTCTAATTTTTCACATAATAACTGTGAAAAAAAAAAAAACCTTAATTATAATTGGATGCAGCGAATGCATACATAGTGTAATTATTCATTTATTCGTAATTTGTTTACAGTTGATATGATGGTGTAATGTTAATTAAATTTGTTAACTAATGGCTTGCAAAGAAACTCATAAAATTTTACAGTGTTAAACTCGTAAATGCATTAGCTGAAATTTTAGATGAATTCTTGGCGAAATTATACGCTTACTTCATAATATTCAGTTTCCGTTGAAGAGTAACTAAATACTTTCTGATTTATTCAATTAGTTGAACGATAAATAAGGGAACGTACCTAATCATGCAGTGTGAATACAAATTGCTAAGTTATTAAGTAAATATAGATTTCACTAAGTTGGAAATTTCAATTTCCGTTGTTTAATAAACAACGGAATAATGAGAAATTTAATGCATTTGTGCCTGAATTTTTATTTCCTCAAATTTGTTAGTAGAGTCACTTTAAAATGTTGCAAAATGAACTGGAAAAATATTTTAAACTAGTCGGATATGGCAATTCCTAAACTTTCTTTTATCTCCTACACGTTAATATTTCCAGAAAAATGAAACATATCAGCATCACCGGATAGGTAATTTACACCAAAATCTAATCTTCAACAACTTATTTCAAGCTCTAACTGAATCTGAAGTTAGATAAAAATTCGTGCATTCAATCCTGAAATAGAGCTATTGTGATAATCAGAAAAAATGCAGCATAACAGCGCCACCTGTTGAGTAATTTACTATAAATCTATAGAATAGTAATTTCTATCAGGGACTAACTGAATCTGACGTTTGATGGGAATTCGTGAAATAGTTCCTGAAATAAAGCTATTAATATAATCATGAATAATGCCACATAGCAGTGCCACTTGTCGAGCGATTTACTCCATAAACTAAAGAATACTCATTTATATCAGGAACTAACTGAATCTGAAGTTTGACGAAAATTCGTGCATTAGATCTTGAGATAGGGCTACTGATGAATAGGGCTAATCATGAATAATGCCGTATAGCAGGCCATCTCTCGGGCGATTTACACCGAAACGTAATCAGAAACATATATCAAGTATTAACGGAATATGAAATTATATGATCATTCGTTCATTAGCTCTTGATAAATGGCTATTGTATATATAACTGAAGAAGGCACCATAGCAGTGCCACCTGTGGGGAGATATATACCAAAACTAATCAGATCCGGCTTATATCAAAGTCTAACTGCATCTAAAATTTTGTGAAATTCCGTGCATTAGTTCTTAAGATAAAGGGCCCACAATATTTGTCACACACAGACATTTTGTAAAAACAGGTTTTTTTTAATCTGACACCTAAAACGTGTAAATCCGTCGAAAACCGGAATTCGAAAATTTTCACGAATCCGATACTCTCTTCTTGTAAAGATAGAAGAAAATAAAAATTAAGCTTAATTTAAGTAAAATGTCTTATATTTTTACATGTATATTATATTTCTTTTGATGTTAATGTAATAAAATATTTTAATAATAAGATAATACAAATAAAAATTGAATTTGCGGCTGATTACGTTTTGCCGGTAAGTTTTGTTATAAACTAGTTTTTCAAATTAGAACCAAAATTCTTTACTTAGCTATGGATAAGAGGTAATTTTATTTTCGTTCATATTCAAAATAATGATATTTTTTGTTACGCACTTGATATTTTTTCTTATCGTAGTATTGATAGATAAATAAAGAAAATATGAAATGCACTTACCTGCAAAAAGTATATTGCAATTTCTTATCTAATTAACTGTTAATGAACTAATACCACCATCTTCTTGACAACCAATTTCTATTATCCAAATGTGTTGCTTGCTGTTAATAACTGTACAACAAGGTTCCTTTCTAATGGTGTACATAGAATTTATCTTTCATTTACAAGTGTACACGAAAGTTTTGGGCTGCAAAACAAAATGAACAGTAATTTAACTATTGTAATCACCGAACACTTAATTGAGGGAAGTGCACTATATTTTTAATATCACTTGGTGTGTATGAATTCTATAGATCATATACAGGGCCACATAAAATTTCTCAACAACATTCGTTTTTTGACGAAAATTGTTGAAAAGGAATTTTCACACATGCTATGTGTTTAAGTGAACTAACTTGTAGAATACTATGTAGTACACATATATATTTATATTATATATATATATATGTGTGTGTGTGTGTGTGTGTGTGTAGTATTGTAGCAAATCTGGTGGTAAGCTTTAAATATTTTCGTAGATTATTGAATCACTACTGGCTTTTTGATATAGTATTATGGAACATTAAGCAATAAACATTCAATCGAATGCATGGTAATTCCTTTCAGTTATGCATGAGCTCCTTTTGATGAACACCGACATCGTGTCTGTCGTTAATGCAGGTTGTGAAGTGGGCAAAAGGGACTGGAATAAATTCTATAAGGAGATTCTGCATGAAACAATTTGACCGTCTAACTAGCTTTTAATCTTCATTAACACGAACATAAGCTAAAAAAACACTTTTTACCATAATGCTAAAGCTCAAGGTCTTGCTATGATAAATTATAATGGATATTAGAAGAAATTTAGAATGAAGACAGCTGATGTCATTCGGAAACTTACAAACAGCGTGGATGCTAGCAAGTTTAAAAATCGCATAAATTCTGAGTTTTCACCGAATGCCGCTGCTTTCTGATCAAACTCGCAACGATACATATCGTGACGTCACGCCCGTCTGATTCGTAAGGTTGGTTGGTTGGTTGTATAAGGTTTAATGGCGCAAAATCCCTTCAGGGACATGCTGCGCCAAGAACAAAGACTAAACAGACAAAAATGAGAAATATCTGAATGGGGTATCCCATCCAGATATAGTCAGACAAAGGTGGGAAAGTAAAATATTAGGATACATAAAAAGGTAAGTAAACAGAAATGGCAAAACTGAAAATCAAAGTCATAAAACGAAAAATAAACATTAAAAGTTCATATTTCAAAATAAAAACCTGCACTTTTTTAAAAAAGCAAAGAGTGCCCCATGAGACAATTCCCCAATGAGGTTTGTCAAGGTAGGGGATGATGAATTAAAAAACGTCCTGTACAAGTGTCGGAGGCTTGGGCAGTCAGTTAAAATATGGTGAATAGTCAAATGATCAAAATGACATTTTGGACACATGGGTGCATCCTCCCTAAGTAAAAGATGTTTATGTGTGATCCTAGAGTGTCCAATTCTCAGACGAGTTAAAATAACATCCTTTTTTCTTGGATAAATACTAGGAGGCCAAGTCACGATTGTTGGTTTGATACTATGCAGTTTATTATTGCACGTCAAGTCCCAGCTTTCTTGCCATTTATTATAACTAAAGCATTTAATCATTAGTTTAATGTCTGAGAATGATATTTTATGGTGAAAGGGGTCACGAGCAAGTTTTGCCGCCATATCTGCTTTTTCATTTCCAGGAATACCCATGTGTCCAGGTACCCAGCAAAACAAAATACTACCAGCCGCGCCTTGTTAAATATTTATAAATGTTAAGGATGGCTATTACATAAGGATGATTTTTAACTGATTAAATAGCATCAATAGAACTATTTGAGTCTGTGTAAATAATGAAGGATGTGTTATGATGATAAGATAAATGGAACATGGCTCGTTCAATTGCAATTAATTCAGCTGTAAAGATTGAAGTGGAAGGATGAAGTTTATAACTCAAAGAAGTGTTTTCATAGAAAACTCCACATCCAACAGTATCACCATTCTTAGAGCCATCCGTATAAACATCTGTATAGCTGTTATAATGTGCACGATGAGCAGAAAATAATTGCTGGGAAATAGCACTTTTAACTAGAGAAGTACGGTCTGCTCCCCATGAGGTGTTTGAAAGTACTTTCAGCAAATTCAGCGATTTTTCGCATTTCGTTCTTTATTGTAAAATGTGGGGTAAAAATGTGAGCTTTTTGTCAAAATGGAGGCCTAGATAACGAACGCTGTCTATAACAGGGATTTTGGTTGAGCCAATAAAAATTTCAGGGTCTGGATGCAAATCCCTACGTCTACAGAAGTGTACACAAGAAGTTTTGTCCTGAGATATCGTAAAACCATTTTTATTAGTCCAGCTAAGAATACTTTTGATTGCAATTTGCAGTTTTCTCTCGATAAAGCGAATATCCTGCCCCATGCACATAATACGGAAATCGTCCACATACAGATCTCCTTTCACAGAAGGCGGAAGTTGATTAAGGATATCATTTATTTTTATAGCAAAGAGGGTGACACTCAGGACACTACCCTGAGGTACACCCTCCTCTTGTACATAAAAGCTGGAAAGAGTTCCTCCGATTCGAACTTGGAAAAGTCTAACCGCGAGGAAGTTTTTGATAAAAATAGGAAGGTTTTCACGAAAATCCAAATTAAAAAGGTCACGTAGGATACCATATCTCCATGTTCTATCATAGGCTTTCGCCATGTCGAAAAAAACTGACACCAGATGGTTGCGTTTGAGAAAAGCTGTACGAATGAAATGTTCAAGGTGGATTAAGTTGTCTATAGTTGACCTACCACGTCGAAATCCACTTTGAAAGGCAGCAAGGCTTTTGTTCGTTTCTAAAACATGAATGAGGCGGCAATTGACCATCTTTTCAAGAAGCTTGCATAGGCAGCTAGAGAGTGCAATAGGCCTGTAATTACTAGGATCAGTAGCATCTTTTCCAGGTTTGGGAAAAGGAATAACGATTGCTCTGCACCAAGCATTAGGAAAAATCTGTTCAGTCCATATTCTGTTAAAAAAGGAAAGCAGATTGTTAAGGGAGTGTGAAGAGAGATGCTTGAGCATGATGTATGTGATGCCATCATGACCAGGTGCGGAAATGTGGCTGTCCTTCAAACATTTGAGAAGCTCTGATATAATAAAAGGTTGGTTGTATGATAATGAATTATGGGTATTAAAATTAATCCTGTTCATTTCAGTTTGTCTTTTGTAAGATAAAAAAGGTTCTGGGTATGCGTCTGATTTTGAGATGGATGCTAGAGTATTCCCTATAGTCTCAGCTATGTTTTTAGGAGATGAGATGGTTCGTCCGTAACAATTTAAAATCGAGATTTGATTTTCTGGGTAAAGGCAAATACATTTTTTCACTTTTTGCCACAGTTCTTTTGTTGAAGTATTGAAGTTTATGCTAGATACGTAGTTAGTCCAGGACTCCCGTTGGCTTTTGCGACGCACTCTTCTAGCTTCAGCCTTTGCTTTTTTAAACGCCATATAATTAGTATTATTAGGGTACCTCCGAAAGAGGCCCTAAGCCCTTTGTTGTTTCTTCTTCGCATTTTTGCAGTCATTATTCCACCAAGGTTTTCTGTGCTTATGAGTAGAGGATGTTTTTGGAATACTAGAATCAGCAGCATCGATAATACACTGGGTTATATTATCAAGTGCATCGTCTATGTCACCTTCTATCATGTCATTTGTAATTTTAGCAAGGTCTGTAAAAGTTGGCCAATAGGCTCTGTCATAAATATAGCGTTTAAAATAATTGTTAGAATCCCCGTGAGGAGTAGTCTGTGATATAAAAGTAGGAAAATGGTCACTGCCGTGTAGATCATTTGATACCCAAAAGTTCCAAAAAGGATAGATTGAAGGAGAACAAATGATAAGGTCTATTGCATGAAAGGTGCGTGTTGGTTCGTGAAAATATGTATGATCACCATTATTTAGCAGGCATAAGCCATTGTCAGATATGATTTTTTCTATAATGTCACCATGTTGATTTGAGTTTTGGTTACCCCACAGTTGACTATGGGCGTTAAAGTCTCCCAGAATGATGTAAGGAGTAGGAAGTTGATTTAGAAGTTGATTAATATTTGATGATTGAATAGCTTGATTAGGTGGCAAGTAAATAGTACAGATAGTAATAAGTCTGTTAATATGTGTACGGACTGCAACTGCTTGTATGTTAGTATTTAAATTTATATTCGAATGGGGCAAATTACGTGATATAAATAAAGCCACTCCACCAGTGGCCCTGTCACTACCAGTAAAGTCCTTTCTGTAGGTTATATGGTTGCGTAATTTCGCATTGTCATTTGGTTTTAAATGTGTTTCCTGGAGAGCTAAGCATAGTGGTTGATGTTCATAGAGTATATTACGGATTTCGTCAAATTTATTGCGATAGCCACGGCAGTTCCACGAGATTATATTAGTCATGAAAAAATGGGGTGTTAGATATCTATATCTATGTCATTATGTTCAGAAGTAGTAGACATACTACTACTTCCGTCGTCCAATTTTTCATCCGGTTCAGGATGAAGGTCCATAGCGTCTTCATCCTCCTTATCCTTTTTATCCTTTTTACTTAATTTGTCTTTTTTCTTCAAACTTGGCTCAACTTTTAATATTTTGTTCCTTCTTTTTGGTGGGGGAATTTCAGGTACAGTAGATTTGGCTCTTGAGACATTTTGTTTTAAGGAAGAAGTTGTGGTGGTAATTTGTGAGTTTCTGTTATGTAGTGGTATTTTGGGAATATTGGATTGTATAGATTTTTGAGGGACAGCTTGAGATAAATTGCCAGAAGTAGATTGTGTTGCTTTGGATATCAGATTTGAGTTAGTGGATATTTTCTTTTCTTTTTGTTGATTTTGGCAAGTAGTATGTATATCGGGTTCAGTCTGCGTTGCAATAGTCTGATAGGTTTTTTGAAGTGGTTTTGATACAGCAGCAGCATAGGATACACCAACTTTAGGTTCCTGGATTCAACTATTTTTCTAGCTTCTGGATATGATATGTTTTCCTTAGTCCGAATTGTCTGTATTTCTTTTTCAATTTTCCACTGTTCACATGATTTTGAATAGGATGGATGGTCTCTTTTGCAATTTACACAGCGTGGAGGGGCATTACAGTTAGTACTATCATGGTCAGCAACACTGCACCGACCACAGACAAGTTTACCTCGGCAATTTGTTTTTGAATGCCCAAAGCGTTGGCATTTAAAGCAACGCAGTGGATTTGGGATATAGGGTCTGACAGAGCATGAGAGATATCCAGCTTTTATATATTTGGGAAGGTTCGGTGATTTAAAAGTCAGTATTACATGCTTTGTTGGTATTTGAATTTGATTGCCTGGTATATGTTCATCTCGAAGGTAGATTTTAATACGTCTAGCTTCAATGACATTCTGTTCTTTTAGATTATCTAAAATTTCTTCATCAGCAACATGCAAAAGGTCTGTTTCAGAACTCCACGTGATGTATTAATAGTTCGGTGTGGACTTACGGATATAGAGATATTGGCAAATTGTGTGCATTTCTTTAAGTTTGAGGCTTGAGTGCTATTGTTTACTTCAATAAGAAGGTCACCAGATCTTAATTTTTTTATGGTTTTAGGTTCACCTATCAGACCTTGAATGGATTTGTGTATTAAGAAGGAAGAGGTCTTATCAAAGCTGCCATCTTGTCTTTTGACCATGAAAAAACATTCAGTACAAGGATCTTCATATAATTCGTCTGATCTATCAGCCCAAGATTTTGTTTGACCTTTATTCATATCTACTTGCAGGCCTGAGCCTGATGCAATGAGCTTTTCAGTTGAAATGGTCTGAGACATAATATGCTCAGGCTCATTATCATATAAGCTTTGGGGTTGTGGGGCTACCACATCACATGTCTTGTTTCCTAAAGTTCCATAATGAGAGAGAAAGAGTAAATAAAACGCCAGGCATCGGGCCTGGTCACCGACCCTTCTTCTTACCGTTACGTCTGGTGCAGGTCTCAAAAGGACGAAAACTATTTTCAACAGACCCCCACGTTTTTCGAACATTGGGTTAAACTCGATAGCATCTCCGAAGCTCCGGTTCTTTTCCAAGGAAAATGGGTAGCCGTAGGTAAGCCTTTACAGCTCTGTCCAACCTACAGCCGGCCCTTACGTCGAAAGGCACCAGTCCTCCGGTGTTATTCCTAACCACCACCATGCAAGCATGGCGCCCCCCGTATTCGGAACCAGAGTTCAGAGATGCCCTGCACCCTGGGATTCGAGATCAACCTAAAAAGGAAGATCCGAGTCGATGAGGTTAAAAGAAACCTCAACACCCAGAGTGTCTCACGTGTATAAAAAAACCACTATTGTAAAAAAGTTATTCGAGAGGGAGCTTTAAAAAAAGTGTCTTTTTTGTCTTTAAACATTTTTAATTTTTTTTAATATTTTTTTTTCAAACAAAAGAACGATAACAAAGTTAGTATAACAAAGAACAATGAAAACAAAATAATTAGTATAAAAATCAAACATGAACAAGAACAAAGAGGGATAACAAACTGAAAAGAGAAAATTAAAAAGTGTGAAACAAAGAAAAAAGGATAGACAACTAAAAAAGAGAAGAAAAAAGGAAAGGACAAAGATCGCTCTGGATCCCGGGGTCGCGAAACCCGTAAATACCTAAAGAAGGTATTCCCCTGGGGGACTGATTCGTAAGGAACAAGAACATTACGGGAAAATGTCCAATGAGAATCATTTTGCTAATAGTTCTGCCAAATGTGTGTAATGAGCTAAAAATCTGAGGAGTAAAAAATATCTCAGGACACGATAGATTTCATAATAAAATGAGCAAAAAAGAAAAAAAAAAGAAATTGTTCTTTTAGAAATTTTTTTAATTCACACTAAATAATAGAAATTGATCAAAACTGAAGAGGCAATTTAAGAACATATTAAAAACTTTTTATTAAAATATATTGAGTAAAAAATTACTAATTTAAGGAGAATTTAACAGAATTAATGATAGATATTATTAAAGAATAGGATATTGGTGAATATGCCGGTAATTTAGCGTAATAAAACTGAAATAAAAGGAAATATCGCGAAAGAAAAATTAATAATCTAACTTATATACAGTACAATACACACACACACAAATTTCCCAACTATTCACAAAAACAGGAGAGATTGGATTTTGAAATGCGTTATTAATTTTCCAAATAATTCATAGAGATTATCTTTCAGCTCAGTAAACTGTGAAGATTTGTTACAGTTGAATATGTTGGAAAGTTTTCTATAATCTATGTTATACACGTCAATTTTCGTTGCTTAAAAAATGCAATAACTAATTTCTTTCTCTGGAGTCTCAAAAAAGGTAAGGCGATAAAATTTTAACTTTATCGGAAAAAAGCTAACCTTCTGAATTCAAAACCTTTCGTCATTATTTGACTTGTGCCGATTAACCCTTTTCCAACCTAATGACCAACAGTGTATTAAATTTTATCCAGTTAGAAATCTATCAAGTGCGTATCATTTGTCAAGTTTTATGCAACCATGTTATCCAAAACAAAAAAGAACCCCTAATTTGATGATCTATAGCATATACTTTCTCTCAGGTAAAGATTATGTATGCCGTGCTGGCAAATGAAGGATTCCTATTCTCTCTAGAAAGTCTGAAAAGTTATTTTTATTTTATGTAAAGATAGATATTTTGTGAATAAGACAAAAGAAATTGTTATAGAAGATCTTCTGGTAAGAATTCGGAATTTCAAAATAAAAACTACGAGAGATTTGACAACACAGAGAGGTATATGTATCGCTGTCTTATTTTCTATTTTTACTTTCTATTTTATAAATTTTATTTCATTATGTAACTATCATTGAACATAATGTAAAAATCAATTATCCACTTAAAAATGGGAGTTTCCTCCGGTAGGTATAGTCTGGGTTTTAACTCTTATCAGGGATTTGTAGTGGCAGTTTCGTCAAATCAAGATTTCTAACGCAGAAAGTTGAACTGCACTTATCGATCTAGATTTGGGACTTTCTTGTCTCCCCAACCTCTTCATTCATTCTCAAATATCCCTGGAATTCGTTGTGGACCAGCGAAATAATTTTTAGTTGCTTAAGGCTGTTCTCAACTGCTTCACTCAACAAGTGCAAAATGTTTTGACACATTTACAAATTCATTTTTTAATGGAGAGATACAATATTGGAAGGCCTGAGTGTGAAAGCGCTTTTAAATCCATATCAGATTGCCATTTTATGATAATTAAATTATCTACCGAGTTATAAGCAATTTTGATCACGTGATCGCGAGTCTTCCTCCCTTCCTTTGACTGGTTTTTTGGCTTACGTCTGAAAATGCGGTTCAAAACATGAAGTGTTCTGAAACTTGTTCTGAAATATCTATTACGTTTGCAAAAAACCCACAAAAATGTGTGCGATTACAGAGTTTTTGAATAGCAGCACTTGCTAGTTTCATGCATTTCCAAATAAAAATAAATTAAAAGTTATGTCACAAAGTTGATCTTTTTGATTAAAGAACATCCTTAAAGCGCTCAAAATCAGAAGTCCCCCCTGTTAATTTATTTATTGGCTTATCAATCCTATCATTTGCATTATGTCTGTATAATACTTGAATGTATCTTTATAATTTGAATGCAGACGTTATTTGTGTGTGTATGTGTGTTTTAATTTAGTGTCTACCTTATTGTAAAATAACAAAAAATAATAATATTTTTCAACAAATGTACAAACGCATATTTAAAAAAAACTACGTTTTAATACATTTATAACATAGCGGATAAAAAAGAATTATATCAACTATCGTATTATTATATGAATTTTCTTTTTTAATTCTTCAACAAATCTTAAGTAATTTAGTTTTTTCAATAATTTCAGAAGACTAAAACCTGTATACTATGCTGAATTAAATACGGAACATATTCTACATATATATTTTTCTAATTTATAGTGATTATTTGAAACATTGTTTTGTGAAATAATTTGACTTCAGAAATTAATTTCACACACAATAAATTATGTACTGTAATTAATCTAATCCTTCTTCTTTGTCAGAAAGTAAACAACATAAGAGAAAAGATTTAATTGTGACTGGCCCGTTGTTTTACAATTAGATAATACGTTATAATTATCATAAAATGGATTTCATTTCGCTTAAGTAATTTTTTCCTAGAAAAGATCTTATATCTGTAAGTAAATACATTTTTATATATTTATTTCATTTCTTACTGCAACCTCCTCTAAATATTTCTAGTAATGGTTATAAGACTTAATTACTTTTTTTTTATGTAGTTATGGTTAAAGTAATATTTTGATGTGTTTTAATTCCCTTTATAGTTCTTTAGTAGTAATCTGTATACTATCAAAGCAATTTACAAAGAAAGTGTCCTAAGGTAAATGAGATAGGTAACCGCAAGACTAAATGGCGGTTACGATTATTCTCTATGGACATGAAATACTTAAAGGTGCATTTCGGTGTGGTCGTAAGTATATAAATACTACACATAGGACACCTATAGTCGTCCTTAAGTCTGTCTGTCTGTGTAACTGTCCATCAGTTCGCATTTAATAGTCTAAAAACTACTCAACACAATGATTTGAAGTTTAAAGTACATAATAGCTCCAGAATTTTGTGGAGTCATTTCAAATTTTGTGAAAATTGTATTTCTAGATAGGGACAGTCAAAATTACTTCATTACATTACAGTCAGTCGAAAAAAGGAGTTTCAAGAGAATTTTAAGATCTTTCACGCTTTCGAACAAAATGCAATTTATTTGCATTTATGAACTAAATTTATACATTCCGAAGGGTAAGAAAAACAAAGGTTATTTATTATTCATTTACAGGTCCGCACAAAAAAATTCCGTTTCATAATGGCAAGGGTGAATAATTTTTGTGGTGTGTTTTAATTACGCTAAACTATTTCACATCTAATGAAATTAACACACATTGCTGAGGTTTGCTACAAGTTACTTCCTGTATCATAGAAAGTGCATATATTTACTGAGGCATACAAAAGATTTCGGATAATTAATTGTACCCGAAGCATTGTATGTTAGTGATGATTACTATAGGTGAATTTTTAGTTGCTTAGCGTTTATCTAAATTTTTGCATGTGATGTTGTTTGTACAAATGGTGTAGATCATATACAATCCTAGATAAAAAAAAATCATAATGGTTACTGCGTATGAACTGAAGTAATCTATAGGTAGTTTTTAAATGAGTTATACATTTTTGTGGTGAACTAAATTTAGTAAGACATGTTTGTGGAATATAGATAAAATGACATATAAAGCTATGCAAAGAATTGGATACATGGCCGTCTATGTATGGTTGGTTGATTGGGGTTTAATGGCGCAAAATCCCTTTAGGGACATGCTGCGCCAAGCTATGTATGATAATAGCTGGAAGTGTGATTTCAGCAATTTTAAGCCTGTTTTAGTCTTAATTAAATTTTATATAAATAGTGGCGCGTATGCAAAAATAGCATTGAAACTATATGGCTGTACAAAAGAATTTAAGTGTGCTATCATATATTAATATAAATTGCTGGAAATGAAATTACAATCTATTATGCGCTTTTAACACTTTTCAATACAGTTAAAAAGTGTTTATGAAAGCGGGTTATCTGTACGAACTCTAATTTGCGTATCAAAGTTGGATTGCTCTGTAATTGATATATGTTACTGAGATTTATTCTGCGATGTTCGGTATTTAATGAAAATTACTTAGTATTCATAGTTTATTAAAAGAGACATTCAAAAGTATTCCATTACATCAAGGTCTATGGAGGAGTTGCATAATTATATAAATACGTAGCATCTATATTCGTTGTCTGATACGTCTGTCTGTCCTTCTGTGCGCACAAAACAGCACAAAAAATATCCATCTAAATGGTTTAAATTTCAATGCATATAATCGTTACAGAATTTTGTCTAGTCATTTCTAATTTAAGGAAAATTGAATCCAAACCTAAAGATATATTAATAAATTTTTTCTTCATTCTTTTAAATCTAATTCAATTTTAAATGCTATATACATAATTAATTCAGTGATATCCCATGATAGGTAATGATTGTAAGTCATGGTGATTGCGTCCTGTGAAATTTTATATTATTTCCGTATTACTAAAATTAATATATATAATCTTAATAAAGTTTGTATTCAGGAATTTGTGAATACGAGTGTAACAACTATTGCATCAAGATCTCTATATATTTATAAAACTATTATAAAACAAACGCACTTCATATTCCACATTTGATATTGTTTTATTATGTTATGGTTTGTCCATCTAAACTAAATTTAGTAAATAGAGATGATGTTATAGATAAAATAAAGCCAAACAATTTAGCGAATTACTGGATATACTTTTGGTTATAGATGATAATTTCTGTATGTGCTAATTTATTGGTGTTATGCATTTTCTAGCTGAATTAAATTTACCCTTAATATGTATTGTCTATCTATACATCATATACAGAGCTGCACAAAAAATGGCAAATTAACATGATAAATTTAACTTAAATTGTAAATGCTAATTTTTTTTTCAAATATGTTATGATTCTAAACATGTAAAGTTAAATTTTAGAAAAGTATACAGTGTGCATACAAATCTAATAAGTAATATATTGGGCATTTCAAAAGAATTAGAATATTATATGTCTTTTTGTCACTAATTGCGAAAAATTAAGGATTCAACTATGCTGTGTTTTCTAAATTATATATATATATATATATATATATATATATATATATATATATATATATATTTATATATATATGTATATAACAAAACCAAAAGAAATTCCATATCCCCAAAATACATGGAAGTCTTCATCAGGGAGGCCCCTCCATGTAGGGGTAAATAAAGAGAAGTTTCTGAAAGGATGTAGGCTCATAAGCTAAATTACATCCTTAGCCCCCAACTTCTCAGATTTCAGAAATCAAACTCAAACCTTCAAAAATATTATAAATATATACAAATTTTTTAAAAATACCAAAGGACAAGACCAAAAATTACACAAATAAAAAAGGAAAATTACCTACAAAACTAAATATAAAAAATAAAAAATAAAATTGTAAAATACAAACCCCCAGAAACACAAAACCCTCTTCAGCTAGTGGGGCCATTCACTAGCGCTTCAATCTCGCCCTAAATTGAAATCAAGCATCCATAAGTAAAGAAACACTGAGACTCAGAAACTTTCAGTTAACATATAAGATGGATAACAGTTAACCATTAAAATCTTTTTTAAACCACTCATAGCCAATTCTAGATCTGTTTTGTTATTGCAAATCCTACGGATTCTATTAACTTGTGAATACATAATATTTTTTAAAACTTTATTGCTAATACATGAAAACCAGTAAGTGAGGCTATTAACTTCAAAATTAAAATCTTTCCTTTTATCATAAAGTCCAATCAACCATTTTTCCTTGTTTTTCTTAATTTTAAGATCTAAGAAAGTAATTTGTTCACCATCATCGGTTCGGTTCAAGACAAGCTCATTAGGGTAAATGTTAAGGCTTATTTCCTCAAAATTATTGCAGTTAAATACTATAAGATCGTCTACATATCTAAAGAAGGAAATATTATTGAAATTTTTTTCGTAAAAATATAAAAATAGATTATACCTGTAAATTAATAGATTAATATACCTGTAATGAATCTTATAAAACGTTAACGGAAAACCCCTCTAAAATAAAAAAACGTATTTTGGATTTTGATAAAAAATTTGGAATTAGTAGGAATTACTTTGTATTTCCTTACCTTTTTGCGACTGTTAAATTTCATAAGAAACCAGTAAAATTTCGCTTCGTTACCTGTGGCACTAATAGTTATAATTACAAAGCGGGTAAAATTTTGTTTGGTTTGCTGAATTTAATTTTAAAGGAAATAGAAACTTTTGATTGTAATACAATCATTGGCAATAACCTTAAAGTTTTAGATTTTTTGAATGGTAACTCATGGAAAATTACTTCTGTAAACACTTTTGACTTTGAGAATCTGTTTGGCAGCATTCCTCACAATTTGATTGTGGGGGTATTTGAAAATATTTATGTTGAATTTGAATATGTTTTAAAAGTAGATAAGAAGTTTTGGCTTGATTTAATTAAGTTTTGCCTTTTTGAAAACGTTTTATTTAATGGAATTAATTATTTTAAACAAAATAAGGGGGTCCCAATGGGAACTAGTTTTTCAAGTGCGTTCTCAAATCTATTTTTATATTTTTACGAAAAAAATTTCAATAATATTTCCTTCTTTAGATATGTAGACGATCTTATAGTATTTAACTGCAATAATTTTGAGGAAATAAGCCTTAACATTTACCCTAATGAGCTTGTCTTGAACCGAACCGATGATGGTGAACAAATTACTTTCTTAGATCTTAAAATTAAGAAAAACAAGGAAAAATGGTTGATTGGACTTTATGATAAAAGGAAAGATTTTAATTTTGAAGTTAATAGCCTCACTTACTGGTTTTCATGTATTAGCAATAAAGTTTTAAAAAATATTATGTATTCACAAGTTAATAGAATCCGTAGGATTTGCAATAACAAAACAGATCTAGAATTGGCTATGAGTGGTTTAAAAAAGATTTTAATGGTTAACTGTTATCCATCTTATATGTTAACTGAAAGTTTCTGAGTCTCAGTGTTTCTTTACTTATGGATGCTTGATTTCAATTTAGGGCGAGATTGAAGCGCTAGTGAATGGCCCCACTAGCTGAAGAGGGTTTTGTGTTTCTGGGGGTTTGTATTTTACAATTTTATTTTTTATTTTTTATATTTAGTTTTGTAGGTAATTTTCCTTTTTTATTTGTGTAATTTTTGGTCTTGTCCTTTGGTATTTTTAAAAAATTTGTATATATTTATAATATTTTTGAAGGTTTGAGTTTGATTTCTGAAATCTGAGAAGTTGGGGGCTAAGGATGTAATTTAGCTTATGAGCCTACATCCTTTCAGAAACTTCTCTTTATTTACCCCTACATGGAGGGGCCTCCCTGATGAAGACTTCCATGTATTTTGGGGATATGGAATTTCTTTTGGTTTTGTTATATACATTTTTTACATTTCTTTTTGCAGCATTTTGCGCATAGGTCTGTAAAAAACTGTTTATTTGTTTCTTCATTTTTTAAAAATTAATTGAATGGTTTTAATAAAATTGTGTATATATATATGTATATATATATATTTAATTAAAACTGGTATATTAACTCAAATCACACACCACATCTATTTTACTAGAAAAATCAATTCATAAACTATAAAACTAATCTTAAAAGCAATAACTCACAAACATCTTAACCGTTAAACAAAATTAAAAAACTAATACTTGAACTATAAACTAATCCATAAACTATAAAACTGATCCATCATAATAACAACTCATAAATAACTGAAGCATGAAACATAATAGAAAAACAAACTAAGAGACGGGCGGCATGGTTAATGACATGCAATGCTGGGTTTAATCAGATTTTAAGCATACAACATCCCCCATTCCCGTCACAACTAAAAAAGAAATTAGCTAAAAACAAACCAAACAAAAAACTAAAAGCATCGACCAGCGATACCCTTCAAATGTCTAGTAATCTGAATCATGAAACTCGTCGAAGCTATCAACTTCATTTAATAAAGATTTCAGTTCATTTCGATGAAAAACTACTCTTAACAAAATCGTTCTTAATATTTTTCATAAAATTCCGAGGATGACCTTGTTCAGAACCCAGTCTGTACCACTCCACAATATCATCAAACACATCTCCTATCCTTGAACTCAGCCTATCGATACGAAACAAACCATTTCTGAAGATGTTTCTTTTATCTGAAATGTGAACACATGAATCGAAATGCATTAACTTTCAAGTTCGGAAACTAAAAGTATTTCGTTTATCAAATAACTTTGTAACCAATTTTTTTCGCTCTAAAAGTATATTTACATCCAAAAAATCTATATAACTGCAATCCAATGAGGAGGGGTCTAATTTTAAGGAAGTAGGGTAATATATGATATCAAGATGTGTATTATCGTTATTTAATTTAACAATTAAAACATAATCTATATATCTATTGCACAAAATATTTCTGTTTAAATTATTGTTACGTTCATATAAATGTAGGTATATGTCAGCTAAAATTGGACTACAACTCCCCTCCCCCATTGGAATGCCACGAATTTGTCTGAACATTTTTTTACCATCATAAAGGTAATTTTCTTGTACAACAATTTGAAATAAATTCAAAAATAAATCGCTGTCGGTTTCTGTATTACACACTGTACCATAAAATTCTATAATTTTGTCTTTTAAATCCGTTAACTCTATTGTATTGGAAAGGTCTGGAAAGTCATATGTAAACAGACCAGTAATGTTTTTTACTTTTTTCAGCTTATGCAATAACGTGTAAAAGAAGAAACAGCCGAAAACTGCTTTTTCTACCGGCGCTAATTGTGTTTTTTTTTGCGCGTTTTTTCTTAAACCATCATGCAGACAGTTTTTAAAGTAGAAAAAAACTGATTACATATTCAGAATCTGCGTAAAAATCTGCTTCTGATGAACTAAAAAATACGAAAAAATGTCTTATGGGCGCTTAGTGCCCACCGAGCAAAACCAAATATTTTTAACGGGACTATGGGCGCGAAGCGACCATAGCTCCGATCCACAATCATTTTTTTTCAAGTGCACGTGGCCCACCGTGCGAAATCACATATTTTTAATGGGACCATGGCTCTTTAATTTACTTTTTTTTGTGCCTGAGGATTCGAACACAAAGACTTGCTTATTAAATGAATTTTTTTGCTTATTATATACTGCTTAATACCAAGGTTCGTTAGGAAAAAGTGGCCCAGCTAGCGGGCGTAGCTCGCTAGTTTTTTATAATAAATGTTGACTCCCTACTTATCATTCTGTAAAACACTACAGTTAAAATCTCCTTCAATTTTTTGCTAACTACTTCAATGTAAAAAACAAAACCACAAATAATGATTCTGAATTTAATTGGCTTTTTGTGAAATTTAGGAACTAGTAAAAGATATGGTAAACTTTGACTTTTTTGTTTTAACTTTACTTTTTTATAGTGTGCTTTGATTTTATTCTCTATTGCTGTGATTTTTTAATTCAAAAGTTTACCGTGATATTTATTATTATAGAAATCATTCAAAAGCACACTGTACAGTTTCTTCCATATCAATGCGTAATTTGTGTTAGCCTTGTCAACGTATGTAATTATAAATTTTCCTTGGAGATTCTGTAATTTGGTTGATTTTGTAATTTTAATGTATTCTTCGCGAGACATACCGTCACAATCTCTACTATATTCCCTTTTTAATCCCTTTAGTATATTAATATATATATTATATATATCTTATATATATATATATATATATATATATGTAGGATTTGAAATTAAACTTTATTTATTTTAAAACGAGCATATCACCAAATTAACTGACTCTCTGGTATATTTTTTACTATCCATAATTTAAAAACACGCATTAGGTAAATTGACGAGCATAAGCTCAAGAACTGATTTTAAAAAAATGGAAAAGGGAATATTTATGTAAAAATATTGTTTTAGATGAAGTATAGTTATGTTATGTAAAAAAGTATTAAAGTACGGTGCAACGTCATTTTAAAGTTTTATTAATCAAGTTTCCTCAAGTTTACTTGGTTTTACTATATATATATATATATATATATATATATATATATATATATATATATACACAATTTTATTAAAACCATTCAATTAATTTTTAAAAAAATGAAGAAACAAATAAACAGTTTTTTACAGACCAATGCGCAAAATGCTACAAAAAGAAATGTAAAAAATGTATATAACAAAACCAAAAGAAATTCCAAATCCCCAAAATACATGGAAGTCTTCATCAGGGAGGCCCCTCCATGTAGGGGTAAATAAAGAGAAGTTTCTGAAAGGATGTAGGCTCATAAGCTAAATTACATCCTTAGCCCCCAACTTCTTTTTTTTTTTTTTTTTTTAAATACCAAAGGACAAGACCAAAAATTACACAAACAAAAAAGGAAAATTACCTACAAAACTAAATATAAAAAATAAAATTGTAAAATACAAACCCCCAGGAATACAAAACCCTCTTCAGCTAGTGGGGCCATTCACTAGCGCTTCAATCTCGCCCTAAATTGAAATCAAGCATCCGTAAGTAAAGAAACACTGAGACTCAGAAACTTTCAGAAAAAAAAAAAAAAAAAAAAAAAAAAAAAAAAAAAATTGTATATATTTATAATATTTTTGAAGGTTTGAGTTTGATTTCTGAAATCTGAGAAGTTGGGGGCTAAGGATGTAATTTAGCTTATGAGCCTACATCCTTTCAGAAACTTCTCTTTATTTACCCCTACATGGAGGGGCCTCCCTGATGAAGACTTCCATGTATTTTGGGGATTTGGAATTTCTTTTGGTTTTGTTATATACATTTTTTACATTTCTTTTTGTAGCATTTTGCGCATTGGTCTGTAAAAAACTGTTTATTTGTTTCTTCATTTTTTTTAAAAATTAATTGAATGGTTTTAATAAAATTGTGTATATTAAAAAATGGGGTTTGGCCAAGTAGCTATTAGCGCTGGTTTTCTCCTTTTTTAAGTTTATTTTTAAGTTTATTTTTAGTATAGTTCCTTTTTAATTAGGTTTCCCCCCCCTCCCCCATTTTTGAAATACTTCTTGGTTTTAGAGTTCGGCTTTGACTTTCAAGTGTACTTATTTTGATTCCCTTTCAGGTACTTTAAAAACTTATCATGGAAAGTAATAAAGAAAAAATTTGCATAGCACCGGGTCCGTCGCGTGCTCAAACAAGGGGCCCTGGGGATTATTTTGGTACAGGAATTTCCCCGGTAAAAAAGCTACCGTACCGAATGTTTTTAGTTGATCTAAAATTTAGAAAATCTTTAAAAAAATTTGGTATTTGTAGTGATAAACGATGTCTTACTTGTCCTTATGCTGGCAAAGAACAGATTGAAAATGATCAAGATATTTTTTGTAAAACTAATAATGTTGTTTATTTTTTAGAATGTGGAATCTGTAAATTTGGTTATATTGGACAGACTTCTGGTAGTTTAGGATTACTGGGCATAGAAATGATATAAGAAAGAAAAATAACAAAAATTGTAACGATATTGAGATTGAGCATTTTCAAAAACATGAATTTAAAAGTATTAGCATTTATATTTTGGATATAGTTCCCAATAGGGAAGATAGATTAAAAGTTGAAAATATGTTTATGTACAGACTTAAAACAATTTATCCATATGGCCTGAATTCAGAATTTAATGGTATTAATGTTGTTAATAGGGGTAATTTTTGCGGTTTCAGTAAATTTAGATTAAAGGATTCATTTTTTACATTTAACAAGAGAGGGAGTAGAGGAAAAGGAAAAAGTAAATTTAAAGCAGATATTTTTGATACTATTGATTCTGTAAATAAAGATTATGTTAATTTTTATGATATTAATGAAATAAAAAATAAAATTTTTAGATTAAAAAATAAAGTTATTAAATGGTTTTTGAGGAGTAAGTTTGATAGTTATAAATTTAAAAATCAGTATATAAAGGATATTGTTATTGATTTATTTAAATATAAAACTGGTTTCAGTGATTTAAATAAAATAAAATCTATAAGTGAAGAAACTCTTGAAAATTTTGTTTTGTGTTTTAGAGATAAGATTTTTGATTCTATTAAATTTAAGAATATTCTGAAAGATTGTAATAGCCTTTTCCCTCTTAAAAATAGCTTTAAAATTAGGATTACTTATAGTTATGACAGGACGTTAAAAAATCTTATTTGTAACTATAATGATTATAGTAAGAATCTTGATTTAATTAAAGGGGATGATTGTTACTGTGATTTAGACTGCTATAAAGATTATATTAATCCAGATTTTGGACATATTGTTTCAGGAGATTTAAATATTGTAAAAGATGTTCAGTTAAGGAATATTATGAGTTTGGGTTCTGGTTTTAGATTAAACTTTAATTATAGTAATCTTAAAATTATAGAATTTATGGAAAAGGATTTGGATGCCTTTATTTTAAAAGTTTCATATAAATATAGTTGGCCTTTTGAGGATTTTAGAGAATGGAAATTAAAGTTTATGGTATTATTTAAAAAAGATTTTTTGTTTTTTAGAGACTATTATAATAGGGGTTGTTCTAAAAAATTTCATTATAATTTCGATTTAAAAACCAGTATAGCTAAATTAAAAGAACAGTTTATTATTACTACTGTTGATAAAGCAAGTAGTAACTTTGCCTTAATTTGTAAAGTTTTCTATAGGAATCTTCTTTTGAAGGAATATACCTGTAATGAATCTTATAAAACGTTAACTGAAAACCCCTCTAAAATAAAAAAACGTATTTTGGATTTTGATAAAAAATTTGGAATTAGTAGGAATTACTTTGTATTTCCTTACCTTTTTGCGACTGTTAAATTTCATAAGAAACCAGTAAAATTTCGCTTCGTTACCTGCGGTACTAATAGTTATAATTGCAAAGCGGGTAAAATTTTGTTTGGTTTGCTGAATTTAATTTTAAAGGAAATAGAAACTTTTGATTGCAATACAATCATTGGCAATAACCTTAAAGTTTTAGATTTTTTGAATGATAATTCATGGAAAATTACTTCTGTAAACACTTTTGACTTTGAGAATCTGTTTGGCAGCATTCCTCACAATTTGATCGTGGGGGTATTTGAAAATATTTATGTTGAATTTGAATATGTTTTAAAAGTAGATAAGAAGTTTTGGATTGATTTAATTAAGTTTTGCCTATTTGAAAATGTTTTATTTAATGGAATTAATTATTTTAAACAAAATAAGGGGGTGCCAATGGGAACAAGTTTTTCAAGTGCGTTCTCTAATCTATTTTTATATTTTTACGAAAAAAATTTCAATAATATTTCCTTCTTTAGATATGTAGACGATCTTATAGTATTTAACTGCAATAATTTTGAGGAAATAAGCTTTAACATTTACCCTAGAGAGCTCGTCCTGAACCGAACCGATGATGGTGAACAAATTACTTTCTTAGATCTTAAAATTAAGAAAAACAAGGAAAAATGGTTGATTGGACTTTATGATAAAAGGAAAGATTTTAATTTTGAAGTTAATAGCCTCACTTACTGGTTTTCATGTATTAGCAATAAAGTTTTAAAAAATATTATGTATTCACAAGTTAATAGGATCCGCAGGATTTGCAATAACAAAACAGATCTAGAATTGGCTATGAGTGGTTTAAAAAAGATTTTAATGGTTAACTGTTATCCATCTTATATGTTAACTGAAAGTTTCTGAGTCTCAGTGTTTCTTTACTTACGGATGCTTGATTTCAATTTAGGGCGAGATTGAAGCGCTAGTGAATGGCCCCACTAGCTGAAGAGGGTTTTGTATTCCTGGGGGTTTGTATTTTACAATTTTATTTTTTATATTTAGTTTTGTAGGTAATTTTCCTTTTTTGTTTGTGTAATTTTTGGTCTTGTCCTTTGGTATTTTTTAAAAAAAAAAAAAAAAAAAAAAAAAAAAAAAAAAAAAAAAAAAAAAAAAAAATTTTGTATATATTTATAATATTTTTGAAGGTTTGAGTTTGATTTCTGAAATCTGAGAAGTTGGGGGCTAAGGATGTAATTTAGCTTATGAGCCTACATCCTTTCAGAAACTTCTCTTTATTTACCCCTACATGGAGGGGCCTCCCTGATGAAGACTTCCATGTATTTTGGGGATTTGGAATTTCTTTTGGTTTTGTTATATATATATATATATATATATATATATATATTAGTAAATTGTAATTTTTCTCTACAATTTTCAAACATGCTAGAAAATGGCGCATAGTCTATGCACGCCGCATTGGATTTCTATTACTATTTAGAAATTGAACGTTTCCTACGCATTACTTAAAGCAGCAAAAAATAAAATACCAATCGAAAGCGGAACAATGATTTTCATTTCAAGATTTTATTTTTTGCAATCAGATAAGTATTGAAAATAAAAGGAGTAATTTACATAATTGCATATAAAAAATACAAATGAATAGTTTAACGTTCAGCGGAAGAACAATGGAATCTAAATAATACCCTAATAATTAGAGCATTATTGATTTAGATTCATTACTGTATTTAATTACGGCTATTGTTTTGAACTCTAGCATAAGTCTGATAACTGTAGTTAAAACAGTATAATTTATTAGAAATGAGATATTTGTGGAAGAAGACATTTAAATATGTAATTATGAAATTAATAACCATTTTTTAAAAATCTTATATTGATTCAATTTTTATTTAAAATTTTCAATGTAAAATCATAGTAATTAAAAGTAATACTTCACTTTAATATAACATTTAAATATTTTAATATAATATGTAGTATTTGAAATAATACAACACGACATGAATTTTTTAACTTTATATTGAATAAATGGGTTGGTTGACTTTTACTATATGCAACATGTCGATGAAGAATGACGATGAGGCCAAACCTAAGTCAAAATTTAAATTGGAATTTCTGAAATAATTTCAGAAATTTTATTATATAAGGTCAACAAATTATATATCACTCAGAAACAAAACAGTAGTTATTGTAAGTATTAAATCGTGGCTAAAAAAAACAGTACCTATGATTATGAAATCGTGGCTAAGAAAAACAGTACCTGATTATGAAATCGTGGATACTGTAATAATGTTATATATGTATGTTATAAAAATAAATAAATGTATAAAATCAAACGTAACTTACAAATTCGGTTGCAAAACTTTTAAAACCCTGGCTGTAGGCCAGTCAAATTGTCAGAAAAAAGGGCCGATAGATGCAAAAATTTTGCTAAAAATTTTATGTTTTTAAAATGTTTATGGGGATGCTAGTAACAAGAATGCTTTTCCAACAAAATATTTCGAGGCTAAATTTTGTGGAACCAAAAACTCACAAAATTTTCGGACTTTTTTCAGTTTTTTTGCCTATAACTCAAAAATTATAAAAATTTTGCGTACCATACTCAGTTACAAAAAAAAAAAAAGAGTATTAAATTCTCTACAAATTTCATACTAAAACTATTTTTATAAAGCCATTACTAAGTGCGCTACAGCTTTCTGAAAGTGACCCTTTTTTTCTAACTTAGTGGAAAAATTGCAAAAACAAAATTTGGCACAATTTTTCATCATTTTATCCTCTTTAATGTAAATTATTTAAATTATAGGTATTTGCATGATAACATTCATGATGAATTACAACGGTAATATTGTAAAAAATTAAGAATATTATTATATGAAATATCTCAGAATCATATTTATTTTAGACTATTTGACCCTCCAATTGTTGTTGGGGATCGTAATGATATTCTTAAATGAACCTTAAATTTGTATGATTTTAAATTTTAATTCGATTTTATCTGAAACACGCATATTTTCATAATTTAAAAAAGCAATATAAGCTGCTAATTTTTTAGATTTATCATGCATTTTTTTCATAATTTTTGAAAAAATGTATGGTGTAGTAATGAAAAAATAAAAAATTAAAAAGGCCTCTGGTGATGAAAAAATGAGTGGAGAGATGAATATGGAGCGGCTACTTAATAATTTACAGGACAAAAACTTACAAACGATATGACACATGAAAATATCAGTTTTCACCTCCCTCAAGGGTAGATGGATAATATCGAACGGTTTCGGTTTGAAATAGACCCCACGAATTGAAGGTGTGTGAAAACTTTCAACTTCGGCCAAGCTTTCAAATGAGGTCGAATCTCGCTGTAGCTTAAATAGAAGTTGAGTTAGAAAACTGAATCCATGGGGGGGGGGAGATTTGGAGAGTGGGGAAAGAAAGATTCATAATATAAAAGCGTGGCCCGAGGATTTTCCAAAGATACATCACATGAGGGTTTCTGAAAACGTTTGAAAATTGCCTAGATATGGCCAAATATTCTAAATTTTTGAAACCCTTCAACCCTCTTAGGGTTGGAAGTAATTTCTCAAATCGCTGAAACATGTGTTAAATTATGTTTTTAGTGACATTATTTCTTGAAATTTCACGCTTCTACCTAAAACGGCTGTTGAGATATAGCCAAATATTCTAAATATTTCACAGTCTTCTTTAATCTTCTCAGGAGGGGAATTTCTGAAATCGCTGAAACACATGCTTAATTATTTTTTAGTAGGTTTATTTTCAGAAATTTCACGCTTCTGCCTCAAAGGGCTGTTGAGATATGGCCGAATGTTCTAAAAGTTCCGACCCTCTTTAACCCCTTTAAAAGATGGGTTTCTAAAATCACTGAAACAATTAATTATTTTTTAATAGATTTATTTTCTGAAATTCACGCTACCAGAAACGGCTGCTTGGATATTGCCAAATGTTCTAAAACATTCACCTCCCCTTTTTTTAAGTATCCTCTAGGTAGGAAATTCCAAAAATCTTTCCTTAGTGCTCAGTGAGCAGGACATTAATTTCTTTTTAAGTATAGAGAGAATCAAAAAGTCTTTATATTGATACATAACTTGGAGAGAGAACTGAAAAAAAAGTTTTGCTAAGATAAAGCAGAGGAAAATTTTTGGCAGTAAACCATGAGTATCAGCTTCTAAATTTTTTGAAGTCAAATAAACATATTTGTACCTAATTTTTGCATAGAAATAAAATATTATGTGTATTACGCTTTATTACGTAAATGCAGCACTAATTTTATTAACCCAAGAGCATACAGGCCAAAACCCATGGAAGGTTTTTTTTAGTAAGCGCGGGGAAATATTTGAAAAGTATCTTCAATGTTTTTTAGTAAAATATTTTTAATTTTATTTATTTTAAACCAAAATGAAAATCGCTTCTTATTATTCTCAAATAGAGTTAGTTACACGATTTCGGAAAGTTTCAACTGATTACTTAAAATAGATTTTTATAGAAGTGTACCAAAGCATGAAAAATCAATTTTTTCAAAAAGCCCCCCCCCCCCAAAAAAAAATTAATAAATAAAAATAAAATAAAAACTCTATGCACATCCACAATGCCTAAATTAATTTTTTTTTTCAATATTTTCAGCTTCAAAATTATATTTATTTAGAATTTAATCAACAACCTTTTTTTATCTGTTTTGTAAATTTATAACTCAATTAAAAACTTAAAAACTTGAAACATTGTATGTTCTATTTGCCTTTAAGCATTTATTTTCTAAGTTAAATTTTTGCTTAATTTGTGGCATGTGTAAAAATAAGTATGTAACATACATGTCAAAAAATATATATAACCTCTTACATTTTAAAAGTTAAGAAATCAGTTTTTTATTCCTCACTTATTTTTTATTTTATTTTTTAGGAGGAGGGACTATCACGTGTAAAGTTAATTAAATTAAATTCCAAGCAATAATAAAGCAATAAAACATTGTTTCAGACAAAAGCTAAGTGCAAAACGTTTTTCTTCTGCAACATATCGATTTCCCTGAGAGAAAAAATATTTTAATATTAGTTATGTAACGTGAACGAGATTCTGAACAATATTTAATTAACTATTGATTGATACAAGATATTTTAATCATTTGGTGTTACGTATATTTTTTTGAGCTGTAACTGAAAATAATTTTCTGAATTGAACTAACTATTCTATTGAACTAACTATTTTTCTGAACTAACTATTTTTTTTTAAATAGTTAGTATTACAGCATTTTCTTTTGTGCTGTTTTTAAAATTCGCTTATGATCAATACTAATCTTTTTTTTCTAATCTCGTAGATGATTTTTCACAAAAGTTTAATTTGGAAAAGAAATAATATGGACGTATCCAATAGAGCATCTCGAGAATATAAAGAATATATGTATTGAAATAAAGCTATAAATCATTTAAAATTCGCAGGGAGTATTAAAATTACGAAGTTTTAGAAAAATGTAACATATGAGGGGCGGTTGAAAAGTCCCGGACTTGACAGAGAAAATAACATTTTTGTAAAAAAATTTTGCATCTATTTCTTAACATAACCTACAGAAAGATTAATAAATTTATCATATCGGTTTGTAATTTAATTTAACCATCTCAATAACGTGATTACACGAGCTCTTCAAAACGATTACGGTATTAATAACCTCTCGTTGACCTGAAATCTTCCTCCACCAAAAAGTTTTTTGAGGTTGGAGAATAGATGGTAGTTAATGCAAGTTAAATCTGGTGAATAAAGTAGATGTTCAAGGAATTCAAACTCTAATTTGTAGATTTTTACCTTCATGATGACTGACCAATGTGCTGGAGCATTGTCACGAGAAAACAAGATTTTATTTTTCGACAAATGTGTTCGTTTTTTTTTTACCTCGGCACTCAAATGTTGCCGTAATTTTGCATACTACTCACCAATGATAGTTTTACCCTTTTCTGAGTAATCAATGAAAATAATTTCCGTTGCGTTCCAAAAAATACCCGCCATCGCCATGTTAGCTAACAAAGTTGAGTTCGCCTTTTTTGGAACCGATTCGTCCGGCAAAAAAAAATTGTTTTGATTGTAATTTGCTGCCATAAGTGTAAAGTTTCATCCAAACTTAGAAGCAGTCACAAAAATTCTTTGGGATTTTCACGGTAGAGATCACAGCAATCGAGTAAAATTTTAAAATCCTTAATCTCCGATAGCAAAATGAGCCACTGGAGGAACATTACAACTAAGTCATGAAATCTACGTAGACACTCATATGTCTGGAAACGACTGGTGATGTCCAGAACGAAAAGTGTCATAGAAATATAAGATGGTAGCTAATCTTGAACAATTGTAATTGAGCTACATTGTAAGAATAGAGTGCTGCTCAGTAACACTGAAGAATATCGATCGTCAATGGCAATAATAGAATAAAATTTAGAAACTCCTAATCTTCAATAGACAAATGAGCCGGTGATGGAATTAGTGATAAAACAAACTGTGTTCCAACATTTTAGTAAATGAAGATGGTTTTGAAAATTTCATGTTTATTTTCTGTTATCTAGTATTTATTATAAATATTTGTATTTTGAACCAAGCAACTATATTGAGCATATTACAGTTTAATTTTTTTCTCGTGTGTGTGTGTGAAAGAGATTAAAATATAAATTTAAATATTCTACAATCAAGAAAAAAGGAACGTATTTTTTTTATATATAATTGCTGCCAAAAGGATGGATTATCAAATGGGTTTTGGCCGTGCGTATGAAAACACTTCATTAATGTTACAGTTTGGAACTACGGTTCGGATTTCCCTTCTCTGTAGCCTAGCGGTTTTTTTAGTATTCTCACAACATTAAAGATTTAATGAATCCTTTTTGTCATCAGGATGCTGAGCAGTTATCTTTCACATTGTTCCGTTTACGAAAAATAGAAAGTAGCATATAATACTTGTAACTTCGTCTAATTTATAAGTTTTAGTCAATGCAGATGTTGAATTATAAGTAAAAGAACTTCTACTCTTATGAATTGCTAAAATCATTTCCACACAATAACTAACTGATATGTCTTTTTTTTATCACAATAATAATCATCATCATGATTATGTTAGCTGCAATGTATGTAGATATTATTGATAAACAGTAAATCGCTCATTGAGCATTCAATGCAAGTGTACGATACTTTACTAACGAAAAAAACCCACATCTCTTTGCTTGGAACTCTATTTAGAGGTTATTTAACCCATTAAAGCCTAGCTGTAAAATATGGTTGCAAAAAAGTTTTAAACATTTTTTTTTTGTTTTTAAACCAGTATTTTTTTATATTGAAACATTATCATCAGTTAAAGGCTTAAACTCTGGAATAAAATGAAACATGAATTTCTATAAAAAAAAAAAGAAAAATCTGGTGGAAAAGACAAGTTTTGCATTTTAAAGAGGTAAATAATTCCGGGTTTAATGGATTATTAAAAAACATCCCGAATTCAGTAATTCAGTAACTTTAACAAATGTGGAAGTGAAAAAAGTTTCTTCATTATCAGGCAACTGATAAGTTTTGTGTATCTTAATTTAAGTAATTGATCAAGTTATCGTCAACAGAAGTCCTTGTGCAATTTCAATCTGAAAACCTGCGCAAATTTAAGTGTGATACCTAACCAAAGTTTTCTTAGTTTTTACTTCTCAAATGTTAATACGCGAAAAAAGTTTGAATTTTTGAAATTTTTAAGGAAAATTTTACTATTTTCACAATTTTAGGTAACACAGTCCTTTCGATTGATGAGCATGAGATGTATTTTAAAAGGATATGAGAACAAAATTATAAGCCAAAAGATAAACAACTATCTTATTTCACCTTTATATATACTAGAGTGAAATAATTGTTGAATTTTAAAGCCAGAATTCTATATGACTTATGTTTATAAGGTATATATTCATTGCCAATAATAACACCTCATATGATCTCATATATTTTAGGAAATTTTTAGCCGCATTGCTGCTAGTTAAGTTTTCTAACATCTGTTTTTTCAAGATTTACAAATTTTTAATGGTAGGTAGTAACTAACACAAGCAAACAATTTACTAATAAAATGATTATTCGAACTAATATTTTTTAAATGCTTTTAGCAATTTATATTTAGACAATGACAAAAAATAATGCATCAAGCAAAGATTTTAAAACACGCTTTAAATTTTCCAGAATGCTTTAAAATTTCATTGATTAATACGATAAAGGATATATCTTTATAACCGTTATAACCAAATGCTTTTGTGGTTCCTTGTAAACAAATGATGAATGCTATATGAAGCATACCCCACAAATAGCCTATTGCAGTAGTCTTCGGTAATATACTATAGGGTAGATGTGCCAGTAATGACCACCTTCCAGTAATGGGCCACCTCGCACTTTTTGGTTTATAAAAAAATAATAAATAATAGTTAAGCTTTTATTATTTTTTTCTGAACTCCACCTTGCATGCTTTATAAGCTGGATTAATTTTTTACACTTTTCGTCAAAACAATTAGGAAGCAGAAAATAAAGTTTCACAGTTTTTCTGTTTTTCACTGAAAATCTTAATGAACATGCTAAGAGTTGACTTTACTTATTTAGTTTACATCATTTTTATTTTTCCGTAAAAATTGAATGTTTTTGTTTGGTTAGCAACATAAAACATTGAATTTAATATACTAATGGTCATTTACAAAATTTTATTTATTTTTAAGATTTTAGGAGGGGTGGTCCATTACTGGATTGCTTATTTCGTGATCTTCCAGTAATGGACCACCCAAGTGACCAATACAAAAAGTGTAATTTCAGTAGAGATAAAATTTTTTGATTTAACTGAAAAGTTAAATAATCAAATTTAATACTTAAATTTACCTATTAGAATTTAATAAAGGAAATTTCTTTATAAATAGTTGTTTTTAAAAAGTCATTCAAAATTGGTACAAAAAACAAGCAGAACACTTGACAAAATCTAGATGTGCTATTACAAGAGAAGTTGTTTTAAGTTGGTTCAGAAATATAAAATCATATTTGGAAGAAGATATTATTAATATTTTCTTCCGAATTCTAAAGCATACAAAGAGAATTTTCAATAAGGTTAAAACAAGGTTTCTTTGTGCACTTAAAACAAGGAAAATTTTGGGACCAAAATCAGTTAAAGATGTGCATTATGTAGTACCAAATAACGAAAAAGAACAAATCACTGTAATGGGGTGTTTTTCAGCAAATAATGAGATTGTTCCATTTGTGATAATATATCCATATAAACATCTCTGAAGGGAATTGTGGAATCAATCTGTGCCAAATTGATGGGCTATATGATTATCTGAAAATTGTTGGATAGTGCAAGAACATTTATCATTTTAAATGCATTCTAAAATTCCATATTGAATAGTTTGGACTATCGGAAAGGGATGATAAAATTGAAGATCTGTTATTTATATTCCATAGTTGCACAGCACATCATTTAGATAATGATATGAATGAAGATTGGAGACTTTTTTTAATGCCTTATTTTATCTAAACTTGATTTCAGTGAAACATTGTCTTTATCTTATAAATCCTTTAAATTTAAATATTTTGTTTTATATCTTTACAATATAAATACTTTAATGTTAGTTAATAATAAACAGTTAATAATATCATTAATATTTTGTTTTATATCCACATTATAAATCCTTGATTATAATAAATCCATAACTTAAATTTAAATATTTTGTTTTATGTTTTTTCATTATAAATCCTTTAATGTAATGAATTTCTAACTTAAGTTTTAATATTTTGTTTTATTAGTATGCTTTCATTAAGTTCTGGAGCAAAATACAATTGAAACAAGTTGGAAATTACAGGTGAAGCGTAGCAAATGAGGTGCGTTCGTACGATGACGAAGTTTTAAAAATATACAGATCTTCCTGATATAGTAGACAATACTTCGGATACAGTACAGTGTTTGAACTCTTTGTGTTCCTATAAACATACAGGAAGTAATTTTCATTACACCTCAGCAACGTATATCATATTCATAAAATGTGGCACAGTTTAGTATAATTCAAACATGTCCCAAACAATGTTTCTCTGTATAGCATTATGTAGTGGAATACTTTTGTGTGGCCCTGTAATTTAATAATAAATATTCTTTGTATCTCAGATTGTACAGAACTTATATTTTAGTATATATATACGTCATAGGTTCATGTCAATTTTATTATGTTCGAATGAGTGTAACACCATTAAAATGCATTTGCAACTTTTTTCCCCCATTGACTGTAATGCAACGGAATACTTTTGATAGTCCCTGTAATTGATCTAGTTATTTGATTATCATAAGATCTGAAATGACTCGACAAAATTATGTTATAATTATATGTTTTAAATTTCAAACGATTAAAATGCATTTTAAACTTTTTTCCCATTAACCTTAATATAACGGAATCCTTTTGATTTTCCCTGTAATTGATCTATTCATCCGATTTTCATAAAATTTGAAAGGACTTGACAAAATTATGTAATAATTATGTATTTCAAATTACAAACGATTCGGTTGGATAGTTTTTGCGTTGTTATATGCGGACAGACAGACGGACAGACAGACTGACAGACACACAGACGGACAGACAGACTGACAGACAGACAGACGACAGACAGACAGACGGACTGACGGAAGGACTGAACGACAACAATAGGTGCCACGTACTTACATAATTACGAACGCACCTAAAAACAATTATCTGTAATTTTTTGTAGGGTGGCCCATTACTGGAACATAGGCGGTCCATTACTGGTACATAGGTGGTCCATTACTGGGCTTTTGGGTGTTTAGACATATTTCTATTATTTAAAATTAAATTTTTATTTCTATTGGGAAATGTAACTGTGGGATTAGTTAAATATTGTTGAAAGATTAATATAATATGAAAAAAATTGGAATACAATAATTATAACTGTTAATAAAAAATTATTTTTTAGAGAAATTCCTTAAGGTGGTCCATTACTGGCAGATCTACCCTATAAGAAATTCAATGTGTTTCAAATAGTGTCACGTTATTAAAATACAACGCAAACGATTTAAGCTATAGACTGTAATGTAACGGATTTCTTTTCAATGTGTTTATAAATGAACAATTAATGCAACAGTGCTTAATATTTAGTATCGAAAATTCCGAAATATATTTCAATAATATGTATCCAATGCATAGCAATCCCAGAATATTTTGGGGAGTTACAGTTGGGACAGAGAGGCAGACAGATAGACAAACCGAATTCACAAACACTTTTCATTCGTGTTTAAATTGTTTAAAATGAATTACATAATATTGTAACACTTTTTACAAAAAACTCATATTGCTATATCAGAGCTTTCACTTGGTTCGATTTTCGAACGCCACTTTTATTTAATGAAAAATCTTCTTTTTAAATTTCATAGAAAAAAACTGGGAAGATCGTTTTGCTTGCAACTGTTGTGGAAATCTACCTCGAAAAACCACAACTTGGAACTCTGTTGTACTAATAAAACAGAGTTTGTGGGAGTGTGTGTGTGCGACGGCTTAGAAAATCTTCCGCACGTAAAGATCTAAAAATTTGAACAATGATAATTCTAAGCAATTTTTAGGTGCGTTCGTAATTAATGTAAATAAGTAGCACCTATAGTTGTCTTTCAGTCCGTCCGTCTGTCCGTCTGTCTGTCCATCCGCATATAACAACGCAAAAATTTTTAATATATAATTATTATTTGACAGGGACAATCAAAAGTATTCATGTACATTACGATCAATGGGGAAAAAGTTTCAAATGCATTTTAATCGTTTGAAATTTAAAATGTATAGTTATTACATAATTTTGCCGAGTTATTTCAAACTTTATGAAAATCGGATGCATAGATCAATTACAGGGACAATCAAAGTATTCCTTTACATTACGGCCAATGGGAAAAAATTTTTAAATGCATTTTAATGGTGTTACACTCATTCGAACATAATAAAATTAACAAGAAACTATGAAGTATATATATATTAAAATATACATTCTGTACAATCTTCGATGCAAAAAATACGTATTATTAAATTAAAGGGTCGCACAAAAGTATTCCACTACATAATGCTATACGGAGAAACACTGTTCGGGGCGTGTTTTAATGATATTAAATTATTTCACATTTTATGAATATGATATACATTGCTCAGGTGTAACAAAAGTTACTTTCTGTATATTTACAGAAACACAAAAAAGATTTCGACCACTATAGAGTAATCGAAGTACTGTCTACTAAAACAGCAAGATCTGAATGTTTTTAAAACTTCGTTATCATATGAACGCACCTCATTTGCTATGCTTCACATGAAATTTCCAACTTGTTAATTTAGCTAAAGGGCAGTTTTTCATTTTCTATTGGTCGATTCAGCAAATTACAGTAATGCCACAGCGTTACATGTTTGGGATAAAACACGAGCCATCCAGTAGTGGCTATGCTAGCGCTGAGATCGTGATTAGCAAGTTAAATATACATGTAATATGCCAAAATGATATAGATTTATGGTAATGCCAAAGAAAGCTAGAGTAAGTGCGAGGGTTTATTTTGTATATTTCCTTCGGGATCGACATCCAATGTATGAAACTATAACTGATGCAATGCACCGTCTTAAAGAGATCGGCTCTGTTGCATCACGACCCAGAACAAGTAGCCGGTCAAAGTGCAATGTTCAAATTACAACGGACAAGGTGCTGGCATCCATCCTTTTAAATCTACAAATGACCAAGAAGGAAATAAATGAGGCATGTAAATACACGCATCTGCATGTCTGACATTGTTACATGCACATGGTGCGCATCCATAGCATCTGCCACAGATAGAAGCATTGATACTGGGTGACCACACACGACGATTTGATTATTGTAATTTCATTCTCAATAGTTTAGAGGAAACTTTATCATTTCTGTGTGACTTTTTGTGGACAAATGAGTTACCGTTTAAACGAGGAGGCACTGGAACCGTGCACAGTGTGCATTATTTTCTCTGTAAAACTCTCACATCACCCGTATAGTACGACACGTGGTACATTGATCGAGGAACGTGTGGCGCAGTATATCGGGAACTGAGATTGTTGGACCCATCTTCTACGATGCGACCTTAACAGGTGATCGTTAGCTGCACCTGCTACAAATCAAGATACATGACTGATATGAAGACTCCCTTTACCGACCAGTGGCGTAGGAACTTTGAAAAAACAGGGGGAGCTGGAGCATCAGCGCCGTGCGAAAGTAGGAGGGCGAATGGGGCAGTCGCCCCGGGCGTGGAATTTTAAAAGGCCCCAAATTTATACTACCAACGCCATTTTTTGGCCTGTCAGAAGAAAAAGTTGGGGGAAAGCAGCTCCAAATTGAAACTTTGCCTTAAGGGGGCTCAGGGGTTGATCGATACGGAAAAACATGTAAAGAGAGCTCTCACTTCGAGTCCATATAAAAACAGAAGTATTCAGTGTAATTAATTGAAACTTTCTGATATTTTAAAGGTATGTTTGTAGTCTTATAAAATTATAAAATGAAGTGCTTCAATGTAATATAATAAGAAATATAGCAAAATTTATGTAACAAAATTTTTGAAAAAAAAAGTATGTGTTATATCACAAACACCAAGATATCTTAAAGTTGAATTGACTTAAGAACCTAATTTTTTGCTTTAAAAGAATCAGGAAACTTTACTCTATAGAATGAATTAAGGATATAATAATCACTCGAAAAAAACATTATTTAAAAAAAAATCTCACAAACTTAAAAATTTTTAAAAACCCTAAAAAATACAACTTTTTTTTTCATTAAAAATGCTCAAAATATTATACTATCTAAACTATATTAATTCATTCTATAGATAATGATGTTATATGCAGGCAAAAAAAAAAAAAAAAATAAATAAATAAAAACTTAAGCCATTCTATGAAATAGTTTTTTATAAATCTTGGTGTTAGACGTCAAAAATCAAGTTTTGAGAAAACGCGACTTAAATTTGAAGTTATATGGGTGCAGCTGTGAAAGTGTTGATACATAAATGCTTATAACTCCGTTAAAAATGCAAATATTTTTATGCAGTTTTTTGCATTGAGTTAAGAATTAGATAATCAAACTAGATGATAAAAAAAAATCGATTTTTTGAAAAGTTTTCAACACCTGAGCCCCCTTAAGCGCAGTTTTCTCTTCGCACGCCCCTGCGGAGCATAATGTCAAAATCTAGTAGCGAGGATCATTTCATTCGTAATTTCATTCATTTCGGAGGATTTCTTGTGTTGCACTTTTCACAAACAAGAGTATAGAATAGAAGCACATCAAAAGATCACCGACTTTTTAATTCAGTTTAAATAATTTATATTCGATATACTTGATGACACTTAATTTATGGACGATACCGAATAAAATATTCAAATTTCAGGCTTCTTCCATTCCCATTTGCCAAAAATAAAAGTTTTATTTCTGTTGTTTGTCTTACAAATTCTTTACAATCTCTTCCAAATCAATTTTAAAGGCTTCTCTTTTATAAATATGCAATAGCATCAAATGATTGAGTCTATATTGATACCAGAGTTTCCCCCAGAGGATTTCAGGGGGGCGCTCCGCACCTCCTGCCCTTTAGTTTAAAAAACACCGCGTTCTTGCCCCCCAACTGAACAATTAGCGCCCCTCTTGTGCTCATTAAAAAAAAACCGCCCTTCTTGCCCCACATTTGAAAAAACGCATCACTTTGGCGACAATGACGACGCGCTATAGCGCGTAACTTACGTAAAAAATTGGTGACGGAAAGCAAAAAATAGCCCTTACGCGTCCCACGGGACGCGTACTTTCGTCAAAAAATCGCGAAATACTAATTTCCGGGAAAATTCGCGGAAAATGGCTAATTTCGTTGCAATATTTCGAAAAAACGGCAGATTTTCTCAAAAGATTGTGAAACGACGACAAATTTCGTCCAAAAAAATCGCGATAAAACGGAAAATTTTGCCAAACGATTCGCGAAAAACGGCAAATTTTGCCAAAAGATTACTAAAAACGGCAATTTTCGTCAAAACATTGTGATAAAACGGCAGATTTCGTCAAAAGATTTGAGAAAAAACGGCAAATTTCGCCCAAAAGTCGCAAAAACAGTAAACTCTGTCAAAAAATTCGCGAAAAACAGCAAAATTTATCAAAAATTCGATAAAAAACGAGAAATTCGTTAAAATATTCCGAAAAAACGGCAGATTTTGTCAATGGAAGATAGCGAAAATATGCAATTTCGTCAAAGTGGCACAAAAAAAGTTAATGCCAGAAGTGAATTTTTCTGTACTAAATATTAATTTTTCTACTTCAGAATTGTGTTTTTAATGCTTAAAAAGCGGATTTTCCTCATTCAGAATCAGGGGCGTGCGAAGAGAAAATTCTATCCAAGGCATAATTAGAATTTGACGCCCCCTCCTTCCCCCAACTTTTTCTTGTGACAGTTCAAAAATGACGTTTGTAGAATAATTTTGGCGCCCCCTAAATTTTCGCTCCCGGGGCGTTCGCCCCCACCCCTTTTCTGTTAACAGTCCGCTTTTGACTGTCGAAAATTTTCTAAATGTAACTCCTGAAAGTACCCATTTATTAAAAAAAAGAAACACTTTATTCTACAAATGTATTCTTTTTTATTGTCTTTTTCAATAAATCCGTCTTGCCCCTTTTTAAAAGAAATGCGAACAATAGTGATATCGTTATCTTCTACACTCGTATTATTTCCTGATTAAATTTGCATCGTGCACATTTATTTTTAAAAAAGTAAAGAAAATTTCTCTTAGTTTTAAAAAATTAATATTGGTTTCATCAAAGGATCTCGGGAAAAGGCGCATTTCATTAAAGAATCGCGGGAGAAAGCTTACGAATCGCAACAAAACTGTTATTTTGACAAAGGATTGCGAAAGCAACTGTTAATTACACCAAAATGTAGCAGATAAAAGCGTAAATTTTGTCAAAGTACTAAGAAAAAATGCGAATTTTGTCAAAGAGTCACAAAAACGATGCAAATAAGAATTGGAAAAACTTCGAGTTTCGTAAAGGAACCATCGAAAGGACGTAAATTTTGTCAAAGGGCCGTGGGAAAAAACGCGAATTTTGTTAAGTGTAAGCCGACAAAAAGCGAATATTGTCAAATGACCTAAAAAAAATGCGACTTTTATATCCAAAGGGCCACTGAAGAAACGCAAATTTCATCAGAGTAGAACAGACAATTAGCGCGAATTTCACCTAAGTGCCACAGAAAAAAAGCGGGTTTTTCGCAATCTTCTGGCAAAATTTGCCAATTATGTGATACAAAATTTGACGTTTTTTGCGATTTTTTTTATGAAATTTGTCGTTTTTTTGCAAATTTTGCCCTTTTTTGCGATCTTTTAACAAAATCGGCCGTTTTTTTTTAACCAAACTTTTACCTTAAGTAATAGGTTGTTGCCTGGTGCAATATGATAAAGTTAAAATTATTTTCAACGTTAGAACACCAGAATATTCGTATTCCAAGCATACCGGTTTCGGTAGCATATAGCATACCTTCCTCAGTGTTCAGAGTAGAACAGACAATTAGCGCGAATTTCACCAAAGTGCCGCAGAAAAAAGCGGGTTTTTCGCAATCTTCTGGCGAAATTTGCCATTTTTGTGATATTTTAACACAATTTGCCGTTTTTTGCTATTTTTTTAATGAAATTTGTCGGTTTTTTGCACTGAGGAAGGTATGTGATATGCTACCGAAACCGGTATGCTTGGAATACGAATATTCTGGTGTTCTAACGTTGAAAATAATTTTAACTTTATCAAACTTTTACCTTTTTTTCATTTTTTTCATTTTTTTTGACGAAATTTTTGGGTTTTTTTTTCACGATACTTTGACGAAATTTCTGTTTTCCATGATTTCTTGAATCGCTAGATTCTAGATTCAACTCTATAAAAATGCCCTTAAAAATCAAAAAAATGCCATGAAGATCGTAAAAAGTGCCCTTTTCATAACAGTAGCGCCCTGATACATTATTGTTCGACGGTGTGTCTGTTTGAAGAAGAGCGTTGAAAGCTCTCAGCTGTCACTAATGATATCGGAATAACAAAATAAATTTTGCCATAAGGTAAACTTCAGAAAATAATTTGTTTACTAATTCCTGTGATGACATCATTTAAATTGTGATCGACAACGTATTTCTGTCAGTTTCGTTCGGGACTAGTGTTGGTAGAAGCGTCAACTTTGCAGAAAGATTCGTCAAATCAAAATCATCAGCATGTAAAGCTTTTGCTTGAGAACTTCTGGCGTGGTTGAAGCTGTATTCGTGAATACGGATTTAATCTGTATGTGAGAATCAAAAGTTTTTTGATTAAAACTTTTTTTATGCATTAGTAAGGTCAAGTACTTCTCTAAAAACTCAATTTTTCTTATTGTGCTGGAGCGAAAGGATAGCTTGTCTGTTCTTATCTTATTAAAACTATCATTTGTTTGGAGATACTCGTCCTTTTCTCGTGAATTTTCTAGAAAAAGTAAACTTTATTTTTCAGTTTCTCTCGAGGGAGCTGAGCCCGTCTGAAAAATCCCAGGGGGAGCCAGAGCTCCCCCAGCTCCCCCAGTTCCTACGCCCATGTACTTACACCAACAAATTGAAATAGTTGGTATCATATGAACTGATATTATATTATATCAGATCTCGGTTTGCATTATTATGAATATTTGGAATTTTAATTACCTTTTTGATTTATTATGAATATTTGAATTTTAAATTATTTTTGCATTATTGTGAACATTGTGTTATGTGTAAAAGTACTATTTCTTGAACTATGTCAGGACAGTTCCATACAAATTTGAAAATGTAAATAACATTGGACTTTTCAGAATCCATCTGCAACATATTTCTTATTTTGATTATCTTATTCTATGTATAATATTTACTGAGTGTTTTGCATTTATTAATTCAATTGTTTTTATCATGTTCAATGACGTATAGTGATACATTTTATAACAGTGTTGTTTTTAGATATGATATTTGTACATTTTTTATTATTGTTATTCTATTATTTGTTAAGTATACGAAAGAAATAACTCATCTCCCATTAGCTCACTTAATGTAAAAATTGTTTACCCTTTTCAGGTGAGTATCATGGATGGAAGCCGGCCCATCCCCGGAGACTTGTCTGGAAGGGGGGGGAATTGTAAGAAAATACAAAAAATCAGACCTATTTATTACTTTTTTAATAAATCGCCCCTCAATGTGGATACGGGCCCCATGACTAATAATCACGGGTTTTACAGGGCAACAAGAAACCTAAGTTTATCGTATTAATTTAAGTAAAACACATGGCCTTTTTAACTGGTAACCCCCCTCGGGAGATGAGAAATTTCTATACATCTACGCACTTGGTCTCCAGAACTCATGATGTAAAGACTTGCGAAAAGACTTTGCTATGTTTTAAATAAATCGTAATTAAAACTCATCCCCTTGAAGTCTGTCGTTTTATGAAAACGCGACATATATTTTATTATGTATTAAATTATAAATTAGTCATTTATTAAACTATTTTTATTACTATTGTTATTGTTAAATTACAATTATTAAATTAAATATGAATAATTTATTATATTTATATAGTTTTATATTATTTTATTATATATATATAATCTATTACTTATTATATTGTATAATGCAATATAATTATACAAAATAACATAATATGTATATATGTTGGGATAATATGTATAATATAATATAATTATATTTACATTATTTATGCTTTTATTTTTTTAATTTATATTTTAAAATTATTTATAATTTTAATTATATATAACAATTTATATATTATTATTTTTTTAATTATAAAGTTATGTATTAATATGTTATTACGCTATATATTATATTTATATCTACAAAAAAATTATATAATTATAATATAATATAATACATTATAAAATATAATACATTAATATAATAAAATAATTAATTTATATAATAAAAATATCTAATACTATAGAATAATAAATAAATTATAATAATAAAAATAATTGTGCAATTTTTCTTATTCTTTTCTCAATCATATAATAAATCAATAAAAATTACATTATCATTTCTAACATTTTTGTGATTTAAACCATTACTTATTTAAGACATGCCCTCAGAAAACCCGTAACATATCCCCAAGAGCATGCGTACCCTTAATTGGGAACCGCTATCACACGAGAATTATATAAATACAGATATAAAATATTAAATCTAAAAGAATCGTAATCATTATTTATTTTTAAAAGTTTTGACCGACTTTTAAATTTGGTACTTTCAAAAACCGCGCCAATTATTTCGACGACAGTTGGTTATTTACTTTGTTTGTCTTGTGTTTTCTTCCAGAAATTGGAACGCCTTGTGTCCTTTTCTAAAATGGTTTGAACAATTCATAGCAGAGCAACATCTTACCATAAATTTCGTATTTAATTATAACGTGTATTTAATAGAAAATAACTGTAAAAATGCAGCACCGTTGCTCTCTGTTTATATAGAAGCTAATGGGCGCTGGGTACATATGGCAAACCCAAAGACACATCAATGGTGGATGTTTCAGCTCGTAAATCTAGTAGCCCTAGTTGAAACCCCACCCTGTAAGTGTGTCGGTAACATGGGCGTAGGAACTGGGGGAGCTGGGGGAGCTCTGGCTCCCCCTGGGATTTTTCAGACGGGCTCAGCTCCCTCGAGAGAAACTGAAAAATAAAGTTTACTTTTTCTAGAAAATTCACGAGAAAAGGACGAGTATCTCCAAACAAATGATAGTTTTAATAAGATAAGAACAGACAAGCTATCCTTTCGCTCCAGCACAATAAGAAAAATTGAGTTTTTAGAGAAGTACTTGACCTTACTAATGCATAAAAAAAGTTTTAATCAAAAAACTTTTGATTCTCACATACAGATTAAATCCGTATTCACGAATACAGCTTCAACCACGCCAGAAGTTCTCAAGCAAAAGCTTTACATGCTGATGATTTTGATTTGACGAATCTTTCTGCAAAGTTGACGCTTCTACCAACACTAGTCCCGAACGAAACTGACAGAAATACGTTGTCGATCACAATTTAAATGATGTCATCACAGGAATTAGTAAACAAATTATTTTCTGAAGTTTACCTTATGGCAAAATTTATTTTGTTATTCCGATATCATTAGTGACAGCTGAGAGCTTTCAACGCTCTTCTTCAAACAGACACACCGTCGAACAATAATGTATCAGGGCGCTACTGTTATGAAAAGGGCACTTTTTACGATCTTCATGGCATTTTTTTGATTTTTAAGGGCATTTTTATAGAGTTGAATCTAGAATCTAGCGATTCAAGAAATCATGGAAAACAGAAATTTCGTCAAAGTATCGTGAAAAAAACCCCCAAAAATTTCGTCAAAAAAAATGAAAAAAATGAAAAAAAGGTAAAAGTTTGATAAAGTTAAAATTATTTTCAACGTTAGAACACCAGAATATTCGTATTCCAAGCATACCGGTTTCGGTAGCATATCACATACCTTCCTCAGTGCAAAAAACCGACAAATTTCATTAAAAAAATAGCAAAAAACGGCAAATTGTGTTAAAATATCACAAAAATGGCAAATTTCGCCAGAAGATTGCGAAAAACCCGCTTTTTTCTGCGGCACTTTGGTGAAATTCGCGCTAATTGTCTGTTCTACTCTGAACACTGAGGAAGGTATGCTATATGCTACCGAAACCGGTATGCTTGGAATACGAATATTCTGGTGTTCTAACGTTGAAAATAATTTTAACTTTATCATATTGCACCAGGCAACAACCTATTACTTAAGGTAAAAGTTTGGTTAAAAAAAAACGGCCGATTTTGTTAAAAGATCGCAAAAAAGGGCAAAATTTGCAAAAAAACGACAAATTTCATAAAAAAAATCGCAAAAAACGTCAAATTTTGTATCACATAATTGGCAAATTTTGCCAGAAGATTGCGAAAAACCCGCTTTTTTTCTGTGGCACTTAGGTGAAATTCGCGCTAATTGTCTGTTCTACTCTGATGAAATTTGCGTTTCTTCAGTGGCCCTTTGGATATAAAAGTCGCATTTTTTTTAGGTCATTTGACAATATTCGCTTTTTGTCGGCTTACACTTAACAAAATTCGCGTTTTTTCCCACGGCCCTTTGACAAAATTTACGTCCTTTCGATGGTTCCTTTACGAAACTCGAAGTTTTTCCAATTCTTATTTGCATCGTTTTTGTGACTCTTTGACAAAATTCGCATTTTTTCTTAGTACTTTGACAAAATTTACGCTTTTATCTGCTACATTTTGGTGTAATTAACAGTTGCTTTCGCAATCCTTTGTCAAAATAACAGTTTTGTTGCGATTCGTAAGCTTTCTCCCGCGATTCTTTAATGAAATGCGCCTTTTCCCGAGATCCTTTGATGAAACCAATATTAATTTTTTAAAACTAAGAGAAATTTTCTTTACTTTTTTAAAAATAAATGTGCACGATGCAAATTTAATCAGGAAATAATACGAGTGTAGAAGATAACGATATCACTATTGTTCGCATTTCTTTTAAAAAGGGGCAAGACGGATTTATTGAAAAAGACAATAAAAAAGAATACATTTGTAGAATAAAGTGTTTCTTTTTTTTAATAAATGGGTACTTTCAGGAGTTACATTTAGAAAATTTTCGACAGTCAAAAGCGGACTGTTAACAGAAAAGGGGTGGGGGCGAACGCCCCGGGAGCGAAAATTTAGGGGGCGCCAAAATTATTCTACAAACGTCATTTTTGAACTGTCACAAGAAAAAGTTGGGGGAAGGAGGGGGCGTCAAATTCTAATTATGCCTTGGATAGAATTTTCTCTTCGCACGCCCCTGATTCTGAATGAGGAAAATCCGCTTTTTAAGTATTAAAAACACAATTCTGAAGTAGAAAAATTAATATTTAGTACAGAAAAATTCACTTCTGGCATTAACTTTTTTTGTGCCACTTTGACGAAATTGCATATTTTCGCTATCTTCCATTGACAAAATCTGCCGTTTTTTCGGAATATTTTAACGAATTTCTCGTTTTTTATCGAATTTTTGATAAATTTTGCTGTTTTTCGCGAATTTTTTGACAGAGTTTACTGTTTTTGCGACTTTTGGGCGAAATTTGCCGTTTTTTCTCAAATCTTTTGACGAAATCTGCCGTTTTATCACAATGTTTTGACGAAAATTGCCGTTTTTAGTAATCTTTTGGCAAAATTTGCCGTTTTTCGCGAATCGTTTGGCAAAATTTTCCGTTTTATCGCGATTTTTTTGGACGAAATTTGTCGTCGTTTCACAATCTTTTGAGAAAATCTGCCGTTTTTTCGAAATATTGCAACGAAATTAGCCATTTTCCGCGAATTTTCCCGGAAATTAGTATTTCGCGATTTTTTGACGAAAGTACGCGTCCCGTGGGACGCGTAAGGGCTATTTTTTGCTTTCCGTCACCAATTTTTTACGTAAGTTACGCGCTATAGCGCGTCGTCATTGTCGCCAAAGTGATGCGTTTTTTCAAATGTGGGGCAAGAAGGGCGGTTTTTTTTTAATGAGCACAAGAGGGGCGCTAATTGTTCAGTTGGGGGGCAAGAACGCGGTGTTTTTTAAACTAAAGGGCAGGAGGTGCGGAGCGCCCCCCTGAAATCCTCTGGGGGAAACTCTGGTATCAATATAGACTCAATCATTTGATGCTATTGCATATTTATAAAAGAGAAGCCTTTAAAATTGATTTGGAAGAGATTGTAAAGAATTTGTAAGACAAACAACAGAAATAAAACTTTTATTTTTGGCAAATGGGAATGGAAGAAGCCTGAAATTTGAATATTTTATTCGGTATCGTCCATAAATTAAGTGTCATCAAGTATATCGAATATAAATTATTTAAACTGAATTAAAAAGTCGGTGATCTTTTGATGTGCTTCTATTCTATACTCTTGTTTGTGAAAAGTGCAACACAAGAAATCCTCCGAAATGAATGAAATTACGAATGAAATGATCCTCGCTACTAGATTTTGACATTATGCTCCGCAGGGGCGTGCGAAGAGAAAACTGCGCTTAAGGGGGCTCAGGTGTTGAAAACTTTTCAAAAAATCGATTTTTTTTTATCATCTAGTTTGATTATCTAATTCTTAACTCAATGCAAAAAACTGCATAAAAATATTTGCATTTTTAACGGAGTTATAAGCATTTATGTATCAACACTTTCACAGCTGCACCCATATAACTTCAAATTTAAGTCGCGTTTTCTCAAAACTTGATTTTTGACGTCTAACACCAAGATTTATAAAAAACTATTTCATAGAATGGCTTAAGTCTTTATTTATTTATTTTATTTTTTTTTTTGCCTGCATATAACATCATTATCTATAGAATGAATTAATATAGTTTAGATAGTATAATATTTTGAGCATTTTTAATGAAAAAAAAAGTTGTATTTTTTAGGGTTTTTAAAAATTTTTAAGTTTGTGAGATTTTTTTTTAAATAATGTTTTTTTCGAGTGATTATTATATCCTTAATTCATTCTATAGAGTAAAGTTTCCTGATTCTTTTAAAGCAAAAAATTAGGTTCTTAAGTCAATTCAACTTTAAGATATCTTGGTGTTTGTGATATAACACATACTTTTTTTTTCAAAAATTTTGTTACATAAATTTTGCTATATTTCTTATTATATTACATTGAAGCACTTCATTTTATAATTTTATAAGACTACAAACATACCTTTAAAATATCAGAAAGTTTCAATTAATTACACTGAATACTTCTGTTTTTATATGGACTCGAAGTGAGAGCTCTCTTTACATGTTTTTCCGTATCGATCAACCCCTGAGCCCCCTTAAGGCAAAGTTTCAATTTGGAGCTGCTTTCCCCCAACTTTTTCTTCTGACAGGCCAAAAAATGGCGTTGGTAGTATAAATTTGGGGCCTTTTAAAATTCCACGCCCGGGGCGACTGCCCCATTCGCCCTCCTACTTTCGCACGGCGCTGATGCTCCAGCTCCCCCTGTTTTTTCAAAGTTCCTACGCCACTGTGTAAGTAGTTTAAATTGATTACTAGGAAAAAAGTATCTTAGTTTGGAAGCGTGTATTACTTCATAATCCTTTTTTGTAAGCCAGTTAGGCTTATTTATTTTGAAACTTACATTGGATAATTTTTCCATAATTTGATATGGACCAGAAAAAGGCGGACTTAACTTCCGAGTATTCGGATAGTGAAATTCTTCCACTATGACAAGGTCACCAGGTTTAAAAGGCGCTTCCACAAACTTTAAATCATACCTGACTTTATTTTTCAAGTGATGTTCACTTGTTCTTTGGAAAGCCTCTTTTCTGGCTTCCTCTACAGGGGGATAATAATTTTCATTGCCTAATACAGATGGATAAGGTAATTGGCCGAACATTAAGTATGCAGGAGGGTACTTGGTTACCGAATGAGGTGTGTTATTGTACTCATTAATTACTTCCTGGAGAATTTTGGGCCATGGGACGTTTGAAGGGGTAGAATTTACTTTAAGTCTTAGTCGGGTGCAAATTGACTGATTCACACGCTCATTTTTCCTATTACACTGTGGTCTATGAGAAGAAGTAAGTAATTTTTTTACATTCTGTTTATGTACTCATTTACGAAGTTTAGACGCTGTAAACGCAGGATTTCTATCCGTTAAAATTTTCTTGGGAAGTTGAATATTAAAAATCTGTCTAAGAATATTAATGTAGACTTCAGTTATAACATTTTTAGGTGCAAAACCCCAAACATAACGAGTAGCGTGATCAATAGCTATGTGCATATACCTTTTAGATGAATTATAATAGTTAAAACCTCCTACTGAATCTAATGAAATTATATCGAAAGGTAATTCTGCAGGTGGTAATGCCTCCAGAAGACCAAATTTTGGTGGGTGTGATTTTTTGTTCAGTTGGCAGACCTCACAATGCTTGACAAATTGTGTAATATCGTGGGTCATGCTGCTCCAATAGTATTGTGGGGAAATTAAATTTAACATTTTTTGATTCCGGGATGGCCAAATTCTGTATGGGTATTTATTAGTAATTTTTCTCTCAAGGAGAATGGTACTACAATTTTTTGAAAACCCTTTTTGCGAATTATTACAATGTCATTAACTTTTTGAAATTTAGGCCCTGTTATATTATCTAATTGTTGGTGTTCTTTAATTTCATCTGACGTTAATAAATGACTATGGGGTGGATTGGTGGATCCTTTGTTATATTTTACAGTGTAATCATACATACTTAATTTTAATGACCATCTGAATAACCTACCTATTAAATGCTTCACCTTCTTAAGCCATACTAAGGAGGCATGGTCAGTATGTATTGTAAAAGGTTTTCCGTGAAGGTAATAATGGAATTTGTCAAGGGCATTGATTATTGCTAGACATTCCAGTTCTGTGATAGCGTAATTTTGCTCGTAGGGCCTTAATTGTCTCGAGTGGAACGCAATGGGATGCAAGTTCCCTTTTTCATCCATTTGTTTTAAGACAGCACCTACGGCTTCCTTTGAGGCATCAGTATAGACATGGCATGGGAGGTTAGGATTGAATAATTTTAAAATAGGCCTAGAAATTAATGCGTTTTTAAGCAATTCAAATGATTGTTGACAGACATCTGACCATTCCCAAGGAGCATCTTTCTTTAACAATTTATTTAGAGGGGCTCTAATTTTAGCATACTTGTCTATGAATTTGTAGTATACGTTTACAGAACCAAGGAACCTTTGCAATTCTTTAACGTTTTTTGGAGGGATTAATTTTTTAATAGTTTCGGTGTTAGCATTGTCTGGTTTTATTTGGCCGTTACTAATTTCATAACCGAGGAAGTCAATTTGAGATTTAGCAAAGTTACATTTGGAAAATTTTAATTTTAGATTTTCTTGACGGCAAATGTTAAATATAGTTTTAAGGTGATCCATATGCTCGGCATAGGAATCGGAATAAATTATAAAATCATCAAAATAATTGGTAGCAAAATTAACTTTATATTTATCTAGGATTCTTCGAAGAGCTCTTGCAAATTGAGCTGGGGCATTTTTATAGCCAAAAGGAAGAACCAACCACTCATAAAGACCTTGATTGGTTGCAAAGGCCAACTTTTCTGTGTTTGAAGGATGAAGTGGGATATGCCAGTAGCCAGAGGCTAAATCTAGCGTGGAAAAATATTTGGCATTGACAAGTCTGTCCAAAAGCCAATCTATACGGGGCAATGGTTCCGAGTCAGTCTTACAAATGGCATTGATTTTTCTGTAATCAATACAGAGACGCGTTTTACCTTCTCCTTTTTTATATGCCAGAGTGACGGGAGAGGAATAAGGACTGCAGGATTCTTTAATAAGTTTAGCTTCCAGTAATTCTTGTATTTGTTTTTGAATTTCTTCATTGTCCCTAGAAGATGCACGGTAAGGTCGAAGCGAGATAGGAAGTTCCGAGGTGAGAGTTACCCGCTAAGGTTCCCATCTGACTCTACCTACATCATATCTATTGCGTGCAAAAATATCCTTGAACTCGCTTAGAAGCCCTTCCAACTGTGAGTTCTCTTCAGTAGTACAATGACTAAAACTTTTGTCATCATAATCCGAGAGAATTTGAGTATCAAGATAACATTGTCCTTGTTGCGACAAAATTTCTTGATTTGATTTGGAAGGAGAACGAAGCGGCTTCTTGCAATTCATATCATCCGTTAAAGTTAAAGTATGGTTAAATGAGTTTTCCTGAGAAATTTGATTGAAAATATTTTGATCATGCTTAAGAATGACTCCATCCTGAGTCAGAATATTCGAGAAAAAGTCCATCGATATATGGAATTTTTGTAATTCTGGAGTTCCCAGTATCGCATATGGCAAGAATGACCTAACTAGGTATAAGGTGCTATTTTGCCTGATATTTCCTATTTTGAGGGGTACGTGAAGTTTTTCAGAAATCTGAACTTGTCCTTGGGTTTGATTAACATTAAGAGGATGACAGCTTTGAATAGACGTCATATCCAAAGCTGCAACTAAGTTTTCTGGAATAAGGGAAAGGGTACTTCCGCTATCCAATAGAAATGGTATTTGAACCTCATGACAAGTTTCTGAATACGTATGATTATCGTAATTCCCATATCTGAGGTACCCCGGGACTATAAACCGTCATAAAGCATTATGGGGTATTCCTTGATCAGGGGAATACCCATGGGCATTTTGTGATGGAAACTGATTACTATGGGTTGCCAAATCGGGATTCATTGTTGTCCCTGTATTGCCCTGGACATCATATTTATGGAGTAAAGTATGATGTCTTCGATGGCAATTTTTACAGTTCATCTTGGAGGGACATTTATTTGAAAAGCGGCCACCACGCAAACAATTGATACATAGTTTGTTTAGTTGGATAGTTCTCCAACGGTTATCTATGGACATATTCGTTAATTTTCTGCAGGCATGGGTGGCATGCGACTCAAGGCAAACCCCGCATTTAGTATTTTCTTGACTTTTGGGGAATTTATATCTATCGGAAGAATTTCGGGAATTTACATTTCTTAAATCTATTTTAGTTGGATTCTCCAACGCTAGCATACTTTTGGCATGAGTCTCTAAAAATTTTAAAAATTCCGTGAGACTAGGCATATCATTATGAGTAAGAGAGAGCTCCCATCGTTCTTTTAGATTATCATTTAGTTTTTGAATTATAGTATAAATTATGTTATCCACCAAAGCATTTTGAGTCAAATTCAAAGACTCTAGAATTCGAAGTGACTCATTACAAGTATCTATTATGTCAAAAATAGCTTTAGAGGAAGAGGGGCAATTTTTCATGTTTTTTAAATTGTATAACTTACTTATTTGTGCTATGGCTAAATCTCTAGTTTTATCATAGCGAGCGCAGAGAGTGTCCCATGCATTTTTATAATTGGCTTCCGAGAGAGGAAATCCAGAAATTAATTTATGAGCAGGACCCTTTACACTAGCCAGTAGATATTGCAATTTTGAGACGCCCCCCAACTCCAAATTTTGATCTATAGTTGTAAGAAAAATCTCTTTAAAAGAAAGCCATTGATCAGCTTCTCCGTGAAAAGGTTTTAATTCAAATTTTGGAAGATTAACAGTTTTTACACAAACATTACCTGTAGTTTTATTTAGACTTTCTGAACCACCCTCGTGAATGTTTAAACTTTTAGTTAACTTATTGCGTGAGGTATTTATTGCTATGTTTAAATTATCCAATTTAAATGCAATCTCATCATATTCATCTATTATAGACTGATTTTCCGATGCATCGCTCTGAAGAATGGCATTTTCATGGAGTTTATTTAATTCGGTTTCAATATCCCGAACCAGTTTACCATATAAATCTAACTCTTCAAGAGTTACAGTTTCATTATCAATTTTGGGATTTATAATATTTTTTATGCGAGTGATTTTTCCCTTAAGAACAGTTTTTTGTTTTTTAATAGCTTCCATTTTTAATTAATTTTATGACAACTTCCTAAAAATCTAAATATAAACAAATTCTAAATGATCTTCAAAAAAAAATAATAATAATATCAACATAATACAAGCATCTGCATAGAATTGTGAAATGAAATAAATAAAAAGAATTATTTATATAAAATAATTAGACGTAAATATGGATATCCATTTTTTCTTTCAATTTAAAATATAATTACACCTTAAAACCATGGTTTGTAGAAGTAATAAAAACAATAACACTAGAGATATATTACTTACCTTAATCAATTAGTTTTATAATCAAGGAATTAGGGAAAAAAACATGTGCACTAATATAAACAAATAAATAAATAAATAAATAAATAAAATAGTGTACACTTGTGAGCTCACATATTATAAATTAAATATTCTTTTAATCATAAATCACTGTACCGCCCTTTGAGTATAAATCATGTAGTAGATGTCGAATATATTCACGCAATCTCTCATGAGATCATAATCACAGACCAAAAACTGCTGTCACATATATTGTTGTCGTATATTCTCTTTTTGAAACGCAAGAGAAGCAGAAAGAAAAAAAAACATAGATCACAAACATCTTGAGTATCAGTTTCACCCGGTCATCGGAGCGCTTTGACTGATTTATGGCACTACGGAGGATGAACGATCAACACACAACTGCATGCCCCGTTCAGGCAGAAAAATCGCTCTGGTAAGGTGTGAAGAATGGCAGAAAAATAGCATCCTAGTATTCCACGATACAACCCACTTTTTGGATGAAAATTCACGAATCCCGTGTTTCAAATCCGGCAAGACCCGACGAATGGTAGAAAAATATCTCAGTATCCCAACATGGAATACGCTTGCTGGATAACTCATGACGAGACGTTAACCCCTTTTCAGGGCCTCTTTCGATGTTTCGTGTCAGAATGACCGCTCTCTTTGCTATCCTTTGTGGGTCCGGTATTTTTAATAATGTCCATATTTCGTAGATTATTTTCCCGCACTAGGTATCATACTGCCGACTATGAAGAACTGTCGCGTTTTCATAAAACGACAGACTTCAAGGGGATGAGTTTTAATTAAGATTTATTTAAAACATAGCAAAGTATTTTCGCAAGTCTTTACATCATGAGTTCTGGAGACCAAGTGCGTAGATGTATAGAAATTTCTCATCTCCCGAGGGGGGTTACCAGTTAAAAAGGCCATGTGTTTTACTTAAATTAATACGATAAACTTAGGTTTCTTGTTGCCCTGTAAAACCCGTGATTATTAGTCATGGGGCCCGTATCCACATTGAGGGGCGATTTATTAAAAAAGTAATAAATAGGTCTGATTTTTTGTATTTTCTTACATATATTAACTATAATTATGATAAATGCATTATGTAAACAATATATTTAAATAATATATAAACTATTATGTATAATTATCATGCATTACATTAATGTATTAATTATTACATTATTTATTTATTTGTTTGTTTCTTATTTATTATTTAATTATATATTTATCTTTTTAATTTACTATGAGTTGATAGAATATCATTCTTTAAATATATATTTGTTAATGAGTAGATTTTTTAATATTTAATTTTATTTATTTATACAGTTATGTTTATTAATTTACTATCAATTATTACTATCAAATAGTATTTTTTTAATGAATTCTTGTTAGTGAAACTAATTTTAATTTAATTTTATTTATTTATACAATTATTTTTATTAATTTGCTATTAGTTAATAAAATATTATCATTTTTAAAATCAATTCTTGTAATTGAAACTAATTTTTAATATTTAATTTAATTTATTTTTACAATTATTTTTATTAATTTACTATCAGTTAATAAAATATATATTTATTTTTTAATCTATACTGATAAAAGAACAAAACGCTCTGTCTGTCTGTGTGTGTATCTGTGTGTGTGTCTGTGTGTGTGTCTGCGATGGCTAGCAAAATCTACAGCACGTACGAAGCTCAAAATTTTTTTGAGAGTAGCCCAATGTCTCTCCTGATGCACCTGAAGCTCAGAATTTCAAAATTCTATTTATTAACTGAGTAATTAATTAAATTCCAAATCTCACTCTCATAAAAAAATAGCCTTTTTTCGCTTTTTTTCTCTTTCATTTTCTTATGGTTGATTGGTTGCATAAAATTTTCGCAGAAATAATTAAAAAAGCTGGGACAGACCTTTAAAATTCATAGACTGGCAAACTGCCAGTTTAAACGAGCATTTTTTTTTAAATCACAGCTGCTGTACACCATGGAGTAAAAGATAGGTGGAGGCAGGCACGTAGCCAGGGAGGGGGCTAAGGGGGCTGAAGCCCCTCCCGAAAGTTTGAAAACACAAAATTATATGTATGATAAAAAATAAGTTTGGTTTGTTTTTATCTTCCATTACATTAAAACCTATTGCATTTTTAGCTGTAAAAATATCCTTTTATTCAATTACATTTACGGTAATCCTTCATTATATCGGTTATTTAGATATATTGTTTTTTTAATAGGTATGTACCTCTAAAAATATAAATTCTTTTTAAAAAGTAATTTCATTTACTGTCTTTATGCGCAGTAAAATTCGATTAAGTGTACTTTCTTATTATTAATTTGACTAACAAGGAAGGTCTCCATTGGGGGCATACTCAGAATTTTTTGAAAAAAATACGAATTAAACTACTCATGTAGGTAATAAAGGATCAGTGAAAATTAGCGGCGGAATTACATTATACGATACGTAAAAATATGAAATAGTTTGGAATAATTGGCGTGAAAAGCTGAAAGCGACGAGGGATTTGGCGAGCAGTGCGTTTCCTCGCCAAAAGCAGACGATTTTAACGAATCTGAAAATTGATTTTAATTGACTTCACTGTTAAAAATCTGCAGCATTTATTGCAACGTCACTCCACTACTTTTATAGAATATCTCTCTTCTGACCAATGAGAATGCTCCATAGCACGGTAAATTGACGTGTCATACACTGTTAAAAATCTGCTGCATTTTGTTGCAACGCACTCCACCGCTTGTATATAATATCTCTATTTCAACCAATGAGAAAGCTCCATTTCACGACCAAGTAACCGTTTTCTATACAAGCAAGGGAGTGCGTTGCAACAAAATGCAGCAGATTTTTAACAGTGTATTTTTCAATTTGGAACAATTTTAATCATTTTAAATTGTGTTTTAAATGATAAAATATATTAATTCCATTTTATTATAAGTACATATAAACGTGTATGACAAAATTACACTTAAAGTAAAGTAAAAATGCAAAACTAAAATTACTTAGACTAAACTTATTTAAATAAATTGAACATAGAAAGTTTTTTCTTTAAAAAGTATTCGAAGCGTATTTTTCAAAATTTCGTTTTTTCGCCAACCGGAGATAAATCGCCAAATAAACGAAATTTTTATTATTTTTTCACGGACGTTATAAGGAGATTCCGCCGAAATTTTTTTTATAAACATATATAACTATATGAGAAGAACATTCCGTAATTTTTTCAGATTTTTCTGAGTATGCCCGTATGGAGACCTTCCTTGTAAGAAAAATTATGTATAACACGCATACGGCATAAGAAAGGTCAGGAAAAATTAGGAAGACTATTTTCTACATGTTTCAGTAATTGGAAAAAGGCTAAAATGTTTTTCTTTAAACATATACAATTAGATTATCACAAACCGTATGCTATTTTAACAAACAAACTTTAGATTAATTTAGGAAAATAGAAATAAAATAATTTCATTGTTGAGTTTTCAAAGAGCTCCAAAAAAAAAAAAAAAAAAAAAAAAAAAAAGAAAGAAATTAGAGCAGCTCTTGGACTAATACTTGAAACAATCTTATTTTGTGCAGTACAAAATAGCCACTGACCACGATGACGATCCTCTAACTTTAGAGAAATTGGTATAAAAAAGACTGTTAGCTAAGACTTCTTTCAAGTTTTGAGCAAAGTCTGGAGCGAATGAATTGAAACGAGAAATTATAAATATCCTTAGAAATGCTATTTACTTTACCCCCAGAAACTTTTAGGCATATTTGTTTTAGGCCAGAAATATTCTGGGATACAGTTACGTAAGTATTAATTATCCCTATAAGTGAAAATGAGTATTGCGAACTGTTTTAGCTTAATTGCTGATGAAACTATGGATATTTCAAGTGCATAACAGCTTGCCATTTGTGTTTGATATGTGAACTATTTAAAAATTCACAAAATCCAATATTCGGATTTTTTTTACGTTTTATTCCAATAAATGCCTTTTATTCCAAAAATTCAAGAAAAGTAATATTACAACATTGTGATGAACTATTTCTTGGCATGTATAAATACGTCGCATAGACGTATGACAAAGTAGCCAATAAGTTTGGTCATGTTAACGGGGTTGATTCTAGAATTCTTCAGAGTATCTAAAAATTAGATATGTCCTCTGTGAAAGACACTGGTTAAATCTTGCCTTGTCCAACAGCATGCTGATTCCCGTGATTCGAAAATATCATGACTTGTTAAAGCAACGACAAAAGTTTTGAAAATTCACATGAAGGCAAATTTAGCGCTTCAAGAAGCAATTGCATCATATATCATAGAAAACAAAAGAAAATGACTTCTCCGCATTTGTGATACAAATTTAATCGAGAGGCATGAAAGCATATTGACTATTGTTGAGCTACTTAAATACTACATTTCTATTAGCCCAGAAAATATTTCGAAAGACAAATGGAAGATTTTTTCAACAGCTGGAAATTTTTTGGCAGTCAGGAAGAAGAATCATTTTCTAATAAGCTTGTCTGTTTGTCTAACTTGTCTTTCTGTCTGACAGTCATAGTGAGTAAAAAAAAAAATCTTGTTATATAATATTGGCTGTAACCCATGCTAAAAGTGCCTAATTGTTTTACATAAATATGCTGAAAAATGAATTTTTTTATGAGATTTTATTGTGTATCAAAACTTCGGAAAAACATCTTCTAAACTGAAATAAAGATCCCAAGACTAATATTTAGACAGACAACAGGTACAAATCCTCAAATTACATCCACTGACAAATATTACAATATCACGGTCTTATTTCCCCATGTAGAAAGTCTTATTCAAAATTTAATTTATCGATTCCTTTCGAATAAAGACATTCTAAGAGATTCCCAGTTACATCTTCAAGATATGCTTCACTGGATAAATCAAGCAAATTAGAGAATCCCATGCAATATTTTCAGGATAGAGTGTCAATTTAGCAAGTGAAAGCTGAATATGAATTAGGTTGCAAACAAATTGCTAATGTTGACACCAACACAGAGGTTTTTAAAGATTTAGTACTGTAATGTGACGTATTACAATAAAATCAAACAGTTGCTGACAGTTTTGGCTGAAAGCTGAGTAAGAACAGTCAGTGCTGAAAGTTATTTTTCGGCAAAGAAAATAATTAAATCTTTGACTCAAAGCTTTATGGTCGATGACAGATTGAGAAGCTTTCCAATAATTTCCATTCATTGGGAAATTACAGAAAATCTTGATAAGCAATCAGCATCATGGCTAAGAAGGAATTATGATGATTGCTTCTGTTGCGCTAGTAAAAAATTTTGAATTCAGGGGGTGTCCCGGGGGTGTCATTCCCCCTCCCCCGAAGCAATGTGATGTCCCCCCCCCCAGAAAATTGGTGATTATGTGTTTTCTATGGTCAAAAAGTACAATTTCCTCCCGGAACACTATAATGTCCCCCCGGAGCCCCAAAAATCCCTCCCGGAGAAAAGTGCTTGAATTCAACACTGCTAGTAAATTTATTGCTCCAAGAATATAATTTATAATTATTATAATCAGAGAATTTGAAGTACAAACACAATTTTTATGATTACATATTACTGTAGCAATTAATTTTTCTTTCATAAAATAATGTTTGTAATTTATTTCATTTACGGATCAATAGTTTCAAGACCTCGCACTCATTATGTCAGATTCTCTCACGTTAACATTAATCCTGTGTTTTAAATCAATACATATTACTTGTTAGCAATGCAATATTTTGCAACTTTTTTTCATAGGATACTTGAAGATCATCTCAAATATTGTTAGTTTGCATTTTAAGTTTCGCAGAAAATTTATCCAAAAAACTCTCCGGTTTCCGATCAGGTTTGGAAATTGAAAATGCTCTTAAAAGTTAAAAATTGCAACAGAAATTGAAAAAAATTAAATATGAAATAACAATATTTAACATAGTTAACAAGTATCCTATGTAAAAACGCACATTAGGATAAGCCTACATTATTTTTAAATTTTTTACTGAATATTATTCAAATTATTTTTGTTAGAATAGAAAAAATTCCAAAATTGAGCCCCTCCCGAAAGAAAATCCTGGCAACGGGCCTGGGTGGAGGCGAAGTAAACCGAAAAAAAGGTTTGCAATATTAAATCATTTATCGCTGAAATTTTAATGTCTCAAACAAAAGCACGAGGAAGGAATTTTGCATTAATAAAACGAATAGAAAGAAATGAATTACAGCTGAAGCATATAACGAAGAAATAGTAATTTTTTAAAATGGTTTTTTTCTATTATATTATTTAGGTTAAAGTTAGGTTAAAGTTAAATTGCATTTATGTTATGGTTAGAATAAGGATATGTTACAATAAAGTGAAGGCTAGGTTACATTTCTGCTATATTTAATTTACGGTAGAGTACTGTTAAGTCGCTGTTAGGTTACAGACAGGTTCTGGTTATGGTACAAAAGTTTAAGGTTATGAATTTATACACAGAGTGAACATTACGCAAGATTTGATTAAAAATAACACTTACTTTTGTAAAATAGCTCTGAAATTATAATACTATATACCAATCTTTTAGCTACCATCGTGTATCGATTTCCTTCATGGTATACTCGGATTTAAGAGTGATATAATTAGTTTGAAATTCAAAATATTTCACTTGGGATTTGTATGCGAAAATAATAATTAGTTACGTGACTTAACAGTGATTTTTACGGGTAAATATCAACTTTTTAACACGAAAATCATGCAATCGTTGGATACATATTCCCTCTCGCGTTTTTCATTGCTCATTTTGAGTATTTTTAGAGCTTAATATTAGTTGTTGTTTCTAAAACCGATTTCTCACACAGTCCTTGGCTATGTATTTCAGACAATGCATTTCTGCTTGTAACGAGTTAATGATAAAATCATTCAAATTTCAAGTTCGTTTAATATTGTTAATACGGATCCGGGCAACGCCGGGCGGATCAGCTAGTTTTTTAATAATTTATTAGAACAGAAAAAATACATTCTTCATTACTACTTTATTTTTAGCACATATTTATTAAGTTTAATATCTATCAGTCCCTTGTCACTTTTTTGCTGCGTCACATTTTTTCAGCATTTGTTTTTTCTGTTACTTTTTTCCATTTATCACATAGATGATGCATTAATTCAAGTAATATATGATAAACAAACCTCTTGAGATCGCCAGTAAGGCGCTAAAGCCGCCTCTGTGGTCGCCAAGAAGCAGGGATGTAACCGCAGTGTGCCTAAATATGGCGGTGATGCTCCGGCCCATAATTCTAGAGGCTCTAGTTTCAACATGATGTGGTCGCTCCGCATAAAGCATCAAACGTCTGTGTGTATTTGGCACCATAGTAAATTGCACTGCAGTAAATTTCGGCATTTGATGCTTTCATTTTTTAAAATAGGTTATATTGTGATATGATAATAAATTGATATTTAATTTTCAGTTGAATTTCAACATATCATTCTTCGCTTTGTATACGACCCTTAATAGTCGGCTCAAATTTTTAGTTATAATTATCTTCTTTGGTGATACCCCGATTTGGTGATACTGGCTAAATGTGGTTTTTCACTAAAAAGACCATTATACTCTGATTTTAAACTCAAATTGCTTTAATTCATTTGGTAACTGCTCTCTCAGTGAAAGATCAAAATCATGTGCAAAAATCTCATACTTTAAAATTTAATAACTGGGTCAATTTTTGTAGTACATAAATCAAAATTTTTGTTTTATACATGTTGTGATGTATGTAAACTTTTACTAAATAACCCATAAGATAATATTTAGTAAATATTACTGTATAGATTGGGGGACCGTATAAAATGTTAGATTTCGTACTTTTTATGGAATTGATTTTTTACTTTTATACACAACATGAATATTTAATTCATTTAAAACGTTTGGAACTATATGTCTATGACTAATGGTTGAGAAATTAAAGATCAGCGATAGATAACATATTCATCCTGATTACATTCCCATATAATCCAGAAACCTTTTCTCTCTTCAGGGACTTTATTTACATTAGTTATCAAAATCTATAAGCATTCAGACGAGTTAAATTATTTTTAAAATAAAATAAAATCTGCATATTTATTGATCAGAACATGAAAATGCTTGTGGATTTTTCTGAAGATTTTATAACTAAATATAAATATTTTTGCACGAAAATTACACGTATGTCTATTTATAAGAATTTTAAAGAGTTTGGACTAAAAGAATAATTTTGTATTTAATAATAAATAAATCGCGATGAAAAAAAGGGAGAATAAATCTCTTAGCCAACACAAGGTTGCTCGATGTTCGCTGTTGATAACAGTGTGTGTATGTGCGTGTGTGTGGGGGGGGGGGAGTTCCTTATTCTAGGTAAGTTTGGATAGATGTTCTTTCAAAATCATAAAATCATACACAGAAGCAATGGGGGTACATATATTATTATGGTGAAGCCATATAATTGTATTTTATTTTTTGTTAAAAATTAATCCATTTTATAAATTTATTTTCGTTTCCTCTGTTATATACCAGCATTTAAAAAGTATATTTCTTGTTTCTAATTAAAGCACAATTATTATACCCATATAAATATTCTTTAACGCTATTTTATGGCATAAACGATTATTTATTACAAATTTATTTAGGTAATCTAAAAAATTCAAACATTAATTTAACTTATTCGGTGTCCGCTATTACCATTAAAAAGCCCATAATATAAAATTTCTCATCTGCTTGCAAATGAATATTTAACATTAATTATGCGAACCGTTAGAGTTTAAAATAAGTAAGGATAGGTTTGCTTTCTATTTTGCTTTTTTAATTGCTAGCCAAACCTTTTCCGCGTTTTTCTTGTTTAAATTTTTATACAAATTCCTCATTAACAGCTAAGCTTAAGACTGGCGTTTGGTATGTATTAACTTATTTTAGACGGTCATTTATGATCTTAACTTGTGATTAGAAGCAGGTAAAAAGTTTCGCTGGGAGTACGAAGACCCCTACTAATTTTACATCTTTGCCTTCTATTTCGTATAAGAGTGATTCTCAAAATAGGGGACAATTTATGTCTTTCGGCATACAAAAAACTGGTCGTTGGGGGCCACCGTAATACTTACCCATCATGGATATGTATATGAAAATAAAACATGTGAAACTATTTATACAATGCATTGCAATTCATAAACAAAATTTAAATATTCTTAATATACATAGTAATGCTATATTAAAGAACTGCTGATGTACCAATTTCAACAAATTATATAAAACGCCAAACTACTCAAGTAGTACCGAACTGCGTAAAAGAAACATCCTTATAACTCCAAAAATAATAATTCTATTAACTAACAATTAACTGCGTCGGATTAAGCGTTTCATTTCCAATTAAAATATACTTCTGAATTGAAATTTGAATGAAATACACGGTTATGAAAAATCGAAGAATGTGGAAAACAAGATTACAAATATCTCGGCAACTAATAATCCGAACGACTTCATTTTATATGCAAAATGCGTGTTATTTTATTGCCTTTTACGTCCATTTCTTAGAACAAAAAAATTCGAAAATTTTTATATACCTTTCATCAGAACGAATTTTTCGAGAGTCCGAAAAAAATAGTTCCGGATAATCGAGGTTGCTGATATTAAATAGGGTTCGTCCCATTCTTATATACTAATTACATACAAAATTTCAAGTCTCTATCTCAATTTGTTCGGGAGATAGAGCGTTTACAGACAGACAGACAGATAGACAGACAGACAGACAGACAGACATACAGACAGACAGACGGACGGCAAATTTTTTTTCTAAAAATATGTTTTTCGGAATCTCCACTATCTAAAACGTGTAAATCCGTCAAAATTTTTTTTTCGATTTTCAAAAAGATTGCAAGACTTACCCTATACTACGTATGATGGGTAAGTAAAATTGAGAGGTTTTCTGTCATGTTCTTATATTTAGATATGTTTGTCTTAATGTTATTCATTATTTGCACTCAAGAATTACTCACTTTTTAGTTAAAAACACCTTAAAATAACAGAATAAATGTTCAAAATGTCATTAGCATGGATGTCCACAGCAGCTGGGCCTTGTATATACTAGCTTTTTCAAGAGTTAATATCATGTTTATATAAAATAAGCTTTTTAAGAAAAAAATATCAACCGACTTCAAAAAAGCGCTAAAAAGAATTAAATAATTCTTTAAAGTTCTCTAAGGCCAAAACGTTATCCAATAAGCACACATCGGATATTAGATACCGGCATAAAAAACGGTTAAATTTAATATGTATAATTTAATGTCCACCAAACATAGATTTTAGAGATAATATTATTTTACAAGAGATGAATTGACATATTTATGATTTATTTTATGAATATATACATATAAAAAGTAATGAATTACATTTTTAAGTTAGTGCCAAACAATCACAATCGATAATGATTATCCCCATTTTAATTATGGCACTAGGTATAATTTAGCTACAATTCTTAATATACATCAAATAGAGTTTGGCACCAACTTCAAAAAGTAATTCATTACTTTTTATATGTATATATTCATAAAATAAATGATAAATATGTCAATTCATCTCTTGTAAAATAATATTATCTCTAAAATCTATGTTTGGTGGACATTAAATTATACATATTAAATTTAACCGTTTTTTATGCCGGTATCTAATATCCGATGTGTGCTTATTGGATAACGTTTTGGCCTTAGAGAACTTTAAAGAATTATTTAATTCTTTTTAGCGCTTTTTTGAAGTCGGTTGATATTTTTTTCTTAAAAAGCTTATTTTATTTCCTACTTTTTAGTTATGCATACCGTAATACATAATTATGTGTACTGGCACACGATAGCTCTTTGCAATGCAATATTAATGTACGCACTTTGCTAAGTTCTGATGTATTCAGTTTACTTGTCACTGTTTGATTGTCAACTTTTCTGAAACCACTTACAATATCGGTTAGTATCGTTGTGAATCTTAAGATTTTTTTTGTATGGTAACTTCTTCAGACAAGATCTGCCACTTCGAAAAGCTACCGCATTTATGAAATCTTAGTCTGCATCGAATCCTACGGTCATCGAAAGTGGCTTTCAAAAGGTGACAATCCATCAAGTAAAGTGTCCTTATACATAAGAGCGCGACATAGTGCTTCCATATATGAGCAAAATGACTTCATATATTAATGTATAGTAAAATGCTTTTCTAGTGTAGTCAGTCAAAAGTACTCCCCCTTCACTCAGAAAAAGGAAAAAGAAAGATTTTAGCAAAAATCGCACTATGCTTCAATCGATAAAGAGCAACACTCTAATACCTATACAGGTAGTAATGGCATCAGAAATGAGCAGTGGCAATTCGACGAGGAATCTGAAACTCATAACCGATACCTGGCTGCCTCTATAAGAGAGTGACAGCATTTCATTCCCAAATATTTCTTTTACAGACGCTTTTGTCCCAACTACACTGTTAAAAATTTGAAACTTTTGCTGTACACTGTTAAAAATCTGCTGCATTTTGCTGCAACGCACTCCCCTGCTTGTATAGAAAACGGTTACTTGGCCGTGAAATGGCGCTTTCTCATTGGTTGGAATAGAGATATTATATACAAGTGGTGGAGGGCGTTGCAGCAAAATGCAGCAGATTTTTAACAGTGTACACTGTTAAAAATCTGCTGCATTTTTTTGCTACGCACTCCAGCGCTTGTATAGAAAACGGTTACTTGACTGTATTAAGGAGCATTCTCAAAGGTCGCAGTAGAGACATTATATACAAGCGGCGGAGTGCGTTGCAACAAAATGCAGCAGATTTTTAACAGTGTATCATCACTTCACCACTTATATAGAAAAAGATTAGTTAAATGCATTATGAAGGATTCTCATTGATAAAAGTAAAGATATTCTATAAAAGCGATGGAGTGATGATGCAGCAAAAGTTGCAAATTTTTAACAGTGCATTGCATTGCCAGGCATTTTTTCATTATGGAATTTGATGATGATGATTTCCTGGAAGAATTAGATTGTACTCGTATGAGAAGTTAACAAGGTTGACGAAAATTGCCCGCTCAACAAGATGCTTGGTGACTCGTTTTTGTCCAGAATCGTTTCAACCAATTATATACTGTGCTACATGTGTCATATTCATATCGAGGGAACCTACACTGTAAAAAATTTGATACTTTTGCTATATCATCACTCTATTGCTTTTATAGAAAACGATTACTTCACCCAATTACGAAGTATTCTCATGGGTCAAAAGAGAGATATTCTACAAAAGCAGGGCAGTGACGATGCAGCAAAAGGGTCACATTTTTTACAGTGACACTGTAATCGGAAATGAGCGGTGGCGTATTCGATGAGTAATCTGAAACTCATTACCTACATCTGGCTGCCTCTATAAGAGAGTGACAGCATTTGATTCGGAAATATTTCTTTTTACAAACGCTTTGGTCCCAATTACACTATAAAAACTTTGAGCCTTTTGCTGCATCATCAGTCCACCGCTTTTATAGAAAACGATTACTTCACTGTGTTACGGAGCATTCTTATTGGTCATAAAGACATATTCAATAAAAGTTGTTGTGTGACGCTGCAGCAAATGGGTCAAATTTTTAACAATGTATCATGGAGCATTCTCATGCGTCAAAGGAGAGATATTCTATAAAAGCGGGGGAGTGACAATACAACAAAAGGATCAAAATTTTTACAGTGTACACTGTAAAAAATTTGGCCCTTTTGCTGCATCGTCAATCCACCGCCTTTATAGAAAACGATTACTTCGGCCTATCGTGCAGAATATTCATGGGTCAAGAGAGAGATATTCTTTAAAAACGGGGGAGTGATTATGCAGAAAAAGGGTCAATTTTTTTACAGTGTACACTGTTAATAAATGTGAACCTTGTTCAGTTAGGATTTCACATTTTGAAAAGATCGTGTGTCTATGTAAGTGTAACTTAAAAACATGAAATATGAACGTTTCTAATTGGTCGATTGCTTCTAAAAGATATTGAATTTTAATGTTTTAATTTTTTAAAAAGTTCTAATCAACAGATTTTTATGAAATTTGAATGGGACCACATGAGTCCCATACGCTTTCAAACAAAAAAAGAATTATCAAAATCGGTTTATATTTACGAAAGTTATGCGTGAACAACAAATACATACAGGTCGAAATCATAACCTCCTCCTTGAAGTCGGTTAAAAAATAAAAAGGAAGATATTATCAAAATCACACCATGATTCAACATGCGTCTATATGAAAGTAGTAATATTTGAAGTTAAGAATGTTCTTTGATAAACGCGGTTTTCCAAAGTACAGAAAATTTAAGAATTTTTATTCCAGAACTTGGCGGTAGTCGCCTGAACGAATTTGTTTTATGGGTGAAAGAAGTTAACTCGCTTAACTTTAATGGTAAGCTTATCAAAATATTTCGTCATTTATATTTGTCCAAATGTAAATCTAGCACATAGCAATGTACTTTAATCACTTTGTGAATCCGGCATAACAAGCACCCTGATTTACAGACACTCTTGCTTTAGCGTGTAAGGCTCTTTAGAGATGAATTTTCAGCTTTTCGATATCGAATTCTCATGTCTGGATCGATGTGGATCTTTCACTTTGGTGGATACGAGAATTGTTCCAGCTAAGATTTCGTACTTTGAAAAAAAAACTAGCATCTCTGCAACAGTGGTTAGGATCGAGAATGATTGTTCGCTGTTAAGCAAAACAAGATTGACCAATCATAAGCCTTTATTTTTAAGAACTTTTCATTGTTCGAAGGAGAGAGTCTGGATTACATGGAGTGAAAATTTGCTATCGACACTGTAAAAAATTTGACCCTTTTGCTGCATAGTTACTCCATCTCTTTTATAGAATTTCTTTGTTTTGACCAATGAGAATGCTCCATAATAGAGCGAAGTAATCGTTTCCTATAAAAGCGATGGAGTGACGATGCAGCAAAAGGGTTCAATTTTTTACAATGCAAGCAGTGCTAAAAATTTGTATCCTTTAAATGTGCAACGATACTACTGAATTCCAAAGTGTCGATCACAGCGACATCTGCGGCATTTTCGTGATACATTATCTAGACTCGCAATAATTCTTGCATTTTTAGAAAATGTCCTGCAGATGTCGTTTCTATCTTTAAATTTCATTAGCATTGTTGCACATTTAACGAACAGAACATTTTAGCGCTTATTTTAAGTATTAAAGAGGGCGTGTTCACCACAACTTACCGGTTACTTACCGACCACTTACCGATTGTAGACAAATACGAAATGAAAATCAAAGCAAAGTGTGACGTCAGCTACAATTCAACAGAATAGTTTTCATTGCTGCCACAGTTTGCTTTTGTACTGCCCTACAATCGATCGGTAACATTGGTTACTTTTGTAAGTTGCTCTGAACACGCCCTGAGATAGCCGATTTCCACACTATATCCCCTAGATGCTATATTTCCGGTTTCTTGCATAAGAGAACTTGTCCGGAATCCAGGTAGAATTCGCGCTGTTAGCGAAACCAGATTAACGAATCAGAAGCCTGAATTTTAGCAAATTTTTCAATGTTTTAAATAAATTTTCTTGTTAATAAATCTCGTTTCGCAAACAGCGCAAAATTTATGTGAATCCTGGCCCTCGTCCAGTTAGGATTTTGCACTATGAACACTGTTAAAAATTTGAAACTTTTACTTTATCGTCTATCCATCGCTTTTATAGAAAATGATTACTTCATTGTATTATGGTGAATTCTCATTGGTCAAAATGGAGATATTCCATAAAAGCGGTGGAGTGATGATGCAGCAAAAACTTCAAACTTTTAACAGTGAAAATATTGTGTGTCTATGTAAGTGTAATATGAAAGCATGCAAAAGGAACACTTCTAATTGGTCGATTGCTTCAAAATGAGTTTGAAATTTAAAGTTTTTATTTTTAAAAAAGTTCTAATTATCGGATTTTTATGAAATTCGAATGGGACCACATGGGCCTCATACGCTTTCAAACAAAAAAAGAATTATCAAAATCGGTTCATATTTGCAAAAGTTATGGGTGAACAACAAATACATACAGGTCGAAATCATAACCTCCTCTTTGAAGTCGGTTAAAAATTAAACAAATGTTATTCTTTCTTTAAATTAATCAAGGAGAGGATTTATCCAATAAATTTCTTTTTAAAAATAAAATTATAGTACATAAAAAAAGAATTAAAGTTTGTCCTCCATATTCTATTTTCAAAACAAGGTCATACTATAACAGCTGGTTATTAATCAAAATTTCATTTTCACATATGACAATAGTTTGAAAATATAAAGTTTCCCTAAGGCAACAAGTAGCCATTTTATCCCAGCATGAAAATAGAAGCATGTATTGTATTTTAAGAATAGAAGTTGAATATTAGGGGCGTACATCAATTGTATGTCATTAGAATGGATAATAATTTTCATGTTTATTTTGTAATTAAAATTTTTATTTTACTTTTTTGCATAGGATTTTTGTGTTTTAAAAAGCCCCAGAAAGGACTATTGCATTGTGATTATATTATGGCTCATAATCTTATTTAAATTAAAATTTGTCATTAGCATGGACAAATATCAGTGTCATTAGCATGGGTTTTCTGTCCATGCTAAAGATTCCTATGTGCATAAATGTAACCATTGCTTATATTGTATCTTTTATAAAGTTTAATTTTACATATAAATTTAGGTATTACATTTATTATCCCTAAAATATGCATTAAATCTGTCAGAAAATTACTGATGAGAGCTTCTTACATTGTTAGTGTCAGAATGCTGCTCATGTAAACAAAGTTTGCTCTTTGGTAATGTTTTTATTCTTCTTATATGTATATATGTAAAAATGGAAACCATTTGCTGAAAAGGAAGGCTAATAAATTAAAAAAAAATATTTAAACAGGAAGAAAATAAAAATTTCTTAATATATTTATTCCATGCAACTTGTTTTGTCATTAGCATGGCTCAAAAAATACTAATTATTTTTTTAAGTTAATTTTTAAATATTTAGCTCTGCTGACTACATGTAAAGTATACCTAATACTATATTAACAACACCTATTTTTTTCAGAAATTTTGCTAACAGTAATTTTTTTAAGATTTTACTTTTGAAATTGTCTCCTATTTTGAGAATCACCCATAATAATAAAAAAAAATCATGGAAAGATTTCTGAAGTATTGCCTGATAAACAGACACAGGGAACTGATTATTATAACTGGTGTTTGCTATGGATTACAACATATATATACTTAATGAAATTATGCAAACGATCTCTGCTCCATAACTCTAAATTTTCCCACTATAATTATATTTATTTGAAAATGTTTTTGTTTAAAAAATCATTCAATATTGATATCGTTACATTTAACGTTAGTTTTTACTTGTCCTGGTACGCCGTGTGGATCAGTTAATAAATAATATATTAGTTTGCTTCACAAGAATTTATAAGAATAAAAAATTGTTTTATATTACTTTTTTTTGTTATATAAGATATTACAAACGATCAATTTCTTCAGACAAAATTATACATAATTAGTGTTTGATGTACAATAAATTATAAAAATTTCACCATTGCATACATAATATGACGATCAGTCTGATTTTTATATATGTAATGATTGTCAGTGTAATAGATCGATTTAATTTATATTTTTAATTTAAAAGGTCTCACAATTAAAAAAAATAAAGAATTTGAAAAACTTGCAAGCTTTTTTACAAAATATACAAAGCACATAAAAGAAAAATATTAGCTAAATTTCGCAAAATATTTTTAAAGAAAAGAAATTGGTATGTTATACTTTAATTTGTTTTATTTGTTTTATAAGGAATTCTAATCAAGCAATTTCTTAACTAAGCCTTGTTAATTGTAATGTTTGACACTCCAGAAATTATAAAAAGTTAATCCTTATATATCTGTTTTTAATGCTTGTTCACGGAAATTTCTATGCTTTAGTTCACTCTTTATTTCAAAATTTTCTGCTCATTAGTTTAATTATTTCTTCAAAGAATGTATGTTTTCCCTTCTGGGAAAATTATCAGTATTTTATTTTAAAAACAAATTCATTTCCATTATCGTATAAACCAATGAAAGGTCTTTATTATACAAAAATAATGAAAATGCGCCATTTTACTTTTGCGAAGATGTGGTTTAATTTTAAAAACAAAATTTATTGAGGTAATTTCCATAAATTAAAAGAAGCATAAATTATTCATTTAAAATAAATTAATCGAACAAATACTTTCTTTCCATTTTTTCAGTAATTACTTAAGTTTATTTAACATAGATGTAGCCAGATTTTTAAAAAGTAATACTATATATACATACAAGGTAGTAATTTATTCATGTAAGCGAAAATGTTTCCAGGTTCGGACTCGAACTCAAAACCTTTAACTGAGTTATCAATGCTCTTCTAATTGAGTTATCTGAACGGTAACCCAGTGAAAACAATATTTGTTCAGAAAAACCCTTTAATAATGACATCTGGCTACCAAATGATTGCTCTGGACGAATATTCTGTTGGTAGAATTGTTGTCCGGATAGCTCAACAGAACTGGGAATCAAAACAAAGATTCTGAGTTCAAGTCTCAGCCTAAATGTACATACAAAGTAGTATTTTTCTATCTTGTCGAATATGTGTCCAAACTGGGACTTGAACTAATAACCTTTGACTTAGTTGCCAATGTTCTTCCAATTGAGCTATTTGGACGTTATCTCCGTGAAAACAATATTTACTCCGAAAAATATTTTAGTAATGACATCTAGTGAACAAGTGTTTATTCTCGGCGAATATTCTATTGGTAGGGATGTCGTCTTGATATCTCAAGAACACTGGAAACTAAAGCAAAGGTTCTGGGTTCGAATCTGAGCCTAGACGTACATACGAGGTAGTAATTTTTCCCTCTGAGCAAAAATGTGCCCAGGATGAGACTTAACTCAGATATTTTCACTCAGTTGTCACTGTTGTTCCAAATGAACTAGAACTTCAACTGAACTGGATGATATCTCAATGGAAAAAACTTTCGTCCATAAAAATCCTTTAATAATGACATCTGGTGACCAAATGGTTGTTATGAAGGAATATTATGTTGGTAGGGATATCATTCGGATAGCTCACAAGCATTGAAAGGAATAACAAAGGTTATGTGTTCGAATATTTTCACGCAAATGGGATATTATAAAAAATATTTTTTAAAAAACCGAGCCTCAGGTTCATCAGGATCTGAATTGAATTACCATTGTCCAAATTTCTAGAGTATTACTTGCGTTAAATCTCGATAGCCATTGAAGAAACACAGACATACACGTAACCAGATTTTTTTTTACTAGTATAGACTAGATGATCCACAAAGCAATACCCGTGCCCGGAATAATAACCTCAAATAATCCTCAGATTTGAATAATTTGATATCATTAATCTATTTAGTATAATTTAAATTTTTTTAATGAAAATATATTCCACGAATATTGATATTTAGGAATAAAAGTGCTCGAAACAAAACATTTTGTTGTTTTTTCACGTTTCATAAGTTGGAAAAAAGTTTTTGTTGCAGAAATTTTTTCAATATTTTGTTGTTACATAAGGGTTTTGTTTCATTACGTATAAAAAAATTCGTGAGAAAATGTTGGTACCTAGTAATAAATATGTTTTCCTCTAGCTTTTTCATTTTTCACAGCGGGTGTTTTAGCAGAATAAAAAGCACTTATCGTCCAAAATCACCAAGTGTCTCATCCAAGATCTCTTTATAATTTCTTGATCAACTATGGAAATTTAGTGATGAAAACATGTACACAAGCAGCCCGAAACTGCACCGAAACAGCCCACGTTTTAAGGTTTCATCGAAAATTTCTTGGATTGTGCGTAGTTATGTAAATTTCATAAGAAATAACTCTCTATTACATTCTCTCCTATGCGGGAATTTCTGAAAAAAATTTCCAGATCTTCAGCGATCGTGAACTCTAGAATCCCAAAATACTCTTACGTAAAAAAATTATCTATCTATCTATCTATATATGTCATTTTTTTATGGACACAATTAATTCTACAATTTTGTACAAATCTCTTCCAAACTGATACATAAAGGCAAAAAATCTCGGTCAAGTTCGTTAGTGGAAAAAAAAATCGGATCAAGTGGGTGAAAGTAGGAAGGAATTTTGTAAAAACTGAAAAATCTCATAACGCCTTTAATATAATAGTTATAGAACCCTTTTAAAGTTTTTATTATTTATAGAAAAAGGGCTAAAACATTGTGTATGGTAGATTTCTGATAAAGAAAAAAAAGTGCTCGAGGGGAAAAAAGTAGTGTTTTAGGGAGAAAAAGGATTCTTAACTTCGCCAATTCCCAAGATATCAAATCCGGTTAAATTTATCGTAAATTATCTACAATTTTAGACTGAAAAGTTCTTGATACGGCATAATCTTACCACAAAAAAATACTACTACTACTACTGCTACTAATAATAATAATAATAGGTACTTACGTATTAACGCCACCGCAGTTACAGATTTGGCGATTTTTAATCTACACCTAAATTTTTTGCGACAAATCAAAAAATAAAACACTTTAAAATTCACAACGCTATATTTAAAAACAAAGTAACATATCGGATTTCGGTGTAAAATGGGCCGATATAGAGTCACTTCTGCTGCGGTGGCGTTAATACATAAGTACCTAATAATAATAATAATAATAATAATAATAATAATAATAATAATAATTAAAAAGTACACAATAAAGGTGTGGGGAGGTGTTTATGAAAAAAAAGATCCATAACTTTGTCAATTCACAAAATATTAAATATACATGAATTTCTTATAAATCTTTTTAACATTGTCTGCAGCTTTTATAATAACAAGTTTTTAATAGAAAAAATTTTAACAGTAGAAACAAATTAAATATTTATAGCTGTTAAGAAAATATTATCGTATTAAGGGTGTACTCGTATTAAGGGTAAACTGTTTATTTTCTGACTCATTTTTAAATTGATTTTTGTCTCTCAAACATATTCAGTGAGCGGGCTCTCTTACTGAGAAACTATGTAATGTGTTGTAATGGTCAATTATTTGATCGAGGCAGAATATATTTCAAACAAGTTGGAAATTGGAAGTGAAGCGTAGCAAATGAGGTGCGTTTGTACAATAACGAAGTTTTAAAAATATCACTGCCATGTATCAATCTCATAAAACTGTAAATAATTACCATTAAAATGCGCATCAAACAATATTCTCCTATACCATTATGCAATGGAATACTTTTGTGTGGCCTTGTAAATCAATAACAAATATTCTTTGCACCACAGATTATGCAAAATGTATATTATAATATGTACTTTATAGATGCATATCAGTTTTATTACGTTCGAATGAGTGTAACACCATTAAAATGCATTTGAAACATTTTCCCCCATTAACCGTAATGTAACGGAATACTTTTGATTGTCCCTGTTATTGAACTAAGCATCCGATTTTGATAAAATTTGAAATAACATGACAAAATTGTGTAATAATTATGTATTTAAAACTTCAAACGATTAAAATGCATTTGAAACTTTTTTCCCCATTGACCGTAATGTAACGGAATCCTTTTGATTGTCCCTGTAATTGAACTATGCATTCGATTTTCATAAAATTTGAAATGACTCGACAAAATTATGTAATAATTATGTATGTTAAATTTCAAACGATTCAGTTGGGTAGTTTTTGCGTTGTTATATGCGGACAGACAGACAGACGGACAGACAGGGAGACAGACGGACTGAACGACAACAATAGGTGCTACGTATTTACATAATTACGAACGCACCTAAAATGATCTTAATGTGTGCATTTTGGAGTAAAAAATGTTCTTTAAAAAATGAATCTGAAAATTTGTCAGAAAATATCGAGTTGCTGAGCGTAGAAAAATATTTTTAAAATATCGCTTTAATATGATACTGATAAAACCAGATCTTTTATAAAAATTTTAATTGAAAACTCGTCAAAAACGGTCAAATAAAATTGTTAAACTGGGTTTATCTCTAATTATGATTTAGTTTTTGATAATGATATTCAAACTTTGAAACATACCTGCGCCTGTAGACCGATCCAAAAGAGATATGCTTTTAAATCATTTTTACTTGTCTTAATACTTTGAAATTTTTGGAGGTCATGAAAAACTGTTCTGTAAAATACTCAAAAAAGATCATGTCAAAATTTCGGAATTTTTAGCAAGGAAAAAAAAAGATTATATTAGAAGACGCCTAATGATTTGCTGCGCAATTATTTGAAAGAGATAAAATTCGTATTTTCCAAAACTGATTGTATCGTCATAAAGACGAAGATGTCAGCTTTAAATAAACGTTTTTGCGAATCGGTACCTTTGAAACCGAGATGTGGGGACGCCTCGGAGAAGTGGGAATACGTCATTAATGAAAATGAACCTTTTGTAAGTGTCTTTCGAAGAGTAACAGGAAATATATTTCTTCAAATCAACTGCGAAATAAAAGACGTAAAAATACGAAAGTTAAGTGAACAGTACATGTTCTTTTCTTTCGAATCTTGAATGGTTCGATCGATGAGCTTTAAAATGGTTATAAAAAATTTAATACTTTTCTCCTATATGCTCAAGAAAACAGGAACTATGCTTGCGCTGACATGCTCGCCAATTTCTAGAAAAATGAATGTGTCTTCGATCAGTTTTTTATTAATAGCTTCGCTATTTACTAAAATAATTTTAAAAAGTATGAGACCAGACATATCAGGAAAAAGGTTGGACAATCTTCGCTATATTTTCAGGCTTCTATTCGTTGTAAATTTCGGTAGCCATTGCCGACAGACACACACGCACATAGACAGAGCGAAACATTTTTTATTTGTAAGTGTATATGAGTACATGGGTTTCAAAACTCGCCTTATACAAAATTAAAAAAAAATATGTTTCCTGTATCAGTCTATTCTATTGCAAACCTGCTCCTAAAAAACTCAAAAACCTAAAAGAAACCTAAATAGTTTTATCTTGTTTTTTTCTTTGGTCATTAATCATGGTAAAATCTTAATTTGCAACGAAAAACCATTGGACGCAGTTAAAGGTTTTCGCGATTTCTTGAAATTTAACTTTTTGGATAAAGCCACTTTCGAAAGTTACGTCCTCTTATATACAGGTCTGTCCAGAAAAATAATGATACTGAAGTTTTCGCGAACAAGCTGAAGACTAAATGGGCGGAGTTTGAGGACGATACGTGCGATGGGGCTGTCAACTACAGAGCCAGGTGGAAATCAGTTCGTCTTGAGTCTTTGCAGCGCACAGATAGATCATGGAGCAGCCATTTTTTTTAAAGTAGCGTTGGTTTTCAGAATGCAGCGGAATGCTGAATAGTGATATGCCAAAAAATTCTGTTTAAAACTAAAAAAGTAAACTTCTGAGACTCTTGCCATGTTACACGAAGCCTGTGAGAATAATTCTTTTTCCAAGGCTCAAGTGTTTAGGCAACACAAAACCTTCAAAAACGGAAAAGAGGAAGTCGATGACGAACAACGTTCTGGACGTCCATCATGTCCTCGAACTTCAGACAATATGGCTAAAATTAAAAGCTTCGATAGTCAGATGAGTGCCTGAACGATTGTGGTGACTTTGGGACCTACAAATTGATTGTGCATCAAATTGCCAGTTTGTGCGAAGATAGTTTCAACATATCCTTCAAAGTGCCTTAGTTCCTGGCAAAACACAGCTTCGCAATGTGGCTCCGTCGTCCCAATCTGTCCCCGCCTAAAGTCTTTCTATTCCTTAACGCTCTTGCCATCTACAGAAATAGCACAAAAACGTAACGCGCATTCTAAACAGCATTTCAGTTGAAGACTTTCAGGCGGGCATAAGTAGATGTCAGGGCCTATGGCAGCGGTGTATGAAGGCTTCTGTCCCGCAAAGTGCTTGCCCTTCCACAGGCGAAATTCTAAGGCTGCGGGCACATACAAAGTTTTTTTTGCGGTTCGCAGGCGGCGCCTTTTAAGTCCGCGGGCGGCACGTTTGATGTAAATGAGTTTTTCAGTTCAACTTCAATCCAAGAGTAGCACGGGAATCTTTCCCATAAGTAGGGTTAAGATAGTGATCTCCCCTAACCATTGTATCTCCCTCGTTTTCCATTGTCAGTAAACCGCAAGTGAGAGAAAAGAAAAGGGAGTTCCGGGAATAAAGTTTAACTTCAGAATAGTTATGCTTGCCCGGTCCTTTACGAGTTAATGCTATTCTTATGGGGGGGGGGGTTACTTTCTAATATCTGTTTGCATTTTGACAGTTTAATTTTTTTTCTTTAGACAGCATAGGTACATCTTCACATCGTTCATTGTTTACCTTTTCAATTTTGGTCGCAGATATTTTTTATAATGTTACGCTCACTTTCAAAAGTGAAAGTAACTTTATAAAATATATCTGCAACAACAACAAAAAAGTAAATATTAAGCGATGTAGAGATGCACCTCAGCTATTCAGCCCAAAAAATAAATAAACTAATAAATAAATAAAAATAAAATAAAATAAGGAACTTATTTAAAAGTATCGAAATGCAAATCAGATATTAGAAAATAACCTCCTCATAGAAATAGCATTACATTCTCAAGACTTCGCGTGATGGATACAGGAGCCTTAAGGCCCAAACACATATGACCACTTCTTGCGGTTAGGTGTCGGCTCGTTTGTTGTTGAGACATGATGTTTTTGATCTTTAATGAGTTTTGCAGGAAAGGGACGGTTGTCCGACAAAAGAAAAATCTTTCAGTCAAATATGGTGGATTACTTATCTTCCGATTATTTTGTTCATTTCCCTTTCGTTCTATTATGAAGAAGCCGCAAATGGATCCTATACAAAAGGCTCTTCCAAGAATTCAGTTGAACTGAAAGTATTGCAATCTGAATGAGCCTTAATGCAGGGGTAGGCTATTTTGAAAAACATCAAATGCCTGAAAAATTATCCTAAAAAAAAACGAATTTTATGAATTCAGTCTCATTACTATCTAGAAAGACCCTGCATATATGTATGTATCTTTGATTTTAAATTTAACATAAAAGAAAGGTACTACTTTAAAATTTCGCTATCTTTCTTTTCTTTTTCTTCTTTTTTTAATTTTTAAATACTACCTTTGACAACAAAGTTCGGTGAATAGTCCTGTAGCATTAAAGTAAATGAAATATTTACAAAAGTTATCATACGATCCTTTAAAATAGTCATCTCCTATAACTATGCACCGCTGAGATCTGCTGTGCATGTCCTGGGAAATTCGCAAGAAGTTTTCTTTTGGGATGAAGTTGAAAAGCTTCGTCACGTTTCGTTGGATGTCGGCAATAGGGTCAAATCTCTTTCAAAGAGAGTTTGAGTCGTGAAAATAGGAAGAAGTCTGAAGGTTTGATACCCGGCGAGAATGGTAGGTGTTCAATTTGCACCATCCCTCATGAATTTCTTTCGGTGTCTTGCAAAGCTTAAAACCAAACTTTAAACTGATCTTTTATTCGTTCATTTACCTGTTCTCAGTTAAGAACCAACACACTGAAGAAGCACTTGGTAAAGCACGTCTTACAAAGAACATAAACGACACTCAACTGGTGGGGGAAGATGGTCGACACTTACCTCTATGCTGGTGCGGCGTTTTGTTTCCCCAGTGTTGCCAGATCAGTCGTTCTGAACTAATTCACCGAACTTTATTGTCAGAGGTAGTATTTTGACAGACTGCTAGGTATTAAAATTTATATCACAGTTAAATTTAAACATTAGAAAAAACAATAAAATCTCTTGTTATTATACATTTTAATTATTATTGAAGAATGAAGTTTCGGAAAATATTTTTAACCAAGCAATAAAAGAAAGGCTTGATTGATTCAGAATAAATGATCAAGTACAGAACTTGCAGAATCTCAGATTGTAAACTTATTTGAAACATTTTTCATTGTAGGCAGAATGATTAATAGCTCATACAATATTTAATATAGATAAAATTTCTCAGTTTTGAAGTATCACATTTTTGAGAGTATGTTAATTGGCATTTCATTAGCTTTTGACAACATACCGGGTGTCCCAAAAATGACTGATGGATTTTAAAATTCAATAACTTGCAAACGGTGATAGCTATTTAAAAATTTTTTGCAGGAGAGTTATGTATAATGTCAGGAGTTTTTTGCACCGTAATGTTTTTTATTTTAGTTCGAATTTCAAACAATAGGTGGCGCTGACGGCGATTAAAGGCCAGGTGATCAAGGCTGAGTGAAGCGTCGACCTGGCCTTCAATCGCCGTCAGCGCCACCTATTGTTTGAGATGCGAACTAAAATAAAAAAATTACCGTTTGCAAGTTATTGAATTTTAAAATCCATCAGTCATTTTTGGGACATCCGGTAAGTACACATTTTGCAGAGTGAGAAAATAATAGGTAAACAAATCTATTAACAAGAATATATTTCTAGGCTTTAAAGAGGATCATAAAGATTTCACGTTACGAAAATTGATTTAATCTAGGATTAGGAAGTCTGAAACTAATTTATACTATTATTTCTTTTTTTTAATTATTTATTTATGCGATATAGAAAAAAATATATTGTTATTTTTTTTATAAATAATAACGAAATCTTTAATGTTTTATGACAGAATTTACCTTAAAAAATTACTTTCAGCACGTTTTAGAAATCCAAGTTCCATAATTTGGAGCAGTTATTTTTTCTTTATAATTGACAGTACTTATACACCACCTACCATGAATCCGAATTTTTTTATGTTTTTGTAAACAAATTATAAAATATTCATGCTTATTTCTGAATAACAGACATTCTTTGGTAAGATTCAGTAATTTAATTGAAATTCGTTGGAATCTAGATATATTTACGAAAGTAAAAGTCTGCACAGACTGCCAGGCAGACAGACAAGTCGATGTCACGCACTTTCTTCAAATATATTTGTTAACTGTTAAAATATTGCCCAAAGACTTATGACGTAATTTTTCATTTCATGATTGTTTAATCGTATTTACAAAAGTTAAAGTGCAGTTAGTCCAGATAATAGACAGATGCGGAGTGACAGATGGATAAATCAAAATCTCATTTTGAAATACTTTTTGAAAGTGCTAAAATATTATATATCAAATAATGTAAAAGAAAGAAGTACGTCCAAATAGAATTTCGTTTAAAGTAAAATTTAAAATCCTTATTTTAAAAAAAAGTTTCTTATTTAGCTTTTCTTACTCTTCGAAACACCATAAAAAGTAAAAATATATTTAAGAAAAGGAAAGAACTAACTTAGAAAATGTAATCTACTTCCCTTCTGCTTTAAGTTTTACTTGGCAAATTCTTGTTTCATCTGATAATGCACTTTAAATGAAATTTTATCTCACTTTAAAAGCACTTTTAGGTAATATGTCAGGTACTTTTTTATGACAATATGTTTCAATGTTTTTTTATTTTCTTTCAAAGTTATTGTCCCAGAAGTAGCACTTTGAAATATAAAATAAAATTTTTACAATCTTTTCAGGAGAGAAGAGTAATATTGTAATATACATATACTAAAATAGTCTTAAAAATTTAAACTTCCACTAATTCTACCTCAAATTATTATATGAAAATTATATTGGGATCTATTGAGTATTGATAGGGAATTACATCTATCGTTTAATGATATGTACAGATTAGAACACAAAGGCCCTCTACATATTAAAATTTGAATTAATTTTAAAAATTGCAATTGCAATACCCTATTTAAAAATATATAATATTATATATTTTAAAGAAAAAGTAACCGTTTTTTTCAATATGTATTATATATTAAAAAATTCTATTTTTATATATTATTTGTATTACATAAATATGTATACATAATTCCGAAAAGCGCATTTTCCCAACATATTAACTTCAATTTCTCGGGATTTTGCAAAAGGGTTGAGAAGAGCTTGAGGCACCTATCCTAGCAGAAGTATAAAAGTATTGTTGATAAAAATTTAAAAAAAAAAAAAAAAGGTCGGTTATTAGCCGAGGTATTAACCCCAAAGATACGGTCGGTTTTTACTTAAAAAATAATAGGGGTAGTGTACTTTATGTTCTATCGGCCTTTAAAGCCCAGATAATAACTTTTAAAGACATATTTGTGTAATGCAATGCCCAATAGCTCCATAAAACCTATAAACGTCAAGTTGTTAAAAACAGAGTAATTTAATTAGAATTTATCACATAAATTCTATGGAATCGCAGCTATTTTACATTGAGTAGATCTCTCAATACACCTCACATGTCTTTAAATTTTAGTTAAACGCCTATCTAGAAAATCGTGGCACGGACTAGGACGGCGTTGCAACTTTGAGCCCTTCTTTCTAAGCGCGCTTGCACGATGGTGAGTTTAAACTTTGAACAAGGGTTTTATTTTAGCTACACTGTAAGAAGAAAAGATTATTACTGTGCTGTATGATATTCAAATGAAGTTTAAAGATGCACCACTTTGATTGTCAATACCGAAGTAATTTCATAAAACAAAACAGATTAGGATAAGATAAAAAAAAAAGTGTTACAACAAAGCAATATTTGATATTATTTTTCTAAACTTTTATAGTATACTCATTCTTATTTTTCTTGTATATACAGTTGTTTCTATACCCAACGTTGTATAGTTTTTTACATTTTTATTATTCTTTTAGCAATTTTTTTTGTAATGAAGCAGTTAATAATTCATATATTTATGATTTATATTTGTTAAATGTGTTATATTCTGTTCGTAAGAGATATTTGTACTTGACCGTTTATTTTAGATTGATTTTATAATTTCTTATTCAATCTCCCAGGTACTTTTTAGAAAAAAAAACAGCAGATATAAAATATGACTTTTTAAATTTTAGATGGATATAGAGAGTATATTTTTTAGCAATTTTAAATGTACGAATTAAAAATTTCATATTATTTCTTCTTCAGTAATTCACGTATTCTTTCTTCTATCGTCTTATATCAAAACTATTTTTTACCTATGACGCATTAATTTCTTAATTCAGCTACTTGTCGAATATATATATCAATAACAATTGGTTCTATTTTGCGGAAACATATCTAATTAGTCGTACCTTTTAGGGAAAAAAAATGAAACTACAGATGCGTTACTTTTTGAATAGAATGTAATTATATAAATTTCCTCGCTAACGAGTTTTTTCAACATTTTTATTTTCTTTTGCCACTTTTTTGAAAGAAAAAGTAGTCTCAATTTCCCTATTTTATGCTTGTTACTTTCAAAAATATTTTCACGTACAATATTTTCTTTTTTTTGCGTTTTCGGTTCTTTTTATACAGTAGATTATTTTTTGGGGTTTTATTTTTTTCGAAGCATTCTTTTTTTTGCAATGTATAAGGAAAACATAAACTCACTTTTTTTGCTTGTAAATTAAACAAAGACGTTAAAATATGGAATTGCTGAAGCGAGTTTTCAAATGCGACATGACGGCAGCAAGTCGGATGTTTTGTCATAAAGTCCAAAAGTGACCTATTATTTAATAAAACCGCCGTCCCCTGAATTTTAGACATGAGCACTGACACAAAATGGCGGCTGAAAAAGTGGATTTTTTTAAACATATGTATGATCCCTGAAATTTTGACACCAGTATTTCATAAAAGATTTCTTTAAATTGTTTAATCTCGAAAAACTTAATGGGAAAAAACTTAAAAAAATTATTGGTTCGAATATCTAAGGGACAGTAGACATGCTAAAAAAATTCCGCTTTGGCAGCCGCCCTTTTTGTGCCAACGCTAAGACCTAGAATTTAGGGGGCGGCGGTAAAAGTCTGAGAAAAGAAGAAAATAAGGAAGAATAGAGAAAGGGAAATCGTGATTTAGTAATGACAAAATAACGTCTCGACTTTCAAAGCGTAAATTGAAATCCTAAAAATTTATGATAGCTGTAAGAAATGTAAGTTAAACTAATAATAATACATGCAAGGTGATTATAATTAAAGTGCCCTGTTTAGATGAACGTAGAGTCCGATGCAACAAAAAGTTTGAAAAATGCAAGTAGTAATTAAGAAAAAGAGGATTTATGTAATTTTTTCCAGCAATCTGATAGTGAATTCACAATTAATAATTCGCAATTAATCTGGTCAAAGATGACTGTCCACTTTCGATTATAGACATTTTGTTAAATATCTAGAAAAATACATGAAAAATTATCCCGAAACTCTAAGTGTGTAAGCATAATAGTACAGGTCACACATTTCTGTGAAGATTTTATTCCCGAAACTTTATGGGGGATCGTCAACAAATTAAAAAAAAAGAATATCTTTTGGATAACCCTGTCAAAACTAATGTAGAAAAAGCGCTGAAACTGTAGATTATGATTAAGCGACTTATTGTTATATACTGTATTTATTTTTATGTGGATAGCATGTATGCTCGTAGAGAAATTAAGGTTTTTATAAAAATAGTCCCAAAATTTTCCAAGTTTTTTTGCTTATAATTTGTAGAATTCTTATTATAAAATAATGTTCTTTTCTGAAAATATGACAAACAACATTGTACACAGTACCCTATCATCAAAATCAAAAAATAATAAAAATTGTATGAAAAATGAGCAGGTTTAGTAAATAATTTTTCATTGCACATGCGTCAACAGTATCAAAATTTCATTTGCATATTGTGGTGGCTAAAGGTATAGAGCAACTTTTGTAAAAGTTTCAAAAACATAGCTTGAAAATTCTGAAAATGATCGTCTATAGAATCAACTCAAAATCCGTTATTCCAAAATGAGGCAAAAAAATCAGGGGTTTTATCCAAATATAGTAGTACGTGCCATATTGTGTATTGTATATTGCCATTAATTAATGGATATATTGATACAACTCCTCATCTTTTTGCACCATTTTAGTAATAACGGATTTTGAGCTGATTTTATAGACGATCACTTTCAGAATTTTCAAGCTATGTTTTTGAAATATTTACAGAAATTGCTCTATACATTTTGCTAACACAATATGCAAATGAAATTTCAATATCGTTGACGCATGTGCAATGAAAAATTATTTAGTAAATCTGACTATTTTTCATACAATTTTTATTATTTTTTAATTCTGATGACAGGGTATTATGTACAATGTTGTTTGTCATATTTTCAGAAAAGAACATTATTTTATATTAAGAACTCTACAAATTATACTGACGGAAAAAAGAAATCCCATCATCAATAGAGACTTATGTTAGATAAACGAAATTTTGCAGGTGTGTTTATACATCTGAAAGATGACATCGATTAAGATTTCACACTTCGCGCATAAGTGTGGCGCTAGTAGCGCCACTCACAACTTTCAAGTCAGGGTTGATTTAAATGCGTGCTGTAAAGCTCGGAAGCATTATTTGTCTACAAAATTTGACTAATTGAGTTGAGGTTGACCAAGAATGTCTTTAAGCAGACGAAGAAGCCATTATCATCAGCTCCTCGAGTTGGAAAGAGCTCTTATAATAGGGTTTCGAGAAAATGGATTTTCTTTCCGCAATTTTGCAGAAAGATTTGGACGGAAAGTATCCACTGTGCATGATTGTTGGGAGCAGTAGTCAAAGGGTGGTACTGCCTCAAGAAGACTAAATTCCGGGTGATCAGTGGCACTAATCAGATGGAAGACATTCGTTCTCGGCATACGGCTGTGGCGCATCGTACTGCGTCTGCGACAGAAATTTGAACTGCAATTGGTACCACAGTGACACAACGAACTGTTTGAAATCGGTTATTTCAAGGATAGCTCCGAGCAAGGCGCCCTGTTGCATTCCACTGACTCAAAGCCATTGCTGTTTACGACGCCAATGGTGTCAAGCAAGAGCTCATTAGAGGATGGAGTGGAGATCTGTTGTGTTTTCTGATAAAAGCAGGTTTTGCCTGGGTGCCAATGATTGCCGTGTGCTGGTCAGAAGGAGGCCAGGAGAACGTCTGAAACCAAAGTGTCTGCGGCCTGAACACACTGGGCCTACAATCTGGAATCATGGTCTAGGAAACAATTTCTTATGACAGCAGGAACACTCTTGTGGTTATCTTAAACATACTGACTGCAAATTTGTACGTCAGTCTGGTAATTCAACCTGTACTGCTTCCATTCATGAACAGCATTCAAGGGAGAGTTTTCCAACAGGATAACGCTCACCCTTATACCGCTGTTGTAACGCAACATGCTCTACAGAGTGTCCACATGTTACCTTGGTCAGCGAGATTAGTAGATCTCTTTCCATTTGAGAGGTTATGGGATATCATTGGACGGCAACTTCAGCATTATCTCCAGCCAGCACTGACCGTCACAGTATTGATACAAAAAGTACATCAAGCATGGAACACCATACCACAAAGTGACATTCGGCACCTGTATGACACAATGCATGCACGTCTGCAGGCTTGCATTCAGAATTCTGGAGGTTATAGTGGCTATTAATGTAACAGCATTTAACATTTGAAATGTATTTTATTGAGCTTAAATTAACCTGTGGTCTTGAAAATATAATCATTTAAACATGTTAACTAGACAAATGCATTGTTCAAATTTTATTATCCTACAGTAAGTTTTTCTTGGTGCTGGGATTTTTTTTTTTCCGTCAGTGTATAAGCAAAAAACTTGGAAAATTTTGGGAGTGTTTTTATAAAAACATTAATTTCTCTACGAGTATACATGCTATTTACTTAAAAATGAACACAGTGTATTACAATAAGCCACTTAATCATAATCTACAGTTATAGCGCTTTTGCTACATTAGTTTTGACAGGGTTATCTAAAAAGTATTCGTTCTTTTTCAATTGGTTGACAGTCCTCTATAAAGTTTCAAGAAAAAATCTTCTCGGAAACGTATGATATGTACTATTATATTTACACGCTTCGAGTTTCAAGATAATTCTTCATGTATTTTTCTAGATATTTAACAAAATGTCTAAAATCATAAGTGGACGGTCATCTTTGGCCATGTAGTGTATTATTAAAATTTTTATGGATACGGAAAGCTTGAAGAAAAGTAAATACATGTACAGAAATAGGTTTAGAGATAACTTTCGTTGAATTGAAATCAAAAGGGTGATTCATCTCCCATCAATGTTTAGCAATTGAAGATTTGTTGGTATCCTATTTCTAAATATATATTGGTGTTCTTTAATACGAAATTTAAAACTTTGTTTGATCTGTCTAATATAAGAAAGACCACACTTGCATTTAATATTATAGATATCACATGTGTTAATTAAATAGAATCTTTGAGATTGGAGAGGGGTAAAAATTATTCTGAAATCCTGCTGTAGAGAATTTCAGCAATAGGAAAACCGAATTTTGGAAAGAAAAATAACACAATGCTAATACTGGAAAGAGAAGAGGGCTGATTTGAGTTAGAGTAACGAGTGTGCGGTAATTTACGTAAAACATTATCAATATAGAAGGGATGTAACTTTTGTCAATCACGATGGAATTAAAGATACTGAATTTCACTATTAAGTGAGTAAGAATCAGAATAAACATGCGTGGCAAAATTTATGAAAATAAAAAAAGCGGCGATTTTCTGGCTGGAAATGCGACAAGAGCTAGCATGGAGGGGGGAAGGGGAGGGTAACTTTAAAACTTTTGCGATAGACAGATGTAGAGAAACCGTATACAATACGAGTGATAAAAGTATACAAACACGGGATGAGAAACCGATATTTTTTTGTTTCATAAATGAATTGTAAATGAGTTATCGATTGAGTTCTCAATATTAACAATATTATCAATATTGTGAAGAGAGGTGTAAGTAACATATGCATAATAAGATTACAAGCGCGATAAATGGAAAAAATCTCAAGGACTTTTGATTCCATTGCATCGATGGCACGACCTAAAAGTATTTTTTATTGTATTTTATTGAAAATTTAAATTAATTGTGTTTCTAGGTAATTTTGAAGTTTATTATTTTGCATTTCAAAAATTTGTAAATTCGCTAGTGTTAAAATGATTTCTGAAAATTGCAAGATTCAAATATGTTTTCATTGATTTTTTTAATTACTTTTTTAAATTATTTTTTTCTTTGGTAAATTTTATAAGTTAAAATGCTTTATGACCGTACTCGTTTTGACCAGATTTGCTGTAAAAAGTTACAAGCAAAAAAAAAAAAAAAAAAAAAAAAAAAAAAAAAAGCTTTCTTAATGTGAAAACCGCTGTAATTCACTGTAGTTAGTAAGCTTTAGACAGCCGGCGGAATCCTTAGTATTTAAATATTTGTCATCGGAAATGCATCTGTATACGCTGTGTACATAGTATTTATAATTCTACCACATCAGAAAATGGATGAAAATATGATTTTAAAATTCCATCGTTACATACAAAAAACAATTTTAGTTAAATAAAACAGAGTAATAACTTGCAAAAGAAAAAACTCTTCAGTGGAATTATGAATAACAAAACAATACCTATAAAATCATCATATTAAATCTGAAATCTACGTTTAATGCATCCATTAAATCAAACGAATTTTTTATGTAAAATAAAGTGCTATCATCAGTCAAAAGATCTAATGTAAAAAGCTCGCACTTAAACTAATTTAGGATATTTCGAAGGTAAACAAAATATGATTCATTGCTCTGAAAATATTTGTTTGATATATAGCAGATGTATTCATTTTCAAGTATTTGTAAAATTGTAATATCTTGTCAAGTATATTATATTTGCATTAATATAATGGAATGCAAAAATGCAATACAAAAAATACTTTTGTTGGAATTGAGCAGATGTTTTAGATTCAAATAGCTAAGCACTATTTCATTTAAAGAAATATCTTTGTAATGTAAATAAGACTTGCAAAATATAGTATCACTTTCAAGCGAGGAAAATATATTTTTTTAAAAATTATTTTTACTTTTATTTTTTGGCTGCATATATATCATGTAATATGTATCATGTTACATGAACATACTACATAGCATGTATATATTGCACATTGCGGCAATGTTAAGAAATATAGGTACATTTTTTACTTAAGTATGTCATTTTAAGACAGTTTTCCATACTTTCCAATCACAAAAGTCTATTAATCCAATCGCACCATTTTATTAATTAAAAAAATATTGTAATTAATAACATCGTTCTTGTTTAATACGTTGTAAATACATTGAATTAAAATTTACGAATTATCCCTGTGAATAAAAAAAATATATTTATATAATACGCTAATATGACAAGCAACTTATGGATGTCATTTTAGGCATAGGTATTCAGATGCTTTAAGTATACCGACTGCTTAACATATAGAAGCATACACATAATCTGCATTGTATCTGTTCTTCACATTTTTCTCAAAATATTCTAAAACAATTTAATTATAACGTTTTAAATTATAAATTGTCAAACACGGATAACCAGATATAAAATAAACCAACACTGTTTTGGTGCTATCTATCAGCAATCGATATAAATAAAATAATTAAAAAAATGTAGGATGCAATGAAATTATTCGATATATATTTTTAAAACTTAGGTTATATAATTTTAGAATTTGTTCAATATAAATAAAATGAATATTATAATTTAAATTTACTTTTATTAATTTTTAAGAGCTTAACATATATCCGCTTATATTTTAAAAAATCTGCTCATATTACAAGTAAGAAGAGTTTTTCTTTTTTTCTTTCTTTTATTTTTATTTATTTTCAAATGTATTGAATTATAAGATTTCATTTGTATGACTCATTTTTTTCACATTCTCTTACTAACCCTTAAGCGGTAACCATGGGTCACTAGTGCCTCGGTCAAATTTTCTTTCCTTGCTAGCTTAGAGGAGAGAGTGGGGAGCGGGACTAAACTACCCTGAAAAAATAGTACACTAGTAGGCTATTAGCTCCCGAAACGCCGATGTTTTAGTGCGTTCACAGTCTACGTAAGAACCAGTCAAAATTTCGAAAAGGCACGAGTGACCCAAGGTTACCATTTACGTTGACGAAAAGTGTAAGGTAAGAAAAAATTTGTTTGGTTAGGAATTAATGTTTTTTTCATAAAAAATCGATACATAACACTCACTTGGGTTTCCGAAGGACAAAAAATCCTTATTTACTGCAGCAAGTGTCAAAGACCTGTGTGCGAGGAAGACAGACATCAAATCTGTTTCGATTGTTTATAAATGATGATATCGTTGCTGTAATTTTTCATTATTATATTTTTTGTTTAATTAAATAAAGTTTGATAATTAACATCATTTTCATAAATAAAATTGATTAAAAACTACTAAAATTTCTATTTCATTGTAAATTGTACCTATTTATAAGTTAAAAAAATCGTCATTTTTATGCTCAAAACTTAAGCATTTTTTAATTTATACCGGCTATTTTTATTTATTATTTTGTGTGTGTGTGTGAAAGAACCATTCTTGATCTTCAATGTCCCGTTTGAAACAGCAAAAAATGTCAATTCTATCCAAAGTTATGATTTTTTAAAGAAAATGTGCATTTTTCACTTTTTTATTTGTTTATTTAAACATATTGTTTAAACAAAATAATAAATCAGCAATATTGTGACTGATTCTTGTTCAAGGGTAGTTGACGTAATATCATGAATTTTTTTAGAATTTATAAAGCACTTGAAACCACTTTTTACAGCGCTAAGCACGAGTGACCCATGATTACCGTTTAAAGGTGCCGAAAAACACGTTACCGTTTAAGAGTTAAATTACAATTTTATTTTCACTCAAAAGTTATGTTAGAGTGTTACACATACATGCAGTTCGTAGAGTTACATATTCCTTACATTTTAATTATATTTTGTAGAAAGCATAAATTTTAATTATAATGTAATGAAATTTCAAGTGGACGTAAGCTAATCTTTTAAGAATTTATAAAAATGAGTTAAAATTGAGTTAAAATTTTACATGAGAAACAAAAACACAACAAACGAGTTACGTTCGAACAAATATAACGAAAATAATAGTTTTAATTTTATTTATATCCAGTGAATTTTGAAGTTATATAGATAGAGCTTTTGCTATACAATTTAAAAATTTTGTTCAATATAGATAAAAAGAGTATTAGAATTTAATTTTATTAACTTTTAAGAGTTTAACATTTAACCGCTTAGTTTTTAAAAAATTCATTTGTATTATAAGAAAAAAATGTTTTTTTTTCTTTTTTAGGTGTATTTAGTTATAAGAGTGTATTATATGTCCGAAAATTACTTTTTCATTTATGTAATTGTATTTGACAATAAATTTTTATCTGAAAATTTCTTTTTCACAAACTCCTATTAAATTGCAATTTTATTTTCACTTCAAAGTTATGTTCGCATGTTACTATGTTAAAGATCGAAATTTTATCTACATTGATATAATTAATATATGTAGATGATGTTATATATTCCTTATATTTTAAATACATTTTTAAAAAATGTAGAATTTATACACAATGCAATTTCAAGTTGACATAAGCTATTCTTCTTCTTCTTCTTTTTTTAATTATTTTATAAACTGAAGACTTATTGTCATCGTTTGTATTTGTAGAACGCATTTGTCATATTGAAACGTACTTTTCTACAATACAAACTTTCAATAACAAAAGCTTCATTTGTATAAAGTCCTATGTAAATTAAACGCAGATTAACATTCCGTCATTTTTGACGGGGTTTATATATTAGTATATATCCAACATATACATATGTCCTGTCTTCATAATTCTGTATATGTATAAAAAAAACTTATTAAAACGCAAAAATAATAGTAAAAATGTATAAAGTAAAATACATATAAAAAATATGTAATAGGATCACTGGTAGGGTATTGTTGTCTAGATAACATCCATTGGTTAATAAAAAAAAACTGAGAGGGTAGAGGCATCTGCTAAATTTCAATAATGCAGTTTATACTGGATGTTGAATTAACACATATGTATGAATAATATTATAGTTATATTAATTAAATCTATTAATGTAATTTAATAATTAATGTTAAAGATTAACTTGAATCTAACTTTTGACAATTTAATCAATACCTAAAATATTATTTGTATGTGTATAAATTGCATACATTAATTATCTTTTTTATTCCTACTTTTATCTTATATTTAGATATTAAGTTTAGGTTAGTATTGTCAAATTAAATGAAATTAATTTCAATTTTTACTTTTATTATTTTTTCCCTTCTTTTTACAGTTTTATCCTCTTTTCACATATCTAAACATTATGATATTAGTTAACAATTAATTATCATTAAATTATTTACTTAAAAAATTATAATGATTAATCCGTATTAAATTTTGCATATTTATAATAAATCAATTACCTTTTATATTTAATAATGTATTTTATTAAATAAATAAATTAAACTAAAAGCCTCTTATAGTGGCTATATAATGCATTAAATTAATTTATAATCAGAACAATCTGATTTTTTCTACATCATTTTAGGGGTATCTATAGTGTTTGGTATGTTTTTTTTTTCCTTTTCTATCCGTTTTAATAATGTTATTATGGTTTATTTTGGTTAATGTTATTATGTTTTTCTCCATCTTAAGTTTGTTGGTAGCTAAAAATTCGTGTTATTTTGCTTTTTAAGGCTAATGCGAAGATGAAACCAAACATTTTATTTGTAGTTCTACACTATTGGCGTTTGAAGAGTCTACTATAGTTCTTCAAATTCCAAATATTCCCTTTAATTCATTTTTTGTTGATATATATTGTTTCACAATTACTGGTTTAGTACATTCTGTCCCAAAAGTTTAGACAATCAATAAAATTTGCACTAATTTAAAAATTAATAAGGTACAGTAAAAATTCGCGAGACAGGTAATAAATAAAACCAGTTTTGCTTATATACACATATAAGTTATGGTCAATGGTTTGAAATTGCAAAATGTACATTAAACTACATGACAGTGTACTGTTGGAAAATAATAGACACAATAATATATGTTAAGAATCACACGTTTTTTTGTACCTTTCTGTTCACAAAATAAACTATTTTTATTTTCCTGTTCTTCTATAAATGCAGAATAATTTTTTGCTTTTATTGAAATATAGTCTACTGTATTTTTAGTATAATAATTTATTGAAATTTTGTTGAATCATATGCGTTCAATGTATTGTTTTGTTTGTGATTAGGAAAAGATATTTCCTGCGTATTCTGATAAAAATGCCACGTTCTAAAGAAATTCCACGTTCTTATATAATTTAATGTATGTTTTATGATTTCAAATCTTTGACCATAATTTATATGTGTATATCAGCCAAACTGTTTCCATTTATTACCTATCTCATGAATTTTAATTGTACTTTATTACTTTTGATGTTAATGCAAATTTTATTGATTGTCTAAATTTTTGGGACAGGGTGTATATACATATTATTATTATTATTATTATTATTATTATTATTATTATTATTATTATTATTATTATTATTATTATTATCATTTTAGTTTAAAATTTTTCTTTGCGCTCTACAGTTGTCATATAAAAGTTTTCATTCTTTCAGTGGTTGTTGAAACACTTGTGAAAAAACAAATGCCCACTCGTACACAAAGTCTGAAAACAAATTCTCCATTCTTTGAGATTTATAAAAGTATCATACAAAAGCTGAACTTTTTCTTTAATGCATCCATTAAAATAAAAGCTTACAAAAAGTTTTTTACATTATCTAAGGTATTTTCATCCGTTAAAGGAAGTTTTGTAAAAAGTTCGCACTTGAAGAAATTTAAAATGTTTTATAGGTAAACAAATTATGATGCATTGTTCTGAAAATATTTTTTTCCTCAAATTTAGTAACTAAATGTGTCTATTTTTAAGAATTTGGAAGTATGCTAAAATATCCGAACTGAATTTCGATATCTGGTATGGAATCAAAGATGCTTTATTTACATTATATACAATGTTTCAGATACAAGCAATTACTTTTTTAATTTTTTTACACAAGACATATGTAATATAAAAAATGCTAACTGGATAGTAGATATTAACGGATTTATAGTACATTTATGTAAGCTAATATCATATTCAAAAGAGGAAACTTCAACAAGTAAATAATAGCATATTGACTTAACTTTTAGATTTGTGTGTACAGAACTCTGAATAAAAGAGTTTTATGACGAATCTAGATAAAGAGATCCCATAAATTCAAAGATTGATAATGCAAGTAAAAAGCGCGTCTGCTTCAATTTCTTATAAAGTGTTAAAAGCTTTAGATTTTTAACAGAAATTTGTAAAATATTTAAGACCAATTTCAACTTTTTATGCTATTATATCATATAAAAAACTGGTGGAATCAGAGAGAAAAGTAGAGCTCGATCTAAATAAAAAAATGGGGAATATTTTCAATCTAAAAATGATCGTAGAAAACAAATGGAATCAGATGATTAGTAAAGATCATGAAATAACCCAAATTTTTGTTAGCTGAAAATGTGGATTGGGCTTTACTAGTGCCTTAAAAATCTATCGGGGAAAAAGAGGAATTTTTAACTCACTCTGTATTTCAATCATCCATAACCAGTTTAAATAAGGTGGTCTGGGGTAATAACGCCAAGTGCTAATATTTTGCATAATTATGAAATAATCTGGTAAATGACACCCATGTGCTTTGCGCAGAAGGGTTTTGAGTCATATAAATCGGAAAATACAGCTTCAAGTTAATTTGTTTCATATTTAGGTCTTATTGTTTTTACAAGCAACTAAAATTAACGCTTGATCTAAAATTTGCGAGATACGTTTTGTGATGTGAAGACTATTTTTTTTTAATCGGGAAATACTTTGTTAATCACATAAATTTGTAGTACATTTCATGGACTTTCAAAATGTTGTTGAAGATTTTGGATATCTTCTCGAGGTAATTTGTAATTTAAAATGTACAGCGCAATAACTATAACGGGGTAATAACGCCAATACTTGGCATTAATACCCCGGTTGATTCCCTACAGTGGCCGAGCTACATTCTAAATATTGATTCGAATAAACACAGTTAAAACAGTGCAATGTTTCTAATAATTCTATTTAAGCGGTCCTTTTTAAGCAAAAAGAAGCTCACAGTCTGATATTCTTTTGCCTCCTCCTCCCCCCCCCCCACACACTACACCTTTATTTTTCTTACACTTTCACAAAAAAAATGAACATTTTCAATAGCTTAGAATGCAATTTGCCAGTTTCTAAGTTTGTAGAATTTGTATTTTTAGAATTGGCCAATCTACATGCAATTATTCCATCTTATTTCATAGTTTTGTTTGCATGGCGTTATTACCCATATAGGTGGGTAATAACGCCAAATAGCATTGGTCAAAAAATCATGCCAATACATTTTATGAATACATATCTGTTAAATTATTCTTTTTATATAGATAGTCAATGAATTGCTGTATCAAGTCTGAATTGCTGTATCAAGTCCTATATTTGTTTGAAAAATACAAACTAAAACTGAGCCGTGAAAATTGGTAGAACCTCAACGTGGCGTTATTACCCCAGGGTACCTTATTTGGGTTTTATAACTATATCTCAAAGGCTGATGTAATGAAGTATGAGAACAGTTTGTTCATTACAAAGTGTGGGCACAATTCCATTCCAGCAGTTTTGATAAGTGGAAGATCAAATCTCCAAGTAAACTCAAAACTTTGAACAGATACGATTCAACCATGTACTAAATATTTGTGTTCAGACTTATTTATCTACATTAATTCCTCCACAATCTGATTATATTAATGTTAGACTTTAATTATTATTTCATGTCTATTCGTTTAGCTTTGTGGAGCTTAACTGATTTCAGACAACATAACAATATATATTTTACTGACTGTTTTCCTCAGTAATCATTTTGAGTGGATAATAGTATAATTCTGAATACAAGGCCCCAGTAAAGTTAAGTCCACATTTTTAGCTAAAAAACATTTGGGTTATTTCATGAGTTTTACTAATCATCTGATTCCATTTCTTTTCTACACACATTTTTAGATTAAAAATATTCTCCAATTTTTAATTTAACATTTTTTTAGATCGAGCTCTACTTTTCTCTCTGGTTCCACCAGTTTTATACATGATTTTATAGCTTTTTCAGATTCTTTCAGGAACTTTATCAATCATCTTTAACTAACAAATCTAAACTATTACTAGTATTAGTTTAAAGTTATGAGTAGACATATTAGTTTGGAGAAATACCAGAAATAACGCCAAGTTGGCTTTAATTTTGGAGAGTAATTTTGGGCGCCAGATTTGGCGGTATATCGCCATATTGGCGAAAAACTTGACGACATTTGGAGACAGAACCGCATTTCCCAGATGGCAGTCCCTCGGCAATTTCTCGATATCTACGCAGATTTTCTTATGACCATAGGTATCTACACAGATTTTCATAGCTTCATTTTCAAATCGTTATTTTTATAAATATGGAAGAATTTTCTTTCTAAATTGTCCTTTTTTAATTGAAATATCTGTATTGTAGTAACTGTTTTGACGTCGAAAACACTCAAATAAATGTGCGATATTGTTTTAACATAAATTTAGTTACAGTTTACATTCATATTTTTAAGAAAAATCTGCATTTTCTGTTTCAAATGACGTCAATTTGAAAAATAAAAAAAAAACTATCAGAAGAATCAGAATTTTTATTGATCTATTAAAATAAGAACACGTGTTATCATTTCTATTTTAAATTACTGAACAGTTTTTTAGTTGGTGGCAACTCGAAAGAAATAATTGAATTAGCAATTAAAAAGGAGAGGTTTCTATAATGTTAAATTATGGAAAGTACAGAGTTATATAAATTTTAAATGGGTGCCATTTGATTAATATTGGATATTTTTTGACAGGATTTTCGAAAGGCACATACCTAAATTAAAAGCTTTCAAAAAAGCTATTACACGTCGCTGAATGTTTCCTGATTAGGGTTATAATTGAGTTGTTTGTCTTTTTTTCTTGTTTCACGAGAAAAAAGGTGACAAAACAGGGGTTCTGGATCTCCATAAATAATCGGTGGATCTGCATATTTTTTTTGTAAACTTTGAGGTCTAGAGTAGGACACTTCGCCTTTTCAATTTCGTCGCGATCCGATTATTGGGTCCAAAGTTATTAAGAGCCAAACTTTGGACTTTAACATTAGAGATGGGACTGAGTTCTACTATACAGCACTATCGTGCTGTATGATATTGTTACTTTTGGCGTTTAACTCAAATCATTTATGCATCACATCCACTTGTTATACATTCACTAATGAGGAGACTTTAAAAAAACTATTAAGAAATCTTCTCATGCTGCTAAATTGTCGAAATGCTGCTAAATTTTCGAACTTTAACAGTTCAGTTGCTCTGAAATATAGAGAAACATGTCAGTTACCTTCTAAGTTCGTAGACAAAAGCTGTCTAGTTAGCCTGATTGATTGCCTATTCCTCAACATGAATGGATTCTCGAATTATCACGAGTTTTTTTCACAACATGAACTTTAAAAATTGTGATGTCACAGTGACCACAGCATTACTCACTTTCATATGCTTTTTAGATTCTTATACAACGAGAGTATTCTTCCAGTGATGATTTTTTCTTGTTCTAATGGACTCGAAGTGCACGTATTTACGTTTTAATGTCAGATGCATAACTGACAAACATGCATTCCATGTACTTTTGATATTCATGTAAAACGAAGTTGTTGCATCCAGTGATTTTTTTCTTTCTTCTTTTCATGGACGTGAAGCGAACATATATGAATTTTAGTACATGTGGTATACAGCGACATTTCTTACCCAAGATTTTTAAGTTCTAATAAGATCAATCCAATTATTAGATGAGAGTAAATTTTTTTTGAAAACCTGTAAAACTGTTCTGCTAAATGGATTTTTCACAGTTAGGTAATTGTTGTCAGAGAAATTTAGGATATAACACTCGTTCGGCGTTATTTTGTTATGGGAAAAAGCTCTATGGTAAGGCCTAATAGTTTAGAAATTTTGACTTCATTCCGCATGATTAATAATCACCTTAGGCGAAACCAATTTTCGTGAGACTTACATTGTCAGTTTACTCTTTTGGGAAAAGTTTTAGTGTACAATACATTGTACATAATTTGAAGAAATATACTTTACTCATTTTAATGAAACATTTCAGTTGGCAATAGTCAAAATATACTAAGAGAGTGAAATGGTCGCATTGGCAAGAAATAATAAAATAATAGAACTGACATAGTAATTTTCATGATTTAAGAATTGTCTTCATCCCGAACTTCAATTTGAAGACAGCCGAAAATATACTCATTTTAAAATAATTAATTTTTCCGAAACTAATCGTGTGAATTTCGTAAAGACCTGTTTTTAGCTCACAGGCTATCAAAGCCTAGGAGCTTATCTGCCCGTCCGTTCTGTATGTGCGTATGTGCGTAAGGCGATAACTCATAATAAAAATATCAGATTCACTTGAAATTTTGTGTATATGTACATTCTGATAAGGCGCTTCCCCGATTAGTTTTTGGAGTTCATTCTATATGTATAAGAGGGGGAATGGGGGCTCATGCCCCTCCCCTTAATTTATGTAAGTGGATTTTTTATGCAAAAATATCAGTTTTCTTTTAAAATTTAGATATAGAATCACTCTGATAAGGCACCTACCTGATTAGTATTAGGACATAATTGAATAAGTATAAAGAAGGGGAACGTTGGGCTCATGCCTCTCCCCTTAATTGATATAAATGGATTTTTCATGCAGACTTCTGAATTCTGATTTTTCGAACGGAATTAACTATTGGGAATGCAAGGCTGCAATGTACAATTAGTATGCGTAGCCTGTGAGCTCAATGCCATCAGTTTAACTGGGTTATATTCTTTTTTATTTAATCTAATTGAAGGGTAAAGAATATATTTATTGTATCAAACATTGGAATTCTCATTAAAAAAAATCAAACTTTGGATATTTTTTTATTTCTAGACGACTTTTTAAGCAACTTTTACACACATCAATCAAAAGTTTATTTTTTTTTCAGTAACATTCTTCTACAATAATTTATTGAGAATTAGTAGGGGGTATATACAAATATTATATATATATATATATATATTATATTCATTATATTACAGATCAAGGCTGTCTTGGAGATGGCCGATGAATTTCCCCGAGTTGCTTTATTTGAGAGAAATTGTAGGCCAATAATAAGGAAATAAAAATAATAAGGAAATGACCGGAGCTGCTCAGTGGATATAGTAACAGCCTAGTTTTCTGTGATCTCGTGTTCGATTACCGGCTCTGGCAGTATTTCACTCCAGTTGGGTTATCGTATTTATTCTGTGTATGTCTATATAATTGTTATATATCGTTATGATTTGAATGTAAGCGTTTTTAGGTGCGTTCGTAATTATGTAAATACGTAGCACCTATTGTTATCGCTCAGTCCGTCCGTCCGTCTGTCTGTCCGTCTGTCCGTCTGTCCGCATATAACAACGCAAAAACTACCCAACCGAATCGTTTGAAATTTAAAATACGTAATTATAACATAATTTTGTCGAGTCATTTCAAATTTTATGAAAATCGGATGGACAGATCAATTACAGGGACATTCAAAAGGATTCCGTTACATTACGGTCAATAGGGAAAAAAGTTTTAAATGCATTTTAATCGTTTGAAATTTAAAACATATAATAATTGCGTAATTTAGTCGAGTCATTTCAAATGTTATGAAAATCGGATGCATAGATCAATTACAGGGACAATCCAAAGTATTCCGTTACATTACGGTCAATCGGGAAAAAGTTTCAAATGCATTTTAATGATGTTGCACTAATTCGAACATAATAGAATTGGCATGAATCTATGAAATATATACTAAAATATGCATTCTGTACAATCTGTGATGCAAAGAATTTTTATTATTAAATTACAGGGCCACACAAAAGTATTCCACTATATAATGCTATACGGGGAAACATGGTTTGGTGCGTGTTTTAATTATATTCAACTATTTCACATTTTATGAATAAGATATACGTTGCTGAGGTGTAATAAAAATTACTTCCTGTATATTTACAGAAACGTAAAGATTTCGACTACTGTACTGTATCCGGAGTACGCTCTACTATATCAGCAAGATCTGAATATATATAAAACTTCGTTATCGTAGGAACGCACCTCATTTGCTACGTTCACGTGCAATTTCCAACTTGTTTAATTGTATAAACACACACATAAAGGGAATAGTAAAGAGCGTTTATTTTTCCATGACAGTACAAACATTAGTAAATCCTTCATATTAAAAATAAGACAGGTGTCCAAATGTTTAATGATAATAATTCTATCGAAAACAAAACTTCAAATTGCAAATCCGTTTGGCGTAAAAAATGAATACTTCGTTTACAATAAAAGCTGTCTTTCGGTTACTTCTATTACCATTATTATTATTACTTTTTCTAAATATCGCTAAAAGAAAACCTACATTGAAAACAAATGCTGTCTAGAAAACATAATGCACTTATCAACTGCAGTTTTTTCTTCTTTGTCCAGCATCATGTGATAATGAAATTTCTATGAGATTGTATCTCGTTTTTAGAAATGTAGACAGTATGACAGTTATTTTTTTCACTGGAAATATTCAATGTTTAGTTTAATTTTAGTTTCATCTTTGTTTCTTTTAAAAAAATGATTTGAGTCTTGAAAAGAGAATTTTTTAAACTTTTATGTTTGTTTCAGAATTTATTTTACAGAAAAACATCTTCTAAATTAAAGAGAAAAAAATTGTATGGCGAATTTCGTCTGATTTAAGAAAAATTACCTAATAGTCTCAGATATTAGAATTCTACAACTTAAAAAAAAAAAAAAAAAAAAAAAAAAAAAAAAAAAAAAACAGATTTCTTTTTAATTTAAAAATTTATTTTCTTATTTCCGTCACACTTTTCTAGGTTTAGTGAAATCAGTAGATTAACATTGCCCTTACATTGGTAAATAATTAAATCAAGTAGAAAACAGGAATCCAGCTTTTTCAAAATTTAGTGTCGCTCCCGATGCAAAAAATAAAAATATTATTATGAGCTGGAACCCGTCGAATTTCGATGAAAGAAAATGTTAAAACGGGAATTTTCTTTTAACAAAAATAAAATTAGAAGTAATAAAAAATGCATCTTATATTGGTTAGCCTTACTGTCAAACAAATATTATTTTAACATTAAAGTCATTGCTCTTCTTTAAAGACACTTTAAATTTTTGTAAAATTGTGCGCTTGATAAATTGCAGTTTCGTAAAGTTTAATTTCGGTTTTGTTATTTTTAAAAATGAATTCTTTCCAGGTATGAAGAATTTCAAAGCTGCGGAAATTAAAAAAATAATAACAAAATAATAATAATAATAATCAGGGCCTGATTAATGCATGGACCTCCGGGGCTTCGCCCCTTGGTCCTCCAATTTCAGTGGCCCATAAATTATGTGGCTGATTTTTTCCTTTAATCAAATATTTTTCAAATAATATTGTTTTATGAAATATGAAACGGAAATTTGGAATTTGCGTTTTTCTGCATGTAATTTTTTCCAGTATTTAAGTTTCGCCACTGCTTGCATTTTACATTTTGATCCCTGACGTAAAAACAAAGCTTTACTGTAATAAATACCTCCATATTTAATTTTTCTGAAAAATCCTTTTCAATTTGAGAGTACCTATGATTTTCAAAAATTACCGTATCCAGAAAATCAAGTTTGGGGAAAATACCAAAATCTGCATACTGTGTCTATTGGTTTCAATATAAACGACGATTTTACAATGTCAGAATTATAGTTTAAAATGATTATTAGACTGTTAGGAAAAAACAATTTTTATGATTTTGGTGAAGACGAGTTTTTAAAAAGACGTCCTCATTTATTCTGGCTTTCTATTTTACTGTCTTGTAATAAAGGTTCTAGGTAAATTAAAGGACTGGAGAAAAGTACTGAAGTATTTTCCATCTATTAGAATAAAGTGCTGAAAGAGAAATTTCAACCAATTACTCATTTTCTTTTTAAACTAAATTTTCCCATTATATACACTCACTTCCAAAAGTTAAGCATGGAGAGGAAAATGCTAATTTCCTGAAGCCAATCAGAATTGAAGAGGATGCAAATCGCTGCAGAGGTCGATGGAAGTATGTAAATATGTTAGGTAACAGCCAATCGCACTTTCATGTCAAGAAATATACAAAAAAGCCAGTCTTATAAGAAGCCAGCTTTATGAAGGGTTACAGAAGTTGATTGTAAGTTTCTGATAGAAGGTATTTAAAACTTTTGAACAATTTGTTTCGAAGACATACTTGTTTCTATGACTTCTAGAAAACGAATGGAAGATTCTGAGGGCTGGCGTGATGTGGGGCGCATTTAAGCAGGACAGTCGATCACAGATGTTGCTCTTTTCTTCGGTGTTCATCATTCTGTAATTTCACGTTTATGGAAATAATTCCAAACCACACAGACAGTTGTCCGAAGGCCCGTAGTCGGTCTCCCGAGGCTTAAAACCCCCGCGGAAGATCGTTATATTACTATTGTAGCCAAGCGGAATCGCAGAGCGACCTCCTCAAGTGTGACATCTATGGTTACAGCGTCCATTGGTAAGGCGATATCTGCAGCTATAGTACGCCGAAGATTACATATGAGTAGACTGTACAGCCGGGTATCATGAGTTTGTGTTCCTCTACCCGTCCAATCAAGAAGGGCACGATTAAAATGGTGCTGGGAACATGTCAATTGGACTGTGTCTGATTGAGGCAATGTCATTTTTACTGATGAATCAAGATTTGCTCTGCAGCCAAATGACAAGCGTATAAGGATATGGCGTGAGCAAGGAACACGCAATCAGCCCCAAAATATCACCGAATATCACGCATTCCGAGGCGGAAGCATTATGGTGTGGGCAGAGATTTAATTAGGATACCTCACCGACCTGCACATCTTTAAAGTGGGTTCTGTGACGGCTGTCTGGTACCGAGATGAAGTCCTAGCACCCATTGTGAGATTGTACGCTGCAGCAGTTGGCCCTACTTTTGTTTTAATGGACGATAACGCACGTCTCCATAGAGCTGACATTGTCGATTAGTATCTGGAGAGTGAATGGATTGTGCGTATGGCGTGGCCAGACCATTCGCCCGACCTTAATCCCATTGAAAATCTTTGGGATGCTCTCGGTCGTTCTGTATGTTTACGTTTCTCACCTCCAGCCACTCTTATTGAGCTGGAAACTGCTCTACAAGGAGAATGGCGATTGCTTAGTTCTGCGATGGTTGACCACCTAATTGAAAACATGGTCAGAAGGTGTAAAATTTGTATACAGATGAGAGGGGAACACATACCCTATTAATGTCTTTTTTTCATTTTATGCTGTTTATTTTCACTTTATACATAATTCTGTTTAAGTCTCCAGTATGTCGATATCTGATAACTTATAAAAATTTAATATTATTTTCATTTCTGTATATAATTATTGATTTTGTTGGATGCATAAATATGTATGCTACTTTCCTGCCAAATTTTGTGTCAATCAAAGCAGTATTTGTTTATTTTTTTGCAATTTACACCTTCGTGCTTAACTTTTGGAAGTGAGTGTAGTACATGTACATCAACCGACGGATCAAATACAGGGCTGTTCAAAAGTATTGGAATACATATTTGGCTTTGGGCAGTAGTATCTAATTTCCCTGAATAATAAAGTTTTATTAAAGATTTCAGGAAGTGTTGGAAAGTGTTTCATAATCTATGCTTAACGCATGATTTTGCGATTTAAATTTTAAAAGAGAATCTTAATACCAACGCCTTCTGTGTAAACCTCACAAATTGGGAGAAAAGCATCTCGCTAGTGAACAGAAAAATCTTAGTTCGAGCCCCGGTACTGCAAGTGGAGCTTTTCATATTAAGATGGATTTATTTAACAGAAATTTCGTATTTTTTGCCAATTTAAGGTTTTATATTATTGAGGTTTCGTTCATCCCATATTCATAATATTTTTTGGAATTCAGTTTTAGAAACTATTGTAATTTTTTAAATAATTCAGCATTGTATATTTTGCTTGAGCAATTTTTTTCCTTTTTAGAAATTTACAATTTTATTTATATCTCCGTTATATATACTAGGCAGAACCCGCCGAATTTCGACGAAAGAAAATGCTAAAACGGAACTGTTTCATTGATTCATAATAAACCTACAAAATAAGTTATAGTAAAAAATGCATTTTATATTGGTAAGTCTAACTCTTAGCAAACGATATTTAATGACAAATTAACAAAATACTATTTATATAACTCAGTTGTAGAAATTGTTAAAATTAAACTTTAATTGTACATGTATAGCAGTAAAAAATGATAAAGATCTGTTATTACGATAAAGTTATCAATTTAAGTTCTTATGCTAGCATTTCAAAAATGAAAAAAAAAGCAAAATTTATTCATCTTTGACGAAATCATAGACTTTTTTGGCACAGATGTCATATACGCACCACATTTGCATCTGCTTTTTTCTCTCGCCAATGTGGCGAAAATTTTGTTTTTGAATGTAAGTTACATATTGCATGCAATAACAACACGCTATCTTTTATTCCAATATAAAAAAAAATAACGTGAAAAAATGAAAAATATTCAAATATTTAAAAAATATATAAATAAATGATAGTTTGATATAAAAAATTATTGATATAATATATCACAAAAATAATTTAAAGAACTAAAATAGAAAATAACAGTAAATAAATATGAATTTAATCAAAAAGGAAACAATAAATAAACAGTTATAAATAATAAACTTAATAAGCAACAAAACAGCAAATATAATTTTCACAATAAATCGGAACTATTAATATATATTGCCATATTGAATGCATGCAGTTGTATCATTTAATCAGCATAATTCACTGAAATCTTTAATTTTCCCCGTTTCCTCTCCCTAACAATTGTTATAAACTTATTAAACAGGTAATCTCCTTGGCACAGCTGTATAATGCCAAATTGGCGGGAAGAAAAGCACGTGTAAATGTGGTACGTATATGACATCTGTGCCATTTTTTCCCCGTGAAATCTAAACCCGGCGTCATTTTCATCATATCAAAATTTACAAATGCACATTTCGTATCTTTATTCACTTTTTCAGAAAAAAAAGGAATTTTAATTTGATCATTTTGATTCAAAACTGGAAGTTTCAATGATATTAGCTTAAACAGATATTAAACTGTTAATATTCTTTTACGTGTAAATCAAATTTTGTAGATGAAATCAAATTTCTCCGGGTTTTATAACAGAAGATATTTAAATTTCAATTTTTTCCACTTTAATGAGTAAATGGCAACATAAAGATACAGTAATCAATTTCTTTCCTTTTTTCCTTTGCTTTTAATAGAAATGAAGTACTCCTGTTGCCACAATTAGAAAAGCTTTGTTAAAAACTATAAAAAAATTAATATCTTAAAAACAAATCAAGATACAGCTTTCAAATAAACTTCATTTAAAAGTATATTTTTTTCCCTACACGATGGTGTAAGAATTGAAAATGTGGGATATATAGAAGTTTAAAAAATTGTAGTAGCAAAATTGCAATACTGAAATTTCATTTAAAATTTGAAAGCGTTGCCATTCGCAAAATGACGTATGCGTTACGCACAGATACGTTTGGCCTTTATAATATAGATACATACATATATATATATATATATATATATATATAATTTCGGATTTTCAAGGGAAAAAAAAGGAAATTTGGAATTTTATTTAAACAATTTGATTTGAATATTTTTAATTTGATTAAAATAGATAACTTTTTTGCAATTATTTTAAAATTAACTTTATTGGTTCCACCATCTATGTAAGAATTTAAATAATTATAAATTAACTATTTGATTTTACTTATTAAAAAACAATTTGTTTTGAAATAAATATTAAACGAAACGCTCTGTCCGATCTACGATCACACTTACCCACTTGTTTCTTATTTCATAGGGGAAAAATAACATTGTTTTAAAATACTGAAAATTCAAGCTCAGAATAGATCTCAAATCGCAATTCTATTTCGCTGAAAAACTAAACATTCTCAATAAAAGTTGTCTGTCACTTAGGTTTATCTTTTTTCACTTTCTGGAAATACCACTAAAAGTGATGCCATGTAATGAAAAGAAAAGCTGTCGTAAAAAATAAAATGCAATTTTTAACCAGAGCTTTTCCTTTTTAAACCCTAGTTTTTTCCGGCAATGCATTTTTTATAAAGATTTAGTCCTTTTTAGAATTTTTATAGACAGTTATTGTTTTACGACAGTAGATTTTTAACTTGAGTTTTGCTCTAAATTGCGTTCTGTGAAAAATAAACTTAAGATTTAGAAATTTAACGTATATAATTGTCGGAGAATTTTGTCGTGTTATTTCAAGTTTTATAAAAATTGATTCAAAATTAATAAAAATTTTCATAATTGATTTTGATCACTATTGAAGTCTATCAAATGTAATTAATTCAATGATATATACCAATGATATATTCATGATATAGGATACATTAAAAGATATATACGTTTAGGAAATAATTCTAGGTCATAATCGTCATTACGTTATATTTAAGATGGAATCCATTTATTTCCAAATTAATGAATTAAACATACATAATTGTAATAAATTTTGTTTGCATGAATTTTTGTATAAGTGTGCAACAGCTTTTAAGGTAAGATCTCAATATTTCTAAAACTAGTTATGACACAACCGCTCCGCATTTCTTATGTTTGACGTATTACAGCCGACAATACAATAACCTAAAATATCAAGTAAAAAAAAAAAAATCCTTTATTTTATTGAAGAGCATAAGTGGGGAATCTAATGATCCATGCCTTCCTGAAACGAAGTGGCGCACAAGCTAAAAATTAATACCACTAGTAGAGTAGTGTACTCGTAGGTTTAGCATTGTGTTTGCTGTATAATCGAAGGCACGAAATGATTGTACAAAAAACACGATGATAAGCCTACGAGTAAACCACTAATGGTATTAATTTTTCTCTTATGCATCGTTTCGCTTCTGGCAGACACGAATTATTATATTGCCTTATTACTATACTCTTCCATAAAATAAATATTTTCTTTTCCTTATACTCGATACTTTAGGTTTTTGTACTGTCGGCTTTTGGACTATACTTTTTTCGATTTTTTTTCTTTTTTCACACGGGAAAAATAACATTGTTTTAAAATACTGAAAACTCAAGAAAGAAAGACGGCTCAGAATAGACCTCAAATCGAAATTATATTTCGTTAAAAAACTAAACATTCTCAATAAAAGTTGTCTTTCACTTAGGTTTATCTTTTTTCACTTTCTGGAAATACCACTAAAAGTGAAGCCATGTAATGAAAAGAAAAGCTGTCTTAAAAAATAAAATGCAATTTTTAACCAGAGCTTTTCCTTTTTAAACCCTAGTTTCTTCCGGCAATGCATTTTTTTTTATAAGGATTTAGTTCTTTTTAGAATTTTTATAGACCGTTATTGTTTTACGTCAGTAGATTTTTAATTTAAGTTTTGTTCTAAATTGCGTTCAATGAAAAATAAATTTAAGATTTAGAAATTTAATGTATATAATTCTCGGAGAATTTTGTCGTGAGATTTTATGAAAATTGATTCAAAATTTAAAAAGATAATAAAAATTTTCATAATTGATTTTGACCACTATTGAATTCTATCAAATGTAATTAATTCAATGATATATACCAATGATATATTCATAATATATGATACATTATACCTTTAGGAAATAATTCTAGGTCATAATCGTCATTACGCCATATTTAAGATGGAATCCATTTATTTCCAAATTACTGAATTAAACAAATATAATTGTAATAAATTATATATGTTTAATTCAGTATAAACCGACAGTACAATAACCTAACAGTACAGCCTAACTATTCAGTACACCGACAATACAATAACCTAAAATATCAAGTTAAAAAAAAATCCTTTATTTTATTGAAGAGCATATGTGAGGAATCTAATGATCCATGCCTTCCGGAAACGAAGTGGTGCACAAGCCAAAAATTAATACCACTAGTGTAGTAGTGTACTCGTAGGTTTAGCATTGTGTTTGCTGTATAATCGAAGGTATGAAATGATTGTACGAAAAACACGATGATAAGCCGACGAGTAAACACTAATGGTATTAATTTTTCGCTTATGCACCATTTCGCTTCTGGCAGATACGAATTATTTCATTGTCTTATTACTATACTCTTCCATAAAATAAAGATTTTCTTCTCCTTATATTCGATACTTTAGATTTTTGTACTGTCGGCTTTTGTACTATATATTTTTTGATTTTTTTTCTTTTTTGAACGGAAAAAAGAACATTGTTTCAAAATACTGAAAACTCAAGAAAGAAAGAAGACTCAGAATAGACCTCAAATCGAAATTCTATTTCGTTAAAAAACTAAACATTCTCAATATAAATTGTCTTTCAGTTAGATTTATCTTTTTTCACTTTCTGAAAATATCACTAAAAGAAATAACGTGTAAAGAAAAGAAAAGCTGTCTTAAAAAAAGACACACACACTTTTTAGCGAGAGCTTTTCCTCTTTAAACCCTAGTTTCTTTCGACAATGCATTTTGTATGAGATTTAGTCTTTTTTTCTTTTAATTTACAGGCAGCTATTGTTTTATGACAGTAAATTTTTAACTTCGGTATTACTCTAAATTGCGTTCTAGTGTAAAATAAACTTAAGATTAAGAAATTTAATGTATATAATTGTTGCGGAAATCTGTCGAGTTTTTTCAGATTTTATTAAAATTGATTGAAAACTTAAAAAGATATTAATAAAAATTTTCACCATTCTACTAAATTCTATCAGATTTAATTAATTCAGTGATATATGCCATGATTAGGTAATAACTCTAAGTCGCCATGGTGATTACGTCCTGTTTAAGATAGAATCCTGTTATTTCTAAATTACTGAATTAAATATATATAATTGTTATAAATTTTGTTTTCATGCATTTTTCTATAAGAACACAACATCTATTATACTAAGATCTCAATATTATAAAACTAGTTATAACACAACTGCTCTGCATTTTCACTTTTGAGTATATTTTCTGACTTTTTTCTTTTATTACCGGAAAAAAACAGCATTGTTTTAAAATACTGAAAACACCGGAAAGAAAATAATGTCCAGAATAGACCCCAAAGTGCAATTCTGTTTCATTAAAACTAAACATTCTCAATAAAAGTTGTCTGTAAATGAAGTTTATTCGTTTTACTTTCACTAAAACAGAACATGTAATGAAAAGAAAACCAGTTTTAAAAACTAAAACACATCTTTTTAGCCATTCCATCATTTTAGCTTTTCTTCTTTAAACTCTAGTTTCTTCCGACACTGCATTTTGTATGAGATTTAGTCTTTTTTAGAAATTTCATGGACACTTATCGTTTTAAGACAATAGATATTTAACTTAAATTTTGTTTTAAATTGCGTTCTAGTGAAAAATAAACTTAAGATTTAGAAAGCAGAAATCATTTCATAATCATTTTATGAATAAACATTCATAAATCACGGTAATATGGTTTATTAAAACATTAAAATACTGCATTTAAACAAGATAAAATACTTTTAGGTAGATTTCGTAAGAAATACTACCTATGGCAATCGCACCAGTTTATATATCTATCTATCTATCTATCTATCTATCTATCTCACTTTTTTATGGACACGATAACTTCTATAATTTTTCACCAATCTCCACCAAACTTGTACATAAAATCTAAGGGGATAAAATCTTGGCTAAGTTCGTTAATGGGCAAAATCGGACCAAGGGGGTCGGAATAGGGGGCGTTTTTGTGAAAACCAAAAAAACGCCATAACTTCTTAATTAAAGGAGATATCGAATCGGTTTAAAGTTTATATTACTTCTTAAAAATGGGCCAAAAGTTTATGCATGACAGATTTTTGATAAATTTAGAAATGGGCTCAAGGGGCGAAAAAAACAGGGATTTTGAGAGAAAAAAATTCATAACTTCGTCAATTTTCAAGATATCAAGTCCAACTAAATTTTTTGTAAATGTTCTTAAAATTATCTAAAACTTTTGTATTTATAAGTTTTTGATAGGACCAACTTTTACCGACGAAAAAAATTAAAAACGAAAAGAAAAAGGGCGCTGAAAAAAGAGAAAAATCCATAACTCCGTCAATTTTTAAGATATCAAATCTGATTAAATTTATTTTACATCGTCTCAAAAATATCTACAACTTTTATATTGACAAGTTTTTCATAGGATCAATTCGTATAGCAAAAAGAAATTAAACAAAAATAGGAGTTGGAGAAAAAACCTCAAATCCAAATTGCTTATATTCTGACTCATTTTTAAATCCATTTTTGATTCTAAACGCATCCAAATGGTAGATCCTCTTATTTAGAAACTGTATAAAGTGACGCATTGGTCAATTTTCTGATAAAGACAGAATATATTTCAAAAAAGGCTACCAAAAAGGGTATTTTGAACAGAATTTCCGAAAGTTATCCGGACTGAAAATTGAAGGAAGTATTCAAATAAGAAATTGCGTTTTTTTCTGACTCGTTTTTAAATCCATTTTTGTTCTCAAACGCATCCAATTTACAGATCCTCTTATTTAGGAACTATATAATGTGATGCATTGGTCAGTTTTTTGATAAAGACGGAATATATTTCAAAAAAGGCTACCAAAAAGGGTATTTTGAACAGAATTTTCCGAAATCATTGTGACTGCACTGTAAAAAATTTTTGTAAAATTCCAGTAGATGTACCGTAAATTTCACGGTACTTCTACCATTTTCACTCTTTACGGTATGAATACCGTATTTCTAAGGTATATTAAGTGTAAAAAACAGTTTTTTGTACTGTTTCGATTAAAAACGGTATTTACACAGTAAAATTATTATTTTTCCGTAAAAACTCGGTATTTATACCGTAAAATAATTATCTTTCAATAAGGAAAACGACATTGTAAAAATTTTCGTAGCATTTCAATAAATGTACCTAAATTTTACGGTACGTCTACTGTTATCATTCTTTACTGTATGAGTACCGTATTTCTAAGATATATTAGGCATTAAAAAAAACAGTTTCTGTGCTATTTCGATTATAAACAGTATTTATACCATAAAATGACCAATTTCTATGCTATTTCAATTATAAACGGTATTTATACCATAAAATGATTGTTTTTCAGTAAAAAGGCGATATTTATACTGAAATTAATTATATTTCAGTATGGGAAAATATGGCATCCTCGCCTCGGTGTACGGCATTATCTCAAGCGATGTTCTTGTTGTTGCTATGTAAATGCGCGCAGGTCTGAGGAGATGGGGGAGTGCAGCCGTTAACTTCTTTTGGAGTGCAAAAATCTCAAAGGGTCACAACTCCTGCAATACACACTGTTTATTATAATTTTTATGGATACCATAATGTAACAAAAAAAAAAAAAAAAAAAAAAAAAAAAAAAAAAAAAAAGGAATGTATTTATTTTTGTTAAATAGTATTAAAGAAGAATAGATAATTATTAGAATATATAATTATTATCTTTAACTACAAGAAAATAAAAAATGTAATTTATGAAAGATGACTAAAGTAGTCTACAAAGTAGACGAGGCTTTATTAAAGATTCACATGCATTTTATGTGTCTTGCGTGTCTGTGTAAGGGGGGGGGGGTGACTGATTCTGGGCCCGTCACGGTTCTCGACGGCCTGAATAGATGTCGTCTTTCTAGTGGGAACTTTTAATCTATCATACTGAATGATGTCAAATCCATCCTTAATTTTTATTGGAGAATTATACAATTCATAGAAGTGAAATTCTATGATTTTAAACTAGTTTAATTAATTACTTATTCATAGTCATGCAATTGTAATTGTAATATTATGTACCATTGAATATACAGGGTGTCCCTAAACAAATGGTATATACGCTAGGAGGTGATAGAACACATCAAGACGAGTAATAGTAAATAGGAAACCAAGGGTCCCAAACGTTTTCCAAAGGAAATAGCCTCCATTAAAGTTTGGGGTCCTAAATTTCAAATACACATAAAAAACGGAAAATTGGTCGATTCATTTGCGGTTTTCACTAAAATTATTCTTTATGTTGGTATTTTCTTGAAAATAAATTATAAAGATAAATTTCGAAAAATGCCGATAGAGGGCGCTTTAGAATTTAAAGTAATGAAAAACTACTTTTTTGCATCTCATTAAATGGTTTCGTAAGCTTAGATTTAAATTTTGAGCTCATAATCTGAATAGTTGGAAGCGGTTAAGTAGCACAAACTTAACTGTGTTCAGAAGGTTTAAATTTCAAATGATTATAAAAAACGGAAAAATTGGTCGATTGATTTGCGGTTTTCACTAAAACTATTCTTTACGTCGGTATTTTATTAAAAATAAATTATAAAGATAAATTTCAAAAAATGCCGATAGAGGGCGCTTTAAACTTTGGAGTAACGAACAACTACTTTTTACGTTATTTTTTGCATCTGTTTAAATGTTTTCGTAAACTTAGACTTAAACTTAAATTTTGAGCTCAAAATCTGAATAGTTGGGAGTGGTTAAGTAGCACAAACTGAACTGTGTTTAGAGGGTTCAAATTTCAAATGATAATAAAAAACGGAAAAATTGGTCGATTTGTTTGCGGTTTAAAATAAAACTATTCTTTAAGTCAGTATCTTATTGAAAATGAATTTTAAAGATAAATTTCAAAAAATTCCGTTAGAGGGCGCCTTAAACTTCACAGTAACCAACAACAAATTTTAACCGTCATTTTTTGTATCTAATTAAATGCTTTCCAAAACTTGTTAAATGTTTTCGAAATCTTAGATTTAAACAACATTTTGCGCAAACTGAAGTGTGTTCAGGAGTTGAAATTTTAACCCCCCCCCTCCCTCGAACACAGTTCACTTTTGCGCTACTTAAACCCTCGCAACGACTGAGAATTTGATCTCAAAATTTAAATCTAAGCATTTGAAAGCATTTAATGAGTTTTAAAAAAATAACGGTTAAAAATAGTTGCACGGTACTCCAGTGTCTAAGGCGCCCTCTATCGGCATTTTGTGAAATTTATCTTTAAAATTTATTTTCAAGAAAACACTGATTTAAAGAGTAGTTTTAGAAAAAACCGCAAACGAATCGACTAATTTTTCTGTTCTTTTTTATAGTATTCCATTTCGTTGGAAATTTAAACCCTCTGAACACACTTCAGTTTGTGCTACTTAACCACTCCCAACTATTCAGATTTTGAGCTCAAAATTTAAGTTTAAATTTAAGCCTACGAAACCATTTAATGAGATGCAAAAAATAGTATTAGGATGGATTATTTCGTCAAACCAAAGTCTAAAGCGCCCTCTATCGGCATTTTTTGAAATTTATCTTTATAATTCAATTTCAATAAAATACCGACATAAAGAATAGTTTTAGTGAAAAACGCAAATCAATCGACCAATTTTCCGTTTTTTATAATCATTTGAAATTTAAACCCTCTGAACACAGTAAAACTTTTTGCTACTTAACCGCTTCCAACTATTCAGATTTTGAGCTCAAAATTTAAGTTTAAATCTAAGCTTACGAAACCATTTAATGATATGCAAAAAATCACGGCAAAAAATAGTTCTTTATTACTTCAGAGTGTAAAGCGCGCTCTATCGGCATTTTTCGAAATTTATCTTTATAATTTATTTTCAAGAAAATATCAACATAAAGAATAATTTTAGTGAAAACCGCAAATCAATCGATAAATTTTTCTGTTTTTTATGTGTATTTGAAATTTTGGACCCCAAACTTTAATGGCGGCTATCTCCTTTGGAAAACGTTTGGGACCCTTGGTTTCCTATTTACTATTACTCGTCTTGATGTGTTCTATCACCCCCTAGCGTATATACCATTTGTTTAGGGACACCCTGTATATACCAATGATATTCTTATGTGTTAAAAGGGTTTGTTCACCTTTGTGTATGCTCTTTGTGTTTCATTCAGTTGGATCCTCATACCGGACGTGCAGGACAAAGAAGTATGTAACATTTTAACTATTTTTAAGTGAAAGTAACTATTATGCATGTATTTTTATTACATTTTTAACTTGCATTAGTTCTTAATAAACTTCTTCTTTACTGTTATATATTTGTCTTATTAATTTATTTTGGGTTTAAAAATTATGACATTAATAATTATTTTTTTTTAGGTATGACAAATAAGAAAATTTTCAGCTAAAAATTATTTGAAATTAAAAAAAATTTCAAAAAAAAAAAAAAAAATCTAATAATACAATGTTAAAAATTTCCGTGGTGGAATTTCAAAGTGGAGTCTATTCATGAAGTAAAATAAAGAGAAGCACCGAAATATGGTACTGCTTATTTTTTTGAAAACTCCAAGCTGGGCAACACGATGCGTTTTACCTTTTTATTTTTCCTTATTCAGCGACACACTAGTAACACGCATGTCCACGTTCTCTACAATTCTAATGTATCGAACGTCGCCTCTCTCAAATAATGAAGATCGGCGGCTAGTAAGTTGTCTGTTAAAAAAAATGAAATGGTATAACGTATCGTGTGTGCTCAGATGGTGAAATTTTGGGGCCTATAAAGACCCATCCCCCGCGAATCACCACGTTCAAAATTTAGACAAAATTATCATAAAACTAGAAAAAAATACATCCTTATCAGAAAAAAATAATAAAATACCAAACGGTCAGTTGGCTTAGATTTACGCTTAAACCACCAGTAAAACTGCAAACACCGGTCCCCTTTCCTCTACCAAACTCATAAATAACTAAAATTCAAAAATCTTTTTCCCTTACGTTGTTAGAATTTTATCGAACTCAGACCCCAATCTCTATGAGCTCAGGAATTTCGTAATTAACAATTCTGTTGATCTAATCCTTAAAAAGGTGGTAAAGTTCAAAAACTCTAAAAATCGCAAATCAAAATTTTAGAACCTATCTCACTCGACGCTCTTTCCCCATATGGCTCAGTATTGAATTCAGACACTTTTCTCCGAGAGGGACTTCTGGGGCTCCGGAGGGTGGGAGAATGAAACCTTTTTTCCCAGTGAAAACACAAGAAATCTATTTTTCCGGGGGGGGGGGGGACATTTTATTGCACTGGGGGGGGGCCTTCTGGGGCACCCCATTAATTCAACACTGATATTTCAAGACTGTTATTTTTGTTAAAAGAAAGGTCTCTCATTCGGTAACTCAATCTCTCCCTCCAAATTCTGGAAAATTAAACATTAAAAACCATTTAGACAGTTAAAGTTAATTCACAGTCTTATCCATATGTCTTCAAATCTTAGACAATCCCCCCTCCCCCGATCTCTCTTCAGTCCGGCTTGGATAAATTATTCAGACTAGATCTTGAATGATATTTTCCTGTTACTTCAGTGGTCATCAGTGGAATTTTGATGCAAACACTACCACTGATGTTTTTAAAAGAAATAGTCGATGCCTCCTACCCGACTCAGTATGATCCATCGGATGGGTCGACCTTGCTCTGTTAAAGATGTCTGTAAAATAATGATTCCCTATTCCCTGATTTTGCACTCACTTTACCATATTTCAAGTAAATTATAGAAACGCGGTTAATTTACAAAAATTCCATTCGACCAATAAGGAGCTAATTGCAAATATAACGTTATTTACTTTTTGGTAATTTTGGACCCTTTCCCTCCCTTTAGATATCATACGTTACTTCCATCAAACTCCGTGCCCCGGTAATGATATCGTTATCAAAGTGTAAAAAAATTTTTTTAGAATTAAATTCTTTTGTTTTGAGTAACATACAAAACGGGTTAAATTTATTTTTCGCAAACTTTATTGATTCAATTGAAGATAATTTAATAAAATATCGCTTTATTCAAACAAAAATAGTTAACAAAAAAAAAAAAAAAGATAATGTACTATTTTGTACAAAATACCACGTTACAGAGAAAAAGAGATAATTCTAATTGGGTCAAAAATGATATCGATATCAAAAGGATAATCCCCCCCTTAACCTAGAGATATCTTACGATATCATGTGCCAGACCCTCCCTCCCCCCTAAAAGAATAATGTTATATATACACAACACCTAATAAAAAAATTAATATATCATTCTTGTTTCTAGTAAAACCATCGTAAATATTGACTGAGCAAAACATTTTCTTTGAAAATGTCTGATTATAGGTAAGATAATACAAAGCGTGAAAATTTGCTTTTGGCCGAAGTAATGTTGTCAGATTTTCGAGGCAAACGCCTTCTTTAGGTAGCAGCATAAGTTTCAGTATTCACCAACCAACCAACAAATCTGGTGCGCGGAAAAAAAGTCAACGGAAAAAACGTCAACGGAAAAAAAGGCAACGGAAAAAAGGGCAACGGAAAAAACGTCAACGGAAAAAAGGGCAACGGAAAAAAGGTCAACAGTTAAAAATGGCAAAGGTAAATAATAGGGATATAAGTTAAGTTATAGAAAACCGATTCTTTGTTTCATGTAAGCTTACCCGTGCTAAACACGAGTATCCGTTATTTCAACTCGATTGGTGAATAGCTTATGTATAAAGGCAGCAACTTTCGTATCTTTATGCAAACTTTGGCCAAGAACATTCTTTGGGGTGAGAAAAAAGGGACAAACATGGAAAAAAAGAAAACCAAATAAAAAACAGGTACATATATTATAATTGGTTAAAAAAAATGACAAAAAAAATGTTGTCTGGATATATAGGATGTTAAGGGGGATAACAGAAAAAGAGTCAATATTTTGAAATTTGGTACAAGAAAACTCACTTTGTGCAACATGCAGCATAAGCCATTTAAATTATAACGAAACTTGTTATGTTGGTTCCATTAATAATAATAATTTGAAGACGAAATTGAAATGAATAAAAAATTGTAATATTTAATAATTATTAATATTTCAATAATAATTAATTATTGTTGTTGTTATTTATGACATCTGATTACCTGCCCGGTGGTATATAAGCCCTTGAAAAAGAACCCTCCGTGGAGGTCTTTGTAATCGTATTTACGCAAGGTTACCCAAGGTAGAAGACAATCATGGACCACTCCGAACGGTTCGGCCGACGGACGTGATTGGTTTCGAACCCAGCACCTCTCGTCTACCAGCTTCGAGAGCACCACCTTTCAGCCACTGGTGGGATGAAATTGGCGAGGGGGGGGGTCTTATTTAGAAACCATAAAGTCGAATAATATTTTTTATTTTTTCAATAAATGCAGGCGGCCTTCCAGAAAATGCGGTCCAAATTTTCGGCAGAATTTTTGCACGCGACAGCCTGATAAAGGTCACCAATAGAAAACACAACCTTATAACTAAAAATGCAATTCACTTGTCGAAAAATGAAATATGTATTTACGTACAATTTTTTATTCATTTATTATTATTATTATTATTATTACTATATCAATAGAACCACCATAACAAATTTCAGCATTATTTAAATTTATTTTAAATGGTTTATGCTGTGTGTAGCCAAAATTGAGTTTTCTTGTGCCAAATCTCAAGATTTCGACTTATTTTCTGTTACCCCCCCCCCCCCCCATTAATATCCTAATAACATGACTAAATATCAAGACAACAAAATTTTTTTATATATTTTTTCTATTTTTTCCATCCTATTAAAATATATGTACCTATATATATTTTTTTTTATTAACTATTTGGAAAATAGTTGTTGTCCTCGGTAGAGAATTGGGAAATCTGAAGTATATCTGATTCTTTTTATTAATTGAACGCAACTTATTTTATTTTATTCATTTTCTGATTGGTCCATGCTTAAAGTCTAGAAATGGAATAATTCTGTTTTTTATTTTATTCATTATCTGATTGGTCTATGTCATACTTCTGTTGCCACGATGACAAAAAAAGTATTAAAAACAACAAAAACATTAATAACTCAAAAACAAATTTAGATACAAGTTTGAAACAAGTTGAATTTAAAAGTTAATTTTTTTCTTCATACGACTGTGTAAAAATTGAAAATGCGCGATGTTTAAAAGTTTAAAAATTTGCAGTGTCGAAAATCGCTAAATTGAAATTTCGTTTAATATTTGTTTATGATTGGTCCAGGAATATTAACCTGACTAGGCATATTAATGACTGTTATTACGTAAGCTATGTTGTGATCATCATAAAAATGATGTTATTATTGTTTTTTAAAATATAGAAATCATTTATAAATCTAAATTATAGTCTTTGAAAATATTATTTTCCAAATAGTCGTTGTAATTTGTTAAATTACAATTTTTTCTTTTTTTTTTCTTTTTTCTTTCTTTCTTTTTTTCATTTTATGCATTTTTTTTTTCTTTTTCACTTCAAAGAATGCCCTTGATCAAAGTTTGCATAAAGATATAAAAGTCGCTGTTTTTATACGTAAGCTATTCGTCAATCGAGTTGAAATAACCGATACACGTGTTTAGCACGTTTATGCGTACTTGAAACATATAATCGGTTTTCTATAACTTAAGATACATCCCTTAATAACTAATGTATCTCAACCTTAAATTTATTGAAGAACTGACATTTATCACTATTATTTACAATTGCCGTTTTTATCTGTTGACCTTTTTTCCGTTGCCCTTTTTTCCGTTGCCGTTTTTTCCGTTGCCTTTTTTTCCGTTGCCTTTTTTTCCGTTGACGTTTTTTCCGTTGACCTTTTTTCCTAAATTCACAAATCTAATGGCGTCAGTTTGTTGATTTTGGGCAATGGAGAACTTGAGATCCGAGTTATTTATTTAAGTAAGTTAATCGGCTGTATTTCTTGTTTTCCTTTAACTTACATAATTAGATAACTAATTTGAACTATACATGTTTTAAATTGTTTTTTCTTAAAAGTATGTTATTCATTTCTTTGGCTAAGTTATATAAAAATTGGAAAATGAATTACTTTGTTAATGAAAAGTGCGTGTTGGATTAAATTGTGTTTAAAATAGCAAACTGACATCTACAAAATTTTGAATATTTTCTGTTCAATATTTCAACTATTTCCTTTTAAATTTAATCATTTTTACTAGAATATATGCGTAATATTAGTAATTTACATTTATCTTATTCAAAAGAAGGAAATCGACTTATTTCATTCCTCCTTTTGCTAGCAGGTCCCATTCCTTCCCATTATGTTCTGTTATATTAAACTGCTTTTAAGTTTAGTTAAAATTATGGATAATGTATAATATTAGGTTTTCTAAAGAGGGGAACTATTACAGCTACAGGTAAACAAGTCATTAATGTACTTCAAATATTAAAATTATAGTAAGCAAATTTATTTTTTTAATAAACAATTTTTTTATACAAATCTAAGTTTATGCTGAAAAGCAACTTTTTTCAACTGAAGATTTGGTTGTCATTGCTCCATCTCAGTGGCGTAGCTAGGATAGGTGACACCCAGAGCGGATGTAAATTGTGTTACCGCCAGCCACCATGGTGTCACCCCCCCCCCCCACACACACACACCGATCCGTTATATTTTTTCATTCACAATTGTACGCTATTATAACAAATGACCATATCATTTCTCATTTACCTTTTGCCCTGCATTGAGAAAAAAAACAGAGGGGGGAATTTTTACTTAACCCATAATCCGCTTAAATCAATGTGGTGTCTGTATGTCGAAGAAAATTCTTTCTTTTAAAGTTTGTTTTTGTTATCCACTCGTTGGATAGATAAGATTTTTGTTCCCTGGTGCAAATATCTTATTTAAACACACCAGTCTGCATAAAATTTCAACTTCTTTTAGAAAAGAAAATTAAGTCTATTTCGTCGTACGCTAGAAATTTAATTTTATTTCAGAATTCTTTTTCCAAATGGTGTAAGATTATAAATATTTATTTTCAAATAAATATTGGGTGACAGCCGGGTTGGACCGCCCCCCCCTGCCCCCTACTAACTACGCCACTGCCTCCATCTAGTATTGTGATTGATGTTTAGAATAATACGTCATGAGGAAAAATTTCTGTCCTATTCTATCCCATTCTCCATTACTAACTAATATTGTAATAAATATTAGTACTATTTATTACTAATATTAGAACTAGTACTAACTAATATATCCCGTACTTGAATAACATTAATTAATTAAAGTTTGAAAACATAGTATATTAACACACGAAAAAAAATCATAAAAACCTGATTTAAATAAAAAGAATCTGATTTAAACAAAGATATACATATATATTTTTTAAACTATGATTGTTTTGCACTTTAGTTGCTATTTAAAAGCATGCATATTCATGCATATTCCATTCATAATACTAATTTTGAAAATAGTGAGAAATGGTGTTTATATTAAGACTTTTTTGGTTTTAAATGTTTATAAAAAAAGACTAGTGCATTAGTTGCTCTTAACCCGGGAGAACACGTCCTTACCCAGTGTATGAATGGTCTTAACTTTGTCACCAATAAAATCAAATTATAACAACTACTTTATTTAGACGGAAACAATTCATACAAATTTTGTGATAAAATAAGTTGCAGATTACTTTTAAAAAAATAGTGGTTACAATTGTAAAAACCATACGCACTCAGGGTCTTTTACGCTCTGTGCGCGTCCCCTCGGGTTAAAATTAGAGTCATCGTCCTGTTTAATTTCATAGAACACAGTAAAAAGAGGGGGGGGGGGAGAGGAAATTAAGTCAATGTAAATCAGAATACATTAGTTGATATAGCCCTTTTAAAATTCAGCTGGCATATTTGCAAATCTGATTAAAAAAATTCACTGGCAGCTCATATCTATGTGTTATTACAGTATTTATGTTTTCACTAGTGAGAAACTGGGTTATTTATTAAATTTTAAGTCAATTAAATGTCATTAAAACTAGTGTTTGATTAAATAGTCGATTCGGTATTTTGTGATTCCGCATGTTATACGATTATAAGTGTCATTAAACTAATTAAAAAATACTTAAAAATGTGTAGCCTATAATTCAAATACTTCGCTGAATAAATGCGAATTACGGCGTTTCTTGATCCCCCCCTCCTCTCTAGAAAAAAAAAAGCGCCCAGTTAAAGTCAAATTTCTGGAGTGATACTTTTTTAATTTGTCTTTTTTGCACACAGAGAAAGTTTATTGAATCGGATTTAGGTCTTTGTGTTAAAAATTTACTTTCTGGTAAACTTTTTTTTAGGTAGATTTCGTATGAAATACTACCTATTGCAATCGCTCCAGTTTATATATCTATCTATCTATCTATCTATCTATATATATATATATATATATATATCACTTTTTTATGGCCACGATAACGTCTATAATTCTTCAACAATCTCCACCAAACTGGTACATAAAATCAAAGGGGATAAAATCTCGGCTAAGTTCGTTAATGGGCAAAATCGGACCAAGGGGGTGAAAACCGAAAAAAAGCCATAACTTCTTAATTAAAGTAGATATCAAATCGGTTTGAAGTTTATATTACTTCTTAAATATGGGCCAAAAGTTTATGCATGACAGATTTTTGATAAATTTAGAAGTGAGCTCAAGGAGCGAAAAAAAACAGGGGTTTTGAGAGAAAAAAATTCATAACTTCGTCAATTTTCAAGATATCAAGTCCAACTAAATTTTTTGTAAATGTTCTTAAAATTATCTAAAACTTTTGTATTTACAAGTTTTTGATAGGACCAACTTTTACCGATGAAATAAATTAAAAACGAAAAGAAAAAGGGCGGTGAAAAAAGAGAAAAATCCATAACTCCGTTAATTTTTAAGATATCAAATCTGATTAAATTTATTTTATATCTTCTCAAAAATATCTACAAATTTTATAGTGACAAGTTTTTCATAGGACCAATTCGTATAGCAAAAAGAAATTAAACAAAAATAGGAGTTGGAGAAAAAACATCAAATCCAAACTGCTTATATTCTGACTCATTTTTAAATTCATTTTTGATTTTAAACGCATCCAAATGATAATAGATCCTCTTATTTAGAAACTGTATAAAGTGACGCATTGGTCAATTTTCTGATAAAGACAGAATATATTTTTAAAAAGGCTACCAAAAAGGGTATTTTGAACAGAATTTCTCAAAGTTATCAGGACTGAAAATTTAAGGAAGTATTCAAAGAAGAAATTGTGTTTTTTTCTGACTCGTTTTTAAATCGATTTTTGTTCTCAAACGCATCCAATTTACAGATCTTCTTATTTAGGAACTATATAATGTGATGCATTGGTCAGATTTTTGATAAAGACGGAATATATTTCAAAAAAGGCTACCAAAAAGGGTATTTTGAACAGAATTTTCCGAAATCATCGTGACTGAAAATTTAAGGAAGTGTTCAAATAAGAAATTGCGTTTTTTTCTGACTCGTTTTAAAATCCATCTTTGCTCTCAAACGCATCCAATTTACAGATCCTCTTATTTAGGAACTATATACTGTGACGCATTGGCCAGTTTTTTGATAAAGATATATTTTTAAAAATGCTGCCAAAGTGAGTATTTCGCACAAAATTTTCCGAAGCAATCATGATTAAAGAATTAAGGATGTATTCAAACAACAAATCGGTTATTTTATGACTCATTTTTAAATTCATTTTTTTCTCAAATGCATTCAACTGACAGTTTTTTGTTGTTCAGGAACTGTATAATGTACTGTTTCGGTCGATTTTTTAATAAATTCAGAATTTATTTCAAAATATGTTGTCAAAATGGGCATTTGAGCTGAAGTTTTCTTAAGATGATGCTGATAAAACCAGTTTTTGCAGAAAAATGAAATTAAAAAATTTTCATAAATGTCCAGATGAAGTTATTAAACTGGGTTTATCTCTAATCATATATATATATATATATATATATATATATATATATATACATATATATTTGTTGAAATGAGCACTCTTCAAAATCTACCTCCGCCTATAGGCCCAGCCGACAGGGATTTTTTTTTTTTTTTATTGGGATGGTAAAAATAATGAAATGTCATATTTTGTGAAAGAGCCTATTATTCAATGAATTTTTTTTTAAATAGGCCACAAATTTCGCTTTGACTGTGCCTTATTAAGTAAGTTTACATTCAAAATTTACAGTTTTACATATATAGATTTTAGACCATTGGTGTAAAAATATAGGCACCAGCGGGGGGCAATCACTCACCACGGGGTAAAATTTAATAGCATTCTAGCAAGAAATTTATACAAATTATTAGATGATACAAGACGAAAAAAAGTTAGTAGTGAGAGCATAGGAGCAATTGGCACAAAGACTTTTGCACCCCTGTCTTAAAACAAAGAGGTCCAACCAATCCATATTTTATCACACGTTCTCAATATTAGAAATTTTACGGGAAGTGTAAATTATAATTATCATCTATTTGAGATCTTCGAAATCAGCCTGCGTAATTTTTGTGATAAAATATTAATAACAGTAAAAATCATTGATTTACAGTATAACTATTTAGTTTCTTACACATCCAATCCTTGTGTGATTTCTTTGTTTTTCAAATTGATTATTTAGAGAATTATAAGAACAAGTAGATCGAACCCGAGCTTCCCGGGTTACATAGTAAAGATAAAAACCATTTTCTTAATCGAAAACTTTAATAAATTTTCTACATGTAATATGCGTTTTAGGTTGCTAACTAACCCCTTGAAGGAGGTGGGATAAAATTTATCTCAATTTTAATTTCAAAACGCCACATTGACGCCAGAATTTTATTTTTCTCAAATATGTGATGAAACGTTTTTAATTATTTTGAAACAAATTTATTTTTAAATTCAGGTGTCAATCAATCATTTCAGCATTTTAAGAATCATTTTAAGTGCTTTTTCCCTCAAGAATTAAATATCTTGCGGATTTTTTTCATTTATGTCTCGTTCATAAAATAATACTGTGAAAAGTATTGATATGAAGATTTGTATTTGATACTTTACATATTTTTTTATCTTATAAAATTAAAAAAATAATTACATTAATCTCAATATTATATTAAATCAATCTTTGAATTAAAATATTACATAGCGGAAAAATATGATTAGGCTAACATGGTTAGGTTAAAGGGTTAACTGAAAACCATTAATTATGGAATCAGATAAAGCTATGAAGTTTATTAAAAGTCACATTTCCGTGCTAGACGCATGCCAGAAGTTAGCCAAAGATTTCGTAACGGCAGCAATTTTGTTTCTGGTCATTTCAGCGCTTCGAGCACGTAATTTAATTACATGTCTGTTAAATTTGTATTTATTTTATTTTATTTTATTATTTATAAAGGAAATTTTAATTTTGGTATAGTATATTAGCCAGAAACAAATCCCGAACTCTTTATATTTTTCTATGGACAAATAGATTAATCTATCGTAATCGAGTTTCACTCGGTAGAGATATATTTAAAAATAACTCGCACCTCATTTTTTTTTAAAACCACAGCCAATCAGTAAATTGAAATACAGTTTTCAAACAAATTCAAAGCATTTTCAAGGTTTTTTTTTTTTTTCTTATTTGGCAGTGTAGAATTTTAAGTTGTTTGATTACATGTTGAACTTGTAATTTTTAGTAATTTAATCTGCGTTTTAAACCATTCTTTTATTTTATTACTCATACAATTATTTTAATTCTATAATGGGAAATTATCAGTAACAATATTTATAGATTTATGAGTAAATTGTGTATCATTATTTCTACGTAATAGAGATTAAAAAAAAAAATGCTTGAAATATATAAGCTCGTAATAAATGATTCAAATAAGATGCAGTCTTTAATCAAATTGCATTTGAAAGTATATTTCTTTTCCTATATGACGAAATAAAAATTAAAAATGTGCGACGTTTAGAATGTTAAAAAATTGCAGTAACAAAAATTGCAAAAAGTCATTTTATCCTGAAATGTTGTCATTTGTAAAATAACATCAGTGCTACACACGGACACATTTGTTCGTTACAATATAGATTTTGCTCCCCATATGAAAAATCAGTACTACTTGATTACTCCGTCGACCATTTTCGCCAAATTAAAAAATTGCCAAATTATAGCCAAGTTATGTATGTTGACATAATTTATATTTTAAATAACGGGAAATCAAATTAATTAGTAAAACATGAATAAAAATACAAATAAAAAGTGGTATTAATGACATTTTAAGCATGTTTATCGTGTTTAATATCATTCAATATGACATTCACAATCATCCATTATTATGATCATCCATTTCTCTAAATAAAAATGATGTGCTTAGATTTACGCATTCTAAAGTAGCATTTTATTTTATTATAAACAAAAGCTATAGTACTAAAATTTTCCACAGACTTGTCATTGAAAGTTTTCTTCTTTTTTGCGAAAACACGTGGTTGTGTTTGGGCTTAATGTAGCAGAATTCTCAGGGTTACACTTTTTACACTACTCCCGGCCACCACACATAAGTCTTTTCTATTTCTTCTTTTTACTTTATGGCTATTTTTCCTTTACTTTGCACCATGGCCAACTATATCTATAAGGCCCATTTAATGGAGATTAATGCATGAAGTCTCCCGACAGAGCCCTCTGATACTTTGCCCAAGTTACTCTGACCAATCGTGCAAACTCTGAATTAAAACAATGACCATGTGCTCAGAACAGAAATCAGCTCATACAATGCTAATTTGGGCAGGGTTTGTGCCACGTGATCCAATGAAATGGTTCAGGGTTTGAAGCTGAATGCAGCTTCAATTTTTCGGCGGTTTTTACCGAAATGGAAAGTGGAAGTGGTCGTTATATCTAGTTGGTAATGCTTTGCACAGAAATGGAGTTCTCAAGTTGCCACTTCCAGAAAAATTAAATTAAAAACTACAAAAAAATTAATATCTCAAAAACAAATTAAGATACGGTTTTCAAACAAATTGCATTTAAAAGCACATATTTTTCCCTACACAACGGTGTAAAGATTGAAAATGTGCGATGTCTAGGAGTTAAAAAATTGCCGTAATGAAAATTGCAAAAGTGAAATTTCATCAGAAAGTGTTGCCATTCGCAAAATGACGTATGCGTTACGCACAGATACGTTTGGCCTTTATAATATAGATATAATTATTATATTTTCGGGTTTTTTTTAACATATTTACTTTTTGATAATGAGTAATTTTAATATGACGGAAAAGCTAGGGGTCTTCCTCTGGTATTTTATTTATTTATTTATTTTCATAGTCATTATCGTCCAAAATCTTCAAAATGTTTTGGAATTAAAACATGTTTTCACAGTTTTTGACAAGCAATCCAGAAAAAATATTGATGTATATTAATAAAATGGCTGGTATAAAGACTTTTTTTCATTTGGTATATTTAAATCGTTAAGAAATTATATATGTTTATTTTCAATAACAGAAAATTTGGAATGGAGAAGGAATATGGCTTCCCAATTTCATTTTTGAAGTATAATGGAGGAGTAGACTTGGACCTGATACCCAGTAGCAAAAAAAATTCTCGATTGTCTGCGGCAGATACTACAGAGGCAGAAAATAATCCATAGGTAAAATGTTTTGCAATTGCAGCGTTAATTAAACATTTACTTTTAACGATTTTACGCGTTTTATTCAGTTCTGTTAATAACTAACTTACATTTTTGCATTCAGTAATAAAATGTTAAATATAACTTAAAACAAAAGAAATGTTTGATGAAAAAATAATCTGCAAAGAAGAAAAGAAAATCTGTAACACCCGTCTCCATTCTTTAACTTTCTGCTATAAGGCTTGCAATATGAATAGTGATTGCAAAAAATAGTGGATATGACTGAGTATCAGCATTTTTTTATTGCACAATCTTGATCATAGTTTCTTATTTTAATTTTTGAAAAACAAATAAAATCAAACACAAAGTTGATATTTGATTTTTTTTTTTTTTTTTTTTTTTTTAAATCAAAGGCTTGATACATTTCTTGTAATATTTCAAACCCATAATGGTAATAATAATATAATGACTTTTAGTTATTACTAATAGCATAATTTTATTTGTAGGTACATTTAACTCACACATAATCTAGCTAAAATAGCGTCTCAGTATTATCATTGTTAAACGCATACTTTTTACTTATTTCTAGTTAGATTTTAATTCCATACATTCCTCCATTTTAATTCCTCTTTTCTTCTCCAAATAAACTGAGTTTTTTAATTGACTTCTTTTCATACCCTGCCCTTCATTATAATTACAGATTCACAGTCGCGAGATGCCACACGCGGCTAATTTTATGCTGCGACTTGTAACTTTCGGTGCTTAAGGGGGTGCGGGAAACAAAAATATTCAAATTTTATTAAACAGTTTTATTACATTAAAAATTCTGCTTAAAATTCTGTTTAAAACCTTGTTTCTATTTTAACTGTAACAAGAAATATGATTTTTTTCTTTTTGGTTTCTTTTTAAAATCTAGTTTTCAAAGCAATCGTTCTCATAGAAATGACTTTCCGTGAAAATGCTATTTTTCTTCATGAGTTTTTTCACCATTTCTTGTATTTAAATTACTTTAACCCAATAACGGTTAAAAAAAACCTTTGTTTAAATTTGGAACAAGTCTTTTTCAATTGTTTTATATTAATTTTGCTTCAGCAAATTTCAAAACAAAAAAATTTATTTTGAAAATATGATTTTAAAAAATTACATTTTTTTTAAAATTTTACTTTAAATATTTTTTAATTTTATTCAAATTAATGCTTTTAAAATTCCTAAATCAGAATTAAAGCTTATATATTTCTGTTTATATAAATGAAAAGAAATTCTACAAATAATATTTGGAGTTATAACGATTTTAAATTACCCCACTTTTTAATAACTACTAAATTTAAAAATTAAAAAAAAAAACATTATGAGAAATTATGTCACGTGCTTTTGTTTCAAAATGATATGGTAAACCATCAGAAAAAAATTTCAAAATTTTAACTGAATAAATAACAATTACTTGATAATGTGTGCATTGTTGAGAGAATGTATTAAATTAAGTATTTCATTTCCGACAATTCCATTTTTGTTTAAACACATAGCCTACACTAGGCTCGGTAAGAAATTTTCAATCTAAATATTAATTCTATAATATTGTTATTTACAGACCTCTTGCCCCCCCCCCCTTTTAATATTTTTAAATGATTTTTTTTTTTTTTTTTTTTTTTTTTTTTTTTACACAGGGTGCAGTACGTAAATTTTATTGTGCATTTCTACTTTTACTTACCCATCATACGTAGTATAGGGTAAATCTTGCAATCGTTTTGAAAATCGAAAAATTTTTTTGGACGGATTTACACGTTTTAGATAATGGAGATTCCGAAAAACATATTTTTAGAAAAAAAATTTTGCCGTCCGTCTGTCTGTCTGTCTGTCTGTCTGTAAACGCTCTATCTCCCGAACAAATTGCGATAGAGACTTGAAATTCTGTATGTAGTTAGTATGTAAGAATGGGACGAACCCTATTTAATATCAGCGACCTCGATTATCCGGAACTATTTTTTTCGGACTTGCGAAAAATTCGTTCTGATGAAAGGTATATAAAAATTTTCGATTTTTTTTTGTTCTAAGGAATGGACGTAAAAGGCAATAAAATAACACACATTTTGCATATAGAACGAAGTCGATCGGATTATTAGGTGCCGAGATATTTGTAATCTTGTTTTCCACATTCTTCGATTTTTCATGACCCTGTATTTCATTCAAATTTCAATTCAGAAGTATATTTTAATTGGAAATGAGACGCTTAATCCGACGCAGTCAATTGTTAGTTAATAGAATTATTATTTTTGGAGTTATAAGGATGTTTCTTTTACGCAGTTCGGTACTACTTGAGTAGTTTGGCGTTTTATATAATTTGTCGAAATTGGTACATCAGCAGTTCTTCAATATAGCATTACTATGTATATTAACAATATATAAATTTTGTTTATGAATTGCAATGCATTGTATAAATAGTTTCACATGTTTTATTTTCAAATACATATCCATGATTGGTAAGTATTACGGTGGCCCCCAACGACTAGTTTCAATTGTTTGTTACAGTTTTAGGCAGCTTTCATTAGAAAAAGTAAAAAGCTATCTATTGCAGCCGTCCGGAGAAAAGCACTTCCGGAAAATTTTGGTATATTTTCATCGATCATGACTCCCAGACCCCAAAACCACCCTCCGTTCAAATGTTGACATATATATGATTTTTGTCACGCTGTAACTATCGTATTTATGAACCGATTTGAATGAAACTTGGTATGTACATAGTACATAGAAATGGCTCGACCAAGTTCGTTGGGCAGTATCAGATGCAATCTTCAAAATAGTGTCCATTTAAGTTTATCAAAAATCTTTTAAATGTATAATGATGTACAAGGAAAAATTTAGAAATTGAGGAAAGATTCTAAAGTGTTTGATATTAATAATGAATTACGGAATACTTTTTGCTTTGTCTTTACCTTAAAAAGCGCCTGAGATATAGCAGTTTGGATTTTTAATGTGGATGACATTTTTTAAAAATCAATTTGCCAGCGCCAACCCTGGTATATATTAATCAATTTCGATGTGAGTGTGCGCTTGTACATGAATTAAGATTTCGACCAAGCTCATTGGATTGTTTTATCCATTATGTTGTTTAAAAATGGAATATACTTCATGATATCGTGGAATTTGGAGACCCTATAAATCGCTTAAAATAAAACCAGCTTCAATAAAGGATGACTAATTTATAAAAATTCCCATTAATATTCAGTATTGACAAAAACGAGTATTCAATCTTATATAATCGGACTCCACTAATTTGAGCTTCGTATGTTTGAATAACATAACTTAATTTAAAATAAATAAATAAATAAATAAGGTATATGAAAGCTACCTTTTCCTCCCGGCACTGCCGGAAGGACTTTTTTATGTGCAGATGCTTCTACTTTGAAAGCAGTTCTGAAAATAAAACTATTTTCGCCTTAAGATATGGTTACAAAAGTTGAAAAAGTACAAACACACAACAATATATATCAATTTAAAATTTCACATCCAAAAAAAAGTAAAAATAAAAATACTAAAATACAAGTTAGAAATTTCTAAGAAATTTTCCCGTGAATTTAACATTAAATATTGGCATTTAGCCACGGGACTGGTGTAGGTTCTTAAGAGTCATGGGAAGTACCACACTAGTCATGGGAAGAAACGAACACACCAATGTAAATTCTATGGGAGCGTTATTTTATAATATTTAACCCATTAGTGCCTGGCGTCCCATTTTTGGGACAGTTTCAAAAAATTCAAGTAAACGCCTTTCACACCAGTAAAAAGGAGAAAAAATAAATACTTTCTTTCTCGAGACGAAGTCCTCGCTAAATTAAGATAAAAGTTATTCTTTCTTTTAAAGCGGTGGGAAAATGCAAAATTCGAATTTTAGCGAAGAAAATAATTCAGGCACAAATGGGTTAACATGGATATAAATATTGTTCAGTAGTTTCTGTGTAGGATAACTGAGGGCGATGTACCTGCGGTAGTTTTTTAATTTTTAGATTTTAGTTTTTGACATTTTTTTTTGTTTTCCTTCACTTACAGAACTGGTTTGGAAATTGAAACTACCCAAATATATATAAAAAATCTATAACTAAAATAGGAAAATGAAAAGTAGCCCAGTAGATCATCTTCATCTATTGTATGTATATATATATATTAAAAACAAAGCGAGAAAATTGAAAATAACGGTCCCATAGGATTAATATTAGCATTCTTGTTACTTCTTGTGAATATTGAAATAACCTCTTAAGATGATTTTGTGAAACCATTTCTACAAATTACTTTTGTATTTTCTTTAATAATTTATTTTAATGCTTATACCCATGTTGAATGAATCTTTTTCTTTAAGGTACTTGATGTTGGTCAATCCTGTGTGTGGTACAAACTACAAATAATCAATTGGTGGATAATCAAAATACAGCAAAGTGGGCAAAACTATTGGAACTTGTATATAAATGTAAATGACACACTGTGTAGAAGAAAATAAATTGTATACATAAATATTATAACTATGCACCATGATACAGTGTATTAATGTAATTTAATCGTTGTAATAAATATAATTTTATATTTTAATTGCTGGTTTTAAATATGTCTGAATCATAATGATATTAATTTATTTTGTAAATGTTCTAAAACATTTATATTTGTAAATTTAATATGATTCTCAAACCCTCTCCTTAACAATGCAAAGTTTTTATACAATTTTAAACTTATTTTTAAGCATGAATGTATAAATTTAGTCTTGACTATTTAAATATTTGGAAGGAAAATACATTTTTCATTTTTATTAACTTTTTTTCGCGTTATAAGCAATTTTGCCCACGACAACTAGTTTTTACTTTTCTTGATCTGTAGGGAGAATTAAAGTTTGTTATTAAGATTATAAGCTATAAATTACATATCAATTCTTGCAAGAATAATATAATAGCACATTTCCATTAAAAAAATTAAAAAGTGGTGATTTGTTAGACAGTGACATTCTTAAACTTTTAAATGAATGTAAGAAATTTTAGATTTGTATGTTGAGAAAATAAAAATAAAAATCCTAATTTCCAAGTAAGTAACAAGAATATTAATGTATATGTATAATTTTAACCACTTTTATTAATTTTACTTTATTTTTTGAAAGTGTATGTGATTTGTATTCTCTTCACGCCCTTCTGATCCTTTAGTTTTTATAATTATGTCTGTGAAACAACAAAAGAAGTGTGAAATAATTTTTCGGCAGTCAGTACTCTTGAATTATTTGTTAATATTTAATAAAATTTAATAAATTGTTACTATTTAATAAAAATAATATAAGATCTATTTATTTTTTTCAGTTTTAATAATTTATAGAAATGTAAGAAAGAAATTTAATATTAGCATTTTATTTTATCAGAGATCATCTCACATTATCATAGCGGTCACAAATGTAAACACTTTTTTGTGATTTTTTTTTAATTCTCTAAGTGCATACTACTTTTATAGCATCTTTATACCTCTATTTTAAAATAATAATTTTCGTTGTATATTTAAACCTGAAATGTGACAGCAGTAACTATTTTAAAATAGTGGTATAAAAAATAAATGTAGAAAAGGTGTAGTAATTGGCAGCTATGTGAGTGTAATTCAAATTCATTGTTTTTAGTTACATTTTACCATAATTTTTTTTTAACAATTGTACGTAATGACAAAAAACAAAAAGAAAAAAAATATTCATTAAGAAATACAGAAAATCTAATATTTATAAAAAATAATATATATTGTTTTTTACCAGCACACATATCTTTGCACAACTTGATGATCTACAAATGGTTTTATTAAAATTTTTATCAAAATATTTAAATGTATCCTCACATATCTAATATTTCTCGCCAAAATAAGTTTTTATAATAAGAGTAAGACTTGTGCTTACCATGTATATTCGTCGATTTTGATTACAGAATAACACATAAGAATATCCTATGTTTGACAGGATAATATAAAACAAAAAAGGACTGTAAAGAGAAACTTGTTTGTTTTAAAATAGGCAATGGGTATGACAAGAGTTTAAAATGACTATGTTTTAGAAATGATGATTGGTAAGTGTTATCCATTATAAGCAATATAAATTTCTAGACAATATCTGAAATATATCATCCCCTAACATATTATGTCTAGTGGAAGCGGCTACCTCTGCTTGAGACAATCTTGAGACAAGACCTACACTCATTCTCACCTCAAGAGAGTAATTCAGGTGGAAGTAGCAATTCTCCCACAAGACGATGCAGTCGTGATGATAGATTCCAGACATCGTCTTGAAATGTATATTGCTCGCAATGGAGGACACTTACCAGAAGTCATTTCTGAAAAATAGTCATTTTAAACTCTCGTCATATCTATTCTACAGGGTGGTCATAAAAAAAACTTTGCCGATATACGGAGCTCTAGCGGCCAGTCCGCTCAGCCGATCGAAATGAAATTTCAGATATAGCTATTCAGAGGTATGAGCTCGAGATTCTGTGAACGGCAACAAAATGGCGCTCACGGTTACGGTTATAGTTACAGAAACTCGAAAATTTCCAATGGCAACACCCATGTTTTTTCATCGCAAAATGCTCAGCGCATGCGAAAACCCTAAAAAACTTTGGAACCATACGTGTACCGCAAGAAACGGACATGTTATGCACGCACAAAACCGTTCTGGGAATCCTCCCCGCCATAGAAAAAACTCGATTGGGGCGCAAGGAGCCATTTGCATACGACGCAGAGTCAGTACACTAATCTCTGATTACAATACAGATCGGAGAAACTAAAACTTTTATTTTGGTTACACATTTTCCACATGGGTGCTGTGCCTGTGATGGCACCCATGTGGAAAATGTTTTAATAAAAGTTTTAGTTTCTCCGATCTGTATTCTAATCAGAGATTACTGTACTGACTCTGCGTCGTATGCAGATTTCCTCCTTGCGCCCCAATCGAGTTTTTTTTTTTATGGGGGAAGGATTCCCAGAACGGTTTTTTGTGCGTGCATAACATGTCTGTTTCTTGCGATACACGTACGGTTCCAACGTTGTTTAGGGCTTTCGCATGCGCTGAGCATTTTGCGAAGAAAAAAAATGGGTGTTGCCATTGGAAATTCTCGAGTTTCTGTAACTTTAACCGTAACCGTGAGCGCCATTTTGTTGCCGTTCACAGAATCTCGAGCTCATATCTCTGAATAGCTATATCTGAAATTTCATTTCGATCAGCTGAGCGGACTGGCCGCTAGAGCTCCATGTATCGGCAAAGTTTTTTTATGACCACCTTGTATATTTTTAACAAATAAGTTTCTCATTAGAGTCGTTTTTGTTTTTTTTAACCTGTCAAATGTGGGAGGGTTTTTTTTTTTGGATCATCCTGTATTTTTACGGTATATATACCGTATATTTCATTTACGGTACACATACTGATTACAAATGTGTTTACGGTACATATACCGCACATTTAATTTACGGTATATATGTTGTATAAATATTTTTTACGGTACATATGTCGTACATTTAATTTACGGTATCTGTTCTGTAAAAATATTTTTTACGGTACATATACCATATATTTAATTTACGGTATATATGCTGTAACGATATTTTTTTAAGGTACATGTACTTTAAATACTTTACGGTACATATACCGTCCAGTTAAATTACGGTACATATACTTTAAATATTTTACGGTACATATACCACAAAATATTTAAATTTAAGTTCAGTTAAATTACGGTACATGTACTTTAAGTATTTTACGGTATATATACCGTCCAGTAAAATTACGGTAAAAGGAAGTGTCACAAAGTTGACGGTATAACCACCGTGATTCGAGACCAAAATTTTTTACAGTGTGAAAATTTAAGGAAGTGTTCAAATAAGAAATTGCGTTTTTTTCTGATTCGTTTTTAAATCCATTTTTGCTCTCAAATGCATACAATTTACAGATCCTCTTATTTAGGAACTATATAATGTGATGCATTGATCGGTTTTTTGATAAAGACAGAATATATTTTTAAAAAGGCTGCCAAAAAGGGTATTTTGAACAAAATTTCCCGAAGTGTTTGTGATTTGAAAATTTAAGGAAGTTTTCGCATAGCAAATTCCGTTTTTTATGACTCGTTTTAAAATCCATTTTCGCTCTCAAACGCATCCAATTTACAGATCCTCTCATTTTAGAAACTATATACTGTGACGCATTGGTCAGTTTTTTGATAAAGATAGAATATATTTTTTAAAATGCTGTCAAAGTGAGTATTTCGCACAAAATTTTCCGAGCAATCATGAATAAAGAATTAAGTATGTATTCAAACAACAAATAGGTTATTTTATGACTCATTTTTAAATTAAATTTTTTTCTCAAATGCATTCAACTGACAGTTTTTTGTTATTTAGGAGCTGTATAATGTACTATTTTGGTCGATTTTTTTAATAAATTCAGAATCTATTTCAAAATATGTTGTCAAAACGGGCATTTGAGCTGAATTTTTCTTAAGATGATTCTGATAAAACCAGTTTTTGAAGAAAAATGAAATTAAAAAATTTTTCATAAACGACCAAATGAAGTTATTAAACTGGGTTTATCTCTAATCATATATTTTTTTTTTGTTGAATTGAGCACTCTTCGAAATCTACCTCCGCCTATAGGCCCAGCCGACAGGGATTTTTACTTTCTATTCTAACCAAAATGTTTTTGTATTACGTTTTGGACAGATTTACACATTTTAGTAACTAGAATTTTCGAAAAGTGCATTTCTACAAAATGTTTGTGGGCTCGTCCGTGTATCCATATGCGTGATGTCCATAGTATCATGAAAACGTACATGCAGTTTTGCATACCCACAAATGAATTTGAGAATATTCCACTAAATAAGGGCGTATAAAAAAAATTCCGTCGTTTCCGTTATTTATCACCTGATAGCATACGAAGTTATGCATATAATTGAACCAAAATTCAAATATAAATATTCATCTATGGAAGTCTGGATCCAGTTGAAAATGGGGATATTCCCCCAGATTCACGCGTCATTTTCTCGATTTTTTGTAGTCCTAGTGTATCTAGGCTACCAGTGCATCGACAAGAACTTCGCATCTTGCTAAAACGGTGATTTAGAAGTAGCTGATTCACAAATGAATGGCGAAAATATTGTTTTTATTAAATATCGTGACAGGGATTAACCACGGCCAATAACTTCATTAGAGGGCTAGGAAACTCTTGACTGTTAGGATGAAGTCAATGACATAATATAACGTAATTTAACAACTACCCAATCGGTAGAGACATCTTTTGTTTGTAACGAAGGACAGTTTTCTCGAAAGATTGAGTGGACGGAGATCACATGATTTGACGTCATGAACTCCGTCCTAAGCCCCGCCTTAGTAAAAATAACATGTGAGAATCAAATGAGTTGTCCTTGGCTTAACTCTTTTTAGGGTTCCGTACTTAAAAAGTAGAAACGGAACCATTATAAAATTACTTCCCTGTTTGTCTTTTACAGCCATTTTACTCGTAAACTATTGAAAGTAGAAAGTTCAAATTGGGTGAAGTAATAAAGGTTATTAACCCAAATATTTATGAATTGTTAATCGTTCAGAAATATATTTATGAGTAATATAGAGCTTCTAATGAAGTTTCTCGAAATAAAAATATTTTCTTTGTATATCGTGGGAAAGAATTCGTAACACCAAATTGAAAAATACACTGCTTTCAATTTTCGGTGTTATATTTTCAGAGATATCGTCGAAAATGTAATACAAAAAAATGCCCCTTATCTTCTATTTCCGAATCTATTGAAACTAAAATTATGAAAAAAATAGGGAAAGTAGAAGTTAATTTACCTTCCAGGCAACCTATAGAGATTATCCTAAGGTCAGACAGTTTTTAAATAAATCGCATTTTTCCATTAACCTCTTGAAGGGCGGTGGGATAAAATATATTCCATTTGATTTTAATTGCAAAATGCTATATTGACCCCAGTATTTTGAAACGGCAATTTTAATTTTACCAAATACGTGAAGAAAAGCTTTTAAATACTTTGAAATAAATTTGTTTTTAAATTTTGGTGTCAATCAATCATTTCAGCATTTTAAAAATTTAAGTGCTTTGCCCCTCAAAGGATTATACACAAATTTCAATTTGCGGGAGTTTAGCACAGGAGTATAGAAGCCCTTGCGATACCTATCATTACAGAATTACATTAGTGATGCTAAAAATTATTTACGAAAAACAAATGTAGGTAATTAGTCGAGATATTATCACTTAAAGACACGGATGGCTTAGATATCATCACTGGAAAATAAAAGAATTGTTGAAAATGAATTTCGAAAAAAAAGTGTAATTAGCTCAGATATTTGATCTTTAAAAACATGGATGGTTTGGACATTTATAAAGACTTGGGCGGCGTACTCCATGGCTGTCGTTTATTAAAACGTAGTTAACAACTTTCTAAGATAAATTTGTGTAATTCATTGCCTAGCAATAGCAATAACGTGAAACTATCAAAAATAGTCTAATTTAATTAGAACTAATCACATAATTACTATGTTATCTCGGAAATAAAAATCTCAATTTTGTCGATTCAACAATTCTAGAGCTATATTTCGAGTTTTTAGAATTTCGTTCATCTGATGAAACCCTATCCGTAACTGTTCTCTGTTTGTCTGTCTGTCAAAGAGTCCGTGCACAAAATCTGTATAAGTCAGAGACTTCAAATTTTGTGTACTTAAAACTGAATACTTCGTGTTACACGGCAAATCGTAAAATTTAGAAAAAAGTCTACTATTTTAATTAAATTAATTTTTTCTATGTCATCCGTTCATTTTTGTGATTCCCAATTTAAAAGAGATCGCAATTTGAACGTTGCGAGCATTAACATCATAGCTTGGAGGTAAAGCGTCTCGCTAGTAATCAGTGGATTGTAAGTTCGATTCTCGTTGCTGCAAATTGAAATTTTCATATTAAGATGGATCTAATTAAAAGAAATTTCATATTTTTTGCCATTTTATAGATTTATATTGTTAGGGATTCGTTCATTTGACATTCATAATAGCTTTTGAAATTCCATTTTCTTTCTATTTTAAAAACGATTGAGATTTAATGATTCAGCAATTGAAATTTCGTTTGAACATGTCTTTTTAGTTTTTAGAAATTTAAAATTTTATTTATATCTCCCCTAATTTTTTTTAAATTTTGGATTTTCAAAAAATCTGGAATTTTGTATTTTACTTAATTTGATTTGAACATTTTTAATTTGATTAAAATAAATAACTTCATTCTATAGTTATTTTAAAATTAAATTTATTGTTTTTACATTTATGTAAAATTTTAAATAACTATAAATTAATAATTTGGATTTACTATTTAAAGTATAATTTGTTTTGAAAGTGTATATAATAGTGGTGCAACGAATAATGGTTTAGCCGAATAACCGAATACTAATTATTCGGCTGCCAAATAATGAATTCATTTTTGTCTAAAAACAAAACATATTTATGCACAATTTTTGCATATTTCACAATTAAAATGTATTATTTTTTCCTTAAAAAGTTTTTTTATATGCAACTTTAATCGTTTAAAGCATTATTTTATTGTGAAAAAATCCTTATCCATATTCGGCCTAAAAATTCCCTCAATAACATAATTCACCCCCTACCTCTTCCTCGAAAAAAAATCTTAGCAAAAATTCCTCATCAAGTACTACCTAGTTACATTTTAGTAGATATTAGATATGTTATTAAATGTTAAAATTACTAGAAAATATAAATTTTACCTTTCAGAAGAAAGAAAATAAAAATAAGGAATCTTAATATCTTAAGAAAGATCACTAACAGAAAGGATTACTCTTTAAAATGGTGAAAATGAATCCCTGTTGATCTTATATAAAGCTCCCAATTAACAAGTTTTTTTCAGTGTCTTAGATATTGTATTGTTACAATTTAATAAATATCATGTATGTTGTTGCTGTTACATTTTAAAAGAATCACAATATTTTAAAAGTACTCGGCAACATAAATTTCAAGTTTCAGACGAAAGAAAATCTAAATTAAATAGTTATGAAAAACATACATTCATTATTAATTGGAATAATTTATCAGTCTTAGTACTTTTCATTTTTCATTATTTAATAAAAAAAATACTAGCATGCTTAAAAAATCCCTTTGATTACACTTAACTTTAGCAATTTTTACTCAAAAAAGGTATTGCAATACATAAGTTAAAAATTGTTGTCATACAAACAATACATCTATATCTAATCTATCGTATACAGTTATGTTCTTTTTAGATTTAATTAAAAATATCATTGAAAGAAATATTTTTTGTCTAACAAGGGATATATATTAAACTTCCCAGCATGCTTTAAAATATATATAATTTGCTTGTATGTCTCAATTGGTATAACTATGAATAGATTAATTTTAAACTCAAAACATTATGTTAGCTTATTACAGATACTTTTAGTACTTTTAGGTACACATAAAGTTTTAACATGATTCCCAAATTACCCTCTTATATAAAAATGTTTAAAAAAAACTCATTCATGGCATGAAAGGTAGAGAAAGATAAGTGTTTGTCAATATCAAATAAAATTTTCATTATATGCAATGACTATAAATTGTCAATTTAAAAAGTTTTACTGTGTAAATGTAAGAACATTTTTTACAGTATTATTCTACCAAGACCGAAAAATAGACTTAATATTCGGCCAAAGCCAATTATTTGGGCTCGGCCGAATAATCACTGCTTCTCTAGTGTATGAAATAACCGCATTGAAAGGGTTAATGGGGAATATCGAGGCCTAAAATCTTTAAAGCTATATGCTCAATTTTTGAACTTTAGCTACAATATTAATACATTTTTGGACAGAGGAGTAAAAGCAGGTATGGGAGTAAAAGGCTGGTTTGAAGCTTATAGAGCTAGATTTGTAATAGTGGATACTGTCGTCTGGACGTGAGATCATAGTGATGTAGCCACGTAATCCACTGTGACAAATCTAGGCCCATAAGCTGGCCCATCTAGGACCAGTCTTTCACCCTCCCCACGCCTTAAAAAACCCTTCACGGAGGAAAAAAATATATACCGTTTTCACCTAGAATGAATAGTTAGTCACATTCTGAATACCTAAAATAGAACTATAGCTGAGTGAACTATGCGAATATATTGAACACTAAGCTGAATTGACGGAATGACCTAGCATTTGTAGTCTCTTGTTACTTACCCATCATACGTAGTATAGGGTAAGTCTTGCAATCGTTTTGAAAATCGAAAAAATTTTTTTGACGGATTTACACGTTTTAGATAGTGGAGATTCCGAAAAACATATTTTTAGAAAAAAAAATTGGCCGTCCGTCTGTCTGTCTGTCTGTAAACGCTCTATCTCCCGAACAAATTGAGATAGAGACTTGAAATTTTGTATGTAGTTAGTATGTAAGAATGGGACGACGCCTATTTAATATCAGCAACCTCGATTATCCGGAACTATTTTTTCCGGACCCTCAAAAAATTCCTTCTGATGAAAGGTATATAAAAATTTTCGAATTTTTTTGTTTTAAGAAATGGACGTAAAAGGCAATAAAATAAGACACACTTTGCATATAGAACGAAGTCGATCGGATTATTAGTTGCTGAGATATTTGTAATCCTGTTTTCCACACTCTTCGATTTTTCATGACCCTGTATTTCATTCAAATTTCAATTCAGAGGTATATTTTAATTTGAAATGAGACGCTTAATCTGACACAGTTAATTGTTAGTTAACAGAATTATTATTTTTGGAGTTATAAGGATGTTTCTTTTACGCAGTTCGGTACTACTTGAGTAGTTTGGCGTTTTATATAATTTATCGAAATTGGTACATCAGCAGTTCTTTAATAAAACATTACTACGTATATTAACAATATATAAATTTTGTTTATGAATTGCAATGCATTGTATAAATAGTTTTCACATGTTTTATTTTCATATACATATCCATGATGGGTAAGTATTACGGTGGCCCCCAACGACTAGTTTTCTACTTGACGAAACGATATTGGATCGTTTCAATTACGAGTAATTATAGCTTGACTTTTGAAATAGTTTTATAAACTAGAATTATAGTTACTAAAACAAACTTCTTGTATTCTCATCTATCTCGAGATATTTTTTAATAAGTTTGACAACGAGAATATAGAAAAACATTGTTTAATTCTAGTAGGAGATTCTAGAAGTCTCTAACAAAAAGAGCTAGAATTTACAAGGATGGCATGAAACTACATTTTTTTGCAATTTAGATTCTAGATGCCAGAAGTACTTTTTTCTCAATGTTCAAAAATAGATCTTTGAAACTTCACACATCCCTTCAAAAATATGTTAATATAGCAACTACCGTTCTGAAACTAAGCATATAGGCACCTAAAACATTAAGCTTCGATATTCCACATCAACTATAGCACTGTAATTTTTTATATACGCTAGGGACAATAATTGTTGAACCACCCACTATAAATATTACTTTAAGTACCAGAATTCATTTACATATATATTTTTTAAATTCTTCAAAACATTTTTTAAACATTAGCGACTACTTATTTTTGTCTTTTTAACAGTCGGATC